>LPNX010196108.1:150644-196726 GCA_001517045.1 Pseudotsuga menziesii
GCTAGGAAATATCATTCAGGTGGAAAGAACAACACGAGCAGCACAATTAAACTTATTTATGACGATATCTACCAATAAATCATGGCTCCACAACTCAGGTTAGTGGAAATTTGGACAACCAAAAATAAAGGGAATGCCTCTAACATTGAAAAGGCCCATGAAGCATTATTTCACTACATAAACTTTTATTTTATCTTACCTTTTGTTAAAATTAGAAGATAATGTTGTGAATGGATAGGTTTGGTATGTTATGTCAAACCAAGAAATTGTTACCATCGTTTCTTCTGCACCTTCTAGGGTAACTGCAGCAAAAGTAGTTGTTGAGGCAGTCGTTTGTGCATGGAAGCGTAAAGTAAACACAATATTACAGCTCTAGGTAAAACTAATAAGATAAATATATTTATGAGGACAATTTATTTATTGATTAGTCCCCTACCTTAAGGAATTGATCCATCCAAATTACATATGGAACAAGATACATTTCTTTCCATTTAAATTAGTGCACTTCACATTGAAGGTAACCAATTTCAATGTGTAAATGCAATCCGAGTTGATGTTTATGTTATTACGATTCCTACCACTAAGAATCACATATATACATCCTTGATTCCATTGAATAATTTGTCTCGTCAATGCGTCCCATGCCCTCTGATTTCAACTCAAGTGAAATCCTTGTTGTCTCCAAACTATGAAAAAGAGAAGAATCTGAGCCGAAGAACTAGAGTTTAGTTGGAACATAATCTCACTCGCCATAATCTGAGTATTTGCATGATTTGGTGTTGATGGATTGGAGGAAGGAGGTGGTTTACACCTATTTTCTCCTCTCATTACAAGAGTTGGGACTCCTCTCTTCATAGGGTTGACAAAATCTAGCTTGTAATCCTGCCTCAATCTTCCCTTAATCATGGAGGAGAGATTCAAGAAATTGAATTGTATTTCCAGGTGGGAAAAGGAATCATTAGGAGGGATCTTGTATATAAATTATTAATGAGAAATTCAAAACATCCCATCTAAATTAGAGTATGAAATGCACCATTATTTGGATTTAAGTTTTGTACAAATCCAAGAACACAAAATCCAATTAAACTACTTAGAGTTAATGTTCATGAATTGTGAATAATGGAGACCAAAAGAAGCATGATAATTGCTGAGAAGTGGCCTACTTCCTTCCTTGGCATACAACAAATAAATAAAAATAATGTTTCCCACAAACATAGGGCATGATCGCTTGTTCCTTAAAGGCACATGAAACACTATCCATATTAAAAATGAACATATATATTTGATATGAAACAACAAAGATACATAGATAATAAATAAAGAAGACTACTACAATATTTTGAAATAAATCCATACAACAAAGTGTGTGACATAACATAATTATAGGCTATATATACATACATACATACATACATACATGTATGTGTGTGTGTGTGTGTGTGTGTGTGTGTGTACATATAGATATACATATACAAATAACTATGTTATGTCACACGGTCTATTGTATGGATTTATTTAAAATATTGTAGCAGTCTTCTTTATTTATTATCTATGTATTTTAGCCTTTATTACTGTAAATTATGGTTTAATTAGGGACCATAGTTCTCATAGTTTCTCTACATTTTCTCTATATCTTTGTGCTGACTATTTCGACGATGGTAAGGCTTTGATTATCCTATATGTAATCATGTGTGTGTGTGTGTGTACCTATAAATACGTATACATATATGTATATGTGTGTGTATATACATATGTGTGTGTGTGTGTGTGTATGTATACGTATACGTAATATATATATATATATATATATATATATATATATACATACATACATACATACATACATACATACATACATACATATATATATATATATATGTGTGTGTGTGTGTGTGTGTGTGTGTGTGTGTGTGTGTATACATGTACATGTATACGTGTATGTGTATAAGTAAATGTATATGCTAATCAAAGCCTTACCATCGCCAAACCAATCGACACAAAGATATCAAGAAAGTGCAGAGAGAATGCAAAGAGAATATGAGAACTATGGTCCCTAATTCAACCATAATTTATAGTAATAAAGGATAAGAAACTCAAAACTCTATGAGGAAATTCTAATGATCCAAGATCAATGGATCCAGAATGTTAAAATTTGAAGATCCGGGCCACTATGAACCCAAAATTGAAGGATTAAAAACATCACAAAAAATCCCTAAGATATATAAACCCCTATAAGGAAATGGAAAGTTTGAAGGGGTTTGAAGGAAACAAAGAATGCTCTTGCTTCCAATCCAAAGAAGTGATTTTGATTTACAAATCCAAATTCCAAGTCTAAGGACAAATATTCAATTATGTACATAGAGAACTTGCAAAGAGTTATTCCGAAAATAAAGCATGACATGTTTATTTGAATAAGAAAAGAGGAGAAGGGGCAAAGGACATCCTTTTCATTAAAAAACAATAGTTATGTCTAAACCACAAGATAGATCTATGGATAACAACCTTGTTAAAGTGGATGGCATAGATATGGATCATTTATGCCACATCCATCATACAGATTATCCAAAGAAGACTTTTCCATAGTTCATAAATGTCATCAATCAACCCAAAATTGAAGGATTACAGACAAAGTTGTCAAGCATAGATTCACGCCATCAATTATCTATGCAAAATAAAACCAAAAGATGAGAGATAGTTGCAAAGATTAAAACTGCAAACCTCGATACTTACATATCCTTAAAATTTGCATCATCCCATGGATATATTTAATGGTAAATTTGACACCCACAATCACCACAAAGTGAGTTTGAACTGCATGTATGTAGGAAATTGCATGCCTCCTGCATGTCTCCATGCATGAACCTTTGGTGGAGCTATGTGCAGTACATAGGAACAAGAAGCATGGTTATTTTTGGAGCCCATGAACACCTGCATGTCCGTTGCATACATTCAGAGAAAGAATTAAAACATGTATATGTCTTCATGTCGCCTCGTGGTGGGAAACATATAACGAGGCAGATGGCCATATCCTCAAACAACCAATCACAGTTTAAATAATTATTATTATAAAAATTGTTTAAAAAAAGCATATTCCTATTTTTAGACTATAGTCAGGCTTGAAAAATTGACAATAACATTTAAATTAATGTCCCCGACTAAAAAATATATGTCGAAGACATAATAAGTGTAATCAATTAGCTAAGCTTCAACATCTCTTGTAAAATATTATCTTATATATTTATAAGATTCTTTCTATGTGCATGGACTATATTTGCATTGCATATTGAGCTTAGAGATAGTCTAATTTGGATACCCCCCCCCTAGGCTTAAGGTTTAAAGACAAATGCTTGAAGTGAGGTTGTGAGTTGAGGTGACAATGACCAACAACCTTTATTTTTTCCTTGGTTGTGTGAGTGGGTTGGGATATTTTCATAATACATACAAATTGGGTGGAAATAGTACCTCTGATGTGCTCGTCTTTGCAACTATATGCTCAATAATTTTTATGTGTCGGTATTACATTATTCACCTCCATAGTTTCATAAATTATCACACATTTTTTGTGATTTTATAATACATTTTTCTCACAACTTACCTCCACCCTTCTTTCCCTTTCACTGAATCAATAGTTCAAAAACATTTATTAGGACTTTTACTTTAATGAAATATGTATTGAACTTTTTTTTCAAGTCAACACTACCCCAAGGAAATCCAAGGATGATTTCCCACATCCGTCGATAACCTACATAATAAACTTGTTGATGTAGACAACTGCACCTCACCCCTCCAAGAGCTAGCAATGACATTCATCATCGTGGTGGCTTGCCACTTAACTCATTGATCCTTACAAGAGGAAAATAAAATGAGTAGGAGAAAGGAAAGAATGATACTTTAGCCACTAATCTACCCCTCGACATCGACGTATTTAACTTACCTAAAAAATATTTCATCACATTTTCATTATGATATAGAATACAATTCTTCTAATTTGTCTATAGACTTTCAAATAAAATACTTGATGGAAAGTTAATCCAATGCTCAATGAGAACCTTCTATTGTAAATTAATGAGGAAAAAATTCATGAAACTAGTCTTCAATATAAGTTTCTCTCCATGTCATTATATTTTTCCATGCATTTCCATATGTTATTTTCTTCTTAAGCTGTCGAGGGACACCACAAATAAAAAAGTGTTGATGTCACAAGACCATTCATGAATCATGGAAAAGTCATTGTTTTGTCCTTTATTTTTATTAACCTTAGCCTCATTTTTTATTATATTTCACATGAAGAATACCATCCTTTTGATTAAATAGGTCTGGCCTTGACAAATGTACTCTTAGTTGCAATATTTACAGTTTATTGAACATTTGAATGGATAGTTGGAGGAATAGTATTTCCTATAATTACCATTGAGAATGGTTGCAATTTCTTAGCAAATAATGTTCCTACGAGGGTTAGATACAAAACACGTATTTGTTATGAAACTTGTGGAACCAAGGGTTTGTTGCAGAATATGTACAACCAAGTTTTTGTTGCAATAGCGACACCTACTGTTATTGCAAAAGTTGCGATATTGGAAAGCTTATACGAAATATATCCTATATGGTTTGTTAGGACTTGTAACAGTTATTTGTTACAAGCCTTCATTTATCTAAATAGGAGGGGGATTGGTTTTTCCTAAGTTAGAATTTGAATCATATAGGATCAATCTACTTGACCATAAATAGTGTTGTGCACAATTCACGTAGCAAGTTGTGCATTTGGTTGTAACAAAAAGGGATCAGGACATTCTTTTTTTCTTGTAATTTTGGTACATAGTTGAAACAACTTGAATAATAGATTCTTAAGCATAATTGCATTATAGCTTTGGAAAATATGTATTCTTTGTTATTTTTTTTTAAAAAGGGGTTCTTTTTCATTTGGAGAAAGGCTACAAGAAGTAATGTGATTATGATGTGACTTGATTCATTGAATTCGGTTTCAAAACTTAGCAATTATTTTTCATATATTTTTGTTTGTATGATTTGTCAAATATTGTAACCATTTATATTTCATATTAAGAATACAACCCACTCTCAAGAACAGATATTGAGTTGTTAGTTAGTAGAAATATTTAATAGTGTCCTATTTGGTAATTGTTAATCATTCTACTACTTTAGATAGTTGTTGCACAATTTGAATATCATTTCTATGTTTATTAATTGACTAAGAAGAACTATGCATTAAAGGATTCCATGGGAATGGTAGCTAAAAGTTATTTCTAGGTTAATATGATTTTACTTTTAGATTGCATTGAGTCTTTCCATTTTACTAAACTGCTTATTAGATAAATCAATGTTTGATAAGAACTTGTATCTCACATAGACATTGCACAATAACTTGAAAGAAAATTTGAACCCTATTTTGACAAGTTAATGAACTAGTATTTGATTGCCTTTAAAGGACAATTGACCCACTCGATATTAAAGAGTTGTTGTCATGGAGAGTTATTGAGGGTGTAATAGTACATCTTGCAGTGGCATTGGGATTTTTAGAAGGTGATTGTCAAATAACCTTTCTGAGCATTCTATGCATAGTGTTTTCATTTTTAAGGTTAAAAGCATGAATATAAGTGTTTTAAGAAAACATCAATAGAATCTGCAAGATGAGAAGTAAGAACCTATACATTCGCTACATAGATTTCAGAGTGATTTTCTATTCCACTAAGTTCAAAATATGTAGTATGCATGATTATAAGAAACCCCAAAGCACATCAGGTAGTAAGAGCCACTTGCAATACTAATAAATCTACAGGTGGAAGGGGGAGAGGAGAACATCGAAACATTGAAGGAAAATGAAATTCTACACCAAAATCCCCTTAAAGAGTTGAATCATCATCAACAACTAAAGTTGAATTTCTTCCTCTAGTGAATGGATAAGGGTACCCAGATGATTTATCATTGGACACAAATATTCAAGGCCTGAAGTCCAATTTAATCATATTCACAACCCAATAGATTATGTCCCTTATGAAGAATCAAAGGCTATTGAAACAATCATTTTTAGAAGATCTCTTTGGAGGACTATTTTGAAACACTATGGAAAACAATAATATTGGTTCTAGTACAAATTTTGAGTTTCCAACTTTAAATATTACAAAAGAAGAACCAATAAAATTTATTCCTCTCTCAACCTTACCCAATTTGCATGACTTGTCAAACAAATATCTCCACACCTTCCCCTTTGAATTTGACATTTTCTCCCAAAGCCATGATTACATCTCGGATGCACAAAAGTTGAAGGTGTTCCCTACTAAGTTAAATAGAACATCCCTTCGATAGTTTATAGGACTATGCAAACAATATTTAAAAATGTGGGATGTGATGATGAAGACATTCCTCAAGAAGTATCAAGACTATTGCAAATCCAAGGATCTATAGAAGAAAATATTCAAAATAACCCAAAGAGAGGAGGAACTCATAGAAGATTATGTAGATCAGTTTTGATAAATTTTGCAAAGGTCCAATCATAGTATTCTAGATAACAAAACATTGACGACAATCTTGATTAAATATATGCAGGATGAGTATGTGGATATTTTGAATCTGATGGGGAAAGGTGATATCTCTAAGGTTGACTATGATGATATATATGATATCTATAGAAGATACCCAAGGGGTACATCCAAGGTTGTGGGAAGCTCTGGAGACGACACCGCTAGGATTACAAGGTCAACCATTGGAGGGGTCACTCAAGTTGAAATAGGTTACTTGCTAGATAATTTTAAAAATTATATTCTAAGTTCCTTAGCATCTCAATTAGATATATTGTAGGTCAAACAAAAGCAATATGAGGTAAAAAAAACATGATCTATATTTTTCTCCAAATGTAGACAAAATCACCACTTTAGAGAGTGTCCACTTAATAGTGTTAATATCTACAACATCTATGAGAAGAACCAATACACTTGCATGTGCCCATCTCTTCTTAGCTTGGAATTATTATACCATGGAATTAATGAAAAAATGGAGAAAGCATGTTTCATTCCTACAAAGAAATCATGGAAGCCTTGAACAACATGTATAAAATAAGATATTTCTCAATTTTTCAATGCTTACTATCCTCTCCATCAAATGCAGTATCCTTCCCCCTCCCAAACATGGTATCGTCCTACACCTTGGTTGAAATCTCCATCAAATCCTACTCAAGGCTACCAATGGCCACACGGATAGTGATGAACTTCTCTTAGGAACCAACAATTTCCAACACAACAACCACAGTTATCTCAGCAACAACAACTACAACTGCTTACAAGTAACCCCACTCCTTCGAAGCTTCAGCTAGTTGCACAACCCAATATTTATCCAAATAAAAAATAACTTCCAAACACACTTATAGTGTTGAGTTTTCTAGTTATCCTATTTATTTTATCTTCCCTATGGAATGTCAAGACATCCATCTCAAATCGGGTAGAGTACTTAATGAAGGAAATTATCCAATTATTATAGATTGGGATGAAAAGAAAGTACAACAATCAAAGACAAATCATTTCAAAGAAAAATATGGAGATCATTATCTTGTGATATCAAAACATAATCCTCTAAAAGGACTCAGACCATCCATACTCTTAAGGGGTTTCCTAGCTTCCTCCACACCCTCGAGAATTTAAGACTAGAAAAAAACCTCACTTAGACTGACTTTGATTAATTAGGTGAATTATAGAATGTGTTCATCAAAATTCCACTAATTCAAGAAATCGAGGACATCCCAATATATGTCAAGTCTATTAAAGAGTTGTGCATTAGGAAATCTGGCTAGAAACCAAAGGACCCTCCAAGTATTCATGTGATTGGCCAACTAGCATAATTAATGCTTGGGATAGTTTTTCTTAACAATTACATGGATCCTAGTAGAACAATTGTTGATATATAAAGCAACAATATTCACATATTGAATACTTTAATCGATATAAAGGTTTTAATAATTGTAACGACCAGAGAATCCATGGAGGTACTTGGATTATTTAATATTAGATGGACTCCTTGTTGAGTGCTAGAAATGTCATTTTTGCTTAATCTTATTTAGCCCTTTTTCCCTAATTTTGCCTCTCATTTATGACCAATTCATTACCTTTCCCAAAGAACAAGCACAAATTTCAAAGGAATAATTCATTATTGCTCTGTTTCATTAATGCTTGATTTTACTTATGGTTATGAACTTTATCTTTGAATTGAGTTGACTCGTGATTGGTTTTATAAGAAAAGTTCATAATATCCTGATGTTCTAAGTGCAACAGCTCATTGGGCTCAGAGGTAAAGAATTTATGGTGTTAGTTTCCTTTTATGATCTGGTCGAAGTCATTGATGAGATAAGCTCGGATGTCCTTCCACGTAGCTAGATAAAAATTCCGAAGCATATTTCTTCATCAGCTAGAATTTGTTCGTCCTTTGAATAGTTTAGATCAAAAGTTCATTCATGATTATGAACTAATTCCATGTAATGTAATAACAGCTATAACTATTTCTGTTTGATTCGATGGCCTAAATATCATAGATATTCATGGTTTTCTTATATTAGTGTATCTGAACTACTTCATGCCTGTATAAGTTTGAATGGGAAATTTGAGCTAGCGGGTTGGAAATATTAAAGAAGGATTGTAGTAATAGGATACCATAACTATATTTTGATCACTTTAATAAAGGAGTAGCAATTATCAATATCTTCGTGTTGTAGATTTCATTAATCCTTTAACAACACCTCTGTTTGAAGGCCAGGGCCCACCTTCTTACAGAGTTGTTGGTACTAGTAGATTTTTTAGTTTTAGTTATTTTCTCTTGGTGTGGAATTTCAATTGGATGCATTAGTAGATGGTTGCAACAATATTTATCAGATAATTGCATTGTTATACGTTCTTTTGGTTTGTTGCAACAATGTGGTGTGAATAGTCAACTGTGTAGAATAATTTCTTTCTTTATGCAAAGTGTGCTAATTAAGTATAGTTGTTACAATCATGCTCGGCTCCTGCGTCTTGTTGTCATTTATCTTTCTTAGAGTTTACCGAATTAGATCGATCATTAGTTTTATGAATTAGTTGTTTTGTCGATGGTTGTGATTGTCTTGATTTGGTAATTTAGAATTTAACTTCTTGCAAAATCAATTCTAGTTAATTCATTTTTAGATCAGTAATTGCGGGATTGATACTGTAGGAATCAAGAATCCTTTGAGTTCTTAGATTGATAATTAAGATTGGTTTTCACATAGAGTTGAGTTGACTGAGCAATTATTAGGATTGAATGACCTTCATTTCATTAATAATCTATTGAATTTTTTATGCATATATTTTACTTAGCTACCTTTGAAATAACCGAAATTTCTTGGGTTGACAATTTATTATGAGCACTCTGCTTGTTACTGAAATTAATGAGCATATAGAGTGACTAACATTTTGGCGTCGTTTCGGGGGAAGGTAATTGGTAGACATATATAGTAGCTTATTGGTTCACTTTCTTTAGAAATTCTTATTTTTAGGGTTGCAGGGATGATAAGAAATAATTTAGAGTTACGCATCCTTCAACAGAATGAACAGGTTCCTAACTCGAGGATCAATTATGATTATTTAAGCTTCCATGAATACAAGACGAACTCAAGCAGGAAACCCTCAGAAGCACTAACTTTCCAGGTGGAAGAGGTTGTAGCTATAAACTAGTCCTAGGAATACCGAAATTTATTGATGAACTAATTGCTAGGGTAAATTATTCTACTGGATCTTTATATCAAAGATCATCTTTTGTAAGGAGGATCATTGTTCTTCAACTGTGGATAAATCAGTAGGAGATACAACTGCATCTGGTATCCATGCGAAGCGGCCTCCATAGGATAGGGGAAGTTCTGTGGGGGTAGGAGGACCAGAGACAGTCTATCAAATCAACAGGGAAGAGGTTACTAAAGAATAGTGGTTGTAGTTTCGGCAGGAATTCAAAGATCAGAAGAAGTAAGAATAGCAAGAGGAAGAGGAAATCATGAATAATGAACACGACCATGACGATCGTGAATAAGTAGTGGAGGACAATGATAAAAAACAATGGAAACACTCAACATAAAGAGATAGTTGCTATGCTTCAGTTCCCTATTTGACAGACATCTGGACAAGCCCCCATGAAAAATATATTACCTTCAATACTACTGAATTTCCATGGTAAGTCTACTGAAGATCTAGATGAATTCCTTTTCAAATTTGATAACCTCTATCGAATCTATGATTATATATCTAGTGAGAATAAGTTGAAATTATTTCCTTCCACTTTGAAAGTCAATTCCTTACGATGGTTTATGATTTTGGGTGGTGAAACTGTTACAACATGGGATCAAATTAAACAGGTATTTCTTGCAAATTACCAAGATTATTGTCAGACTAAGGATAAGAGAGAGGAACTATTCAAAATGGTGCAGAAAGATGATGAAAGCTTGGAGGACTTTGTAGAAAGACTCCTATAATGTGCAGAGATCAGACTATACCAATATTGGGAGGGATTTCCTTAAAATCATTTTATTATGAGGGATAAGAGAAGACTACCTTGAACTAGTACGACATAACAATATGTCCTTACAAGGGCACAAAAGTCAGCTAGTGGAGGGGATAATCAGGAAGAAATAGGAAACCTTCTCAATATTTTAAAAATGATATGATGAGTTCCATTTCCTCACAATTGAATGTCATGAGAGAAAATCATAAAAAAGTAGTAGAGGATCCGGTACTTGGTGTATTTTTTCCTAAGTGTATAAAGAAGCACTCGCTGAGAGAATTCCCACTTGACAAGGTGGAGGTATGTGGTCTATGTGATTTGGATCATGATACTAAATATTTCCCTTCTCTACCAAAAGTCAAAGAATTCTTTCAAGCATCCACCATGGACATGGAGAAATCTTTTTTTATCTCACAAAAGAATCCTTGGCAACCTCGGATTTGAGGTATGAATTCAGAACCTACATCTTTTAATTCCTAGAATAATATGAATAATCAGTTCCCTCTACAATATTTGTATCCTAATTCATAGTGGCACCCACCTATGCAACCTGCAATGCAATATCCTACCCCTTGGACTTCATGGGAACCACAATCAAACCAACAAGCCCCTTGGTCTATGGGTTGGAGGAATCCTTATCCAGGAAACTAGTTTCCCCATAATCAAGCTCCTCATCTGCAATATCACCAGCCACAAGTGCAAGTCCCTAACAATGTTGCTCCAATGGGTGAACCACTTCTCCCTCAACTACTTGCGCAGCCTAACCCTAATCCTAATAATAAGGCAGTGCAACAATTTGAAAATTCCAACATACTAGCTTATTCCATTTCCCCTCTCCCTTGCAATTAACTACATTTACGATTAGGGAGGGTAGTGGAACCTATTTTCATTGAGGATGTTCCATCCCCTATGATCGAAGAGATAATGAATCAACTATTTGAGAGTTCATTCAGTACAACAATCCCCATTATTGAGGATGTTGAAGCACTAGCTAAAACACACAATGAAACACCACCTGAAACACTTGTAGAAACACGTACTAAGACTCAACCTACATAGTTTTTTATAGAATCACCATATCCTAAACTTTTGGCCTTACAAAAAGCAGTGGAACAACCTTGGTTCAATCTCCTAGGAGAATTAAAAAGTATTTACATAAATATTCCACTACTACAAGCCCTACATGATGTACATATCTACACTAAGGCAGTTAGATATCTATGTATGAAAATGTAAGAAGGAAGCCTAAGGATCCTCCTATAATTCAAGTAGTGGGGAAGTTATCTGAACTTATGATGGGAAGGGCTCCACTGGATAAATATGATGACCTAGGTAACCCCATTGTTATAATATATATTGGGCATACCCAGATCCCCAACATTTTGGTTGATTTAGGTGCTGCAATAAATGTTATGACCATTGAGACTATAAATAAATTGGAACTCACTAAGCTACAATCAAACTTGAAGGAATCTTGGATGACTTTGTGGTCTTCATAGAATCATGGGAATACCCTACAGACTTCCTTATTTTACAACCTAAGTCACAGCTGGGGGGACACCCATTAATCTTAGGGAGACCATGGTTAGCTACAACAGATTGATGTATCAGTTGCAGATCAATATCCATGACAATTTTCAATGGAACTTATATAAAAAACTTGACCTTATATCCACTAGCTCAACCAAGCTTAGATTTTGAAACTCCATTATGGATGGATTTGGAGGAAGAGGAAGGTACTCAGACATTGCTGACAATTGGGAGGGCCATGAATTTCAAAAATGAGACTAAAGATGATAATATTTGCAGTTTTATTAGTGAGCTAATGTCTGTCACCAAACACTCATATCAAATCTTGAATAGTACCTTAAGTGAACTCTATCAATAATAAATTACTAAAGAGACCCTAGTTAGTAATGTTGAAACAATCCAAGTAATCAAAAACTCAAAAAGTATTCCAGTAGAAATCAAACCAGGGAAGCCATTGAATATTAATCCTAATCTTAAGGTCGGTGAATTGGAACATCTGGTTACATCGTTGGAAAATAATAAGGGGTCCTTTGCTTTGGAATATACGAACATGAGGGGTATCCCCTCATGACTGTGTACTCACCACATTTATACGAAAAATTATTCTAGGCCAGTATTCCAACCTCAACGTAGAATGAACCCAAACTTGAGAGACATTGTGAAGGAAGAGATTCATAAAATCTTGGAGGTAGGTTTCATTTATCCAATTTTGGATAGTGAGTGGGTTTCCCCACTAGTGATTGTACCCAAGAAAAATGGAAAATGGAGAATTTGTGTAGAATATAGAGAATTGAATAAAGTAACACAAAAATACCAAGTCCTGTTACCATTATCGATTAGGTTTTATATACATTGTCTGGAAAAATATTATTTTCTTTCATGGATGGTTTTAGTGGATATAATCAGATCCAGATTGACCTTGAAGATCAAGATAAAACCACCTTCACTTGTCCTTGGGGCACCTTTACATATAGGGTGCTTCCTTTTGGTTTATGTAATGCACCAGCTACATTTCAGTGAGTTGTAATCAGAATATTTTCTGAAATGGTAAATGATTGCATGGAAATCTTTATGGATGATTTCACTATGTATGGTAGTAGTTTTGATGAAGCTTTAAGAAAATTGTAAAAAGTTTTAGAACATTGTGAACAAACCCACCTATCCATGAGTACTGAAAAGTGTCATAATATGATGATGAGTAAGGGTATAGTTCTTTGGTATTTTATCTCTACTACAGGATTCCAGGTAGATCCAACTAAAATAAAGGTAATTGCAAAAAATCCTACTCCTAGAATGCAGAAAGAGGTGCCTAGTTTTCTTGGACATGTGGGCTACTATAGATGATTTATAGAAAAAAAACTAAATTAGCATCCCCTTTATTCACTTTATTAATGAAGGATGCACAACTTTTTTGGACAGATGCATGCCAGACAACATTTGCAGAACTGAAGAAAAGGTTGTGCACAACATCTATACTAATAGGTCCTAATTGGGCCTTGCCTTTTCACATTTCTTCTTATGCTTCACATACTTCTATTAGAGCATTCTTGGAACAACAAGAAGGTCACAGTCCATATTTTATTTATTATGTTAGTAAGAATATGGCCCATGTTGAACTAAACTACACAGTGATGGAAAAATAATTCCTTTCTATTGTTTATGTCATTAATAAATTTAGACATTACATCACTGGGTATTATACTTCTGTGTATATTGATCACTTAGCTATTAAATATTTAATGAATAAACCTATTACTAATGCTCGAGTGACTAGGTGGTTGTTTTTGTTACAAGAATTTGATATAACTATTGTTGATAAACCAATATAGGAATATGTGGTTGCAGGATTCCTTTCTCGACTAACTCATAATGACGATAATTTACCAGTTGAGGACTCCTTTCCCAGTAAGAATTTATTCGCAATCTCAACATATTCCCCATGGTATGCATATATCACTAACTATTTAGATGCAATCTCAACATATTCCCCATGGTATGCATATATCACTAACTATTTAGATGCAGGTAAGCTTCCATCACACTTATCAAAACGAGAAAGAAGAAGGATCGCACAACAGAGTACTAGATACTGTTGGATCGAAGGTCATATCTTCTACACAAGGCCTGATTTGTAAATCAGATGTTGTGTGAGGGAAGAGTAGATTCACAACATTCTGAATGCCTACCATGATGAGCCCTGTGGAGGGAATTTTGGTGATAAGCCTATACTTGTCATAAGGCATTGAGAATGGGATATTCTTGGCTAACCATGTTTTAGGATGCGAAGAAATATGTTCAAGCCCGTGACAGCTTCCAACGGATAGGCCAACCAAATAGATTGGATGGAATTCCGCTTTAAGCATAGTTAGTGGTTGAACCTTTTCACAAATAGGATTTGGACATTGTAGGGCCTATCAACCCTCCTCCAAAACAAAAGTTTTATATCCTGATTTGCACAGATTACATGAATAAGTGGGTGGAGGTTATGGCTCTGGTAAAATCCAATGATCAAGCTATGATAGATTTCTTATATGGAGATACCTTCACTCGCTTTGGAGTACCCAGAGAGATAGTAACAGATGAAGGACCACATTTTATGTCCCATAAAATGGAATCCCTATTTCAAAAATATAATATTTATCATCAGATAACATCACCATATCATCCACAAGCCAATGGCCATTTGGAAAGTACAAATAAGGTAATTGAGGCTATCCTTGTGAAAACAGTGAAGAGTCACAATAAGGATTGGGCTGAAAGGATTCCATAAGCATTAAGGGCCTTTTGGACTACATGGCGCAACACTACAGGTTCTCTCCATATGAACTAGTGTACAAAAATAATATTGTTTTCCCATTGATTTTGAGATCAAAACCGTGAAGACATCTATAGAAGAAAATCTGGACTTAACGGGGGCTCAGAGGAACCAATCGAATCAATTAAATAAATTAGATGAGAAGTGCACAAATACTGTACATCAGACAACATTAACAGTAGCACTCCAAATGGCATGACAGGTTTATAAAAAAGAAGGTATTTTGTGAAGCATACTGGGATTTATTAAATGATTCATGGTTCAAGAAGGATTTTAAGGGAAACTTATGTACAAGATGGATGGGACCCTACATAATAGTTATTAAGGTATTCACCAATGGAACCATCCATTTGACCACTATTGATGAAAATTAAACACCTTTGTTTGCGAACGGTCATTGGCTACCGATTTATCACATACTTATTTCAAAGGATGTGTTCATCTCTCATGTTGTAGCTTATCTGAATTGTTAATTGATAAAGGAGTAGGGGTCTTCCATTGTTTCTAAGAATATTTAAAATCTACTGCAATTCCACACAGAAAATTGTATATAAATAAATTATTGATTTCTTTTGTTTTTTAAGATTTGATTGGTTTGTTGCTTTTAAAAATTGTGTATAGGAATACGCATGAAGGTTCACTCAAAGGGAAGTAGTCACATTGAGCCAAGCGATTGTGAAAATTCTAGATGATCCTTCTCAAATTGAATTTCTCATTGTAAGGAAAAGTGAACAAAATTGTATACCTTTGTTGAAAGTCCGTCATTCCCCCGTGTTTTTACCAAAATTCCTTCCAATTTTTTTCAGTGGAAACTCCACCAAACTACCGATTTTTATCCGTTGAAACTCCACCAAAGTGTCTCTCTTTCTCCACAAAAACTCCACTATACTGGCTATTTTTCGCTGCAACTCCCCTATTTTTCTTCCAAACTGGTTATTTTTCCACTGTAACTCTGCTATTTTTTCGCTAAAACTTCGTTGTTTTTCTGCCAAACTAGATATTTTTCTGCTAGAACTCCTCCCGTATTTTTGCTGAAATGTCACTAAAATTATGTCACATCTTGGGTGGATTTTCACCCAAATCTTTATGTTTTATGATAATATTCTGCTAAAGGTCCACCACCTTGCTACAAATCAGGAAAAGAATACCAAAGAGTTCATTTGTCTTCCATGCATCCTTGAAATTAATGCTAACACGAGTGTGTTCAATTTGATCATTGGACGAAGGTTGACTTCTTCTGCAAAGGCGCATGTGTAATTATGCCCCTCTCGATTGATTCGACATCAAAGGAATCCACCTTGGAAAGATGATGGTTTGGTACTACAATGATAAGGTACTAGTTCTAACTATAGGCATGATTAAACATGAATTGATATGGTAATAATGATTGTACGCTTCCTTTTAGTCCCTGCCAGAAGTCCATAACTAATTAAGCTTCAGTGAAGCATCTCAAATATCCCACCTGTACTTATTTAATGACCTTCGTTCCATCGAATCCGTACATTAACCTGTTAAAATATATTGGTCCATAACTATGCCAACTTTCTAAAAATATCAACACGAACCTTGGCTATCCATTAACTATTTTTGCATGCTACATCTCCAACAGTTGATACTGTAGTTGTTGTATTCGCCATTAGAGCTAGCAGAATAGAGGCAATATGGGTCTTCCAGTAAGACATGAGCCCAAAAACTTAGATTCCCTATGTGAAAACATAGAAGTATTTGCTATCTTTCAGCAAGCCAGATGGATCAAGTACTTTCAAAGACTAAATGGATTTCATGAGGAGACGACACTCCAATTTTCCATGAATTCGACAGGGGATAATTTGGATATTAGATGACTGAGGATAGATGTATCGGAGGAGGATATGGCAGAATTTGTAGGGTTACCCAGAATAGAGGATAGATGGCTCTGTCGGAAGAGGCACAACTTGATAATAGTAGAAGACTTCCTTGCAGTAGGAGAGCATGTGCATCCGAGGTACAAGGGAATAGAATTGGAAACACTACCAAGACCTTGGGACCAGGTTTCCATATTTTTGAAGAGGTACATCACTTGTGAAGGAAGGTACATAGTTGTGTATATTTATGATTTCTTCCTGCTTTCTCATTTGCATCATGGTAGATTGTTGAACATGCCATTTTATCTTCTACGAACCCTACAAAACATGGCACATTATGTAAAAACATATTGGTACGCATTATCATCTATAAAAAAACATGGACTGATTGAATTTTTGGTTCAAAGAGCCTTAGCATGGACAAATCAAACATGGGAACTATTTATCGCCAAAGTTGGGGTGAATCAGGCACCTATAGTAGGAGGTATTGAAGAAAGGGATGTTGAGCGAATCTCTTCAGATTCAGCTGGGGGGAGGGGTGAATCATTAAAAGGATTGGGAAATGTTCAGGAAGAAAGTTCAGGGGAAGTTGCAACAACAACAAACCCTGTGGAATAAATGGCTAGGGTGGCGGTGGTGGCAGAAAAAACTGTGTTACTAGTAGCAGAATTTGAATATGTGACAATAGAAGTTGTAGTTGTGGATGCTTGAGTAGGAGAAGAATTTACAGGGACAAAATATTTTCAAAGAATAAACCCTCAAGTGTTGAACATTGAATCTTCCTCTGAAATAAGAAGAACCATAATTGAAGAAGATGATTTTTTTGCGTAAACAGGAGAAGTTTCTATCCCTTATAGGTCACAAAGAAGAAGGAAGAGATCAAATACTAAGGGACAGTCATTCAATCTCACAAAAAGAAGGAGAACTAGAGCTTCTTCTACAACAAAGGAAACAAATGTTGAAATCCCCATTTTAAAACCTAAACTACCCTGTGTAACACAAGAACCAAAGGGTAGTGTACTTATGGGATCCGCCTATCCACAAGAACCTGAGGGAGGATGTACAAGAACTCATAGAATAATTTCATAGGTGGAAAGAAGCATGTAAAAATAAGGAAGCACAAAGCTTGGACACATTGGTGGAATTTGTTGATCAGTTTGAGAACCCACCTTCTATTTTGAAGAGTGGGGAGAATGATGAATTATTATCTCCAGAATGTGGGGACTTATTTAAACTTTCACGTTACAAAGTCACAAATATGGAAGTGTCTTCTTGTAAACTGGCACACTCAAGACAAGAGGGGGGTGATACACCAACGGTGGAATTAATGAAGGAAAAGGAGTTGGAGGTGAATATAACTCATGATCATGAGTTACAGGAAGATAAAGAAACATAGCCTAAACAGTCAAGGGAAATTGAATTGCTTCCATACCAATATCAACATTCAAGGTACATTGAGTTATTTCTGGACTAGGCTCAATAGTCAAGAGACACGGAAATGATCCAGGAGAAATCTCAACTGTCCAAAGGTATGCAAACATTTATAGAATAGGATGTTGTTACACAAGAACCAACATTTTTAAAATGTGTTGTTGAAGTAGCAACTCAAACAGAAGCTGTTGAGGTACAAGAGTTGAATGTAGTTACATAAGAATCAAAATTATTTAAACTAGTTGTTGAAGCAGCAATGCACACGGAAGCTGTTGAAACACAAGAAGAAGCAATGCAAACAAAATTCATTGAAACACAAGAAGAAAAGACACAAACAAAAGCTGCTAAAAAACAAGAATCAACAGCACAAGAGAAAGTTGTTGACTCACAAAAACCAGTCATATATGAAGAGGTCATTGTGATCCTAGATCCAAAGAGTCAAAAAGAAGTTGATAAAATTTGTAACTTAACTTTATCTGGAAAGATGGGGGGAGAGGCAGAAGTCATTGAGTTGGATATTGGTAATGAATTAGATACAATAAATGAAGGTAAATAGGATATGGAAAAAGAGCTTTCACTATTGAAGCTTGAATTAAGTAAATGGAAATATAATGCTGGCTAATGTGAGAAGGAAATGATTCCTCTGTATGAGCACAAGAAGGCTATTCAAGGACTTAAATAAAAGTGGGATGAAAAGCTATTTTCCATGAAATTTGTTGGGAGAAGTTACATGAAGAACTGAAGGAGTTAAGGAAGTACAAGTCTGTGCAAAAGGAATAATAACAAATGTACACCCTAACTCGGGAAGTATTGAGTTGAAGAGCTCCATCACCATCTTACCCTATATTTCTCTTTAAACAGATGACTCTGTTCAAAATGAGGGCTATGAAAGAAGGACAGCCTTGTCAAATCATGAAAACCCCTCAATTTCTGGAAACCTTTACTTAGAGTGACTATTTCAAATAGAATTTTTTATGTGAATTATACATGCATGAAATGGCATGTATTATGGACCCACAGTCTAACCAAGTTCCTCACATCAGGGATATTCACCTAAGGGTGTTCACTTATTTTGTCACCAACCATATGCACTGGTGGAATTCTTCTCAGAACATTCATAGGAATGAGGATAATTCTACTCAGTGGATTCAAAGTGAACCCTAGCCCCCTGTTCCCCTGATTGACAGACACAAATGACATTTTTCGTCTCCTAGATAGGTTAGTCAGTTGATTTATTTTCAGCAAGGGATTATTTCTACTTGTATCAATATGATTTCTCAGGAGGAGGATTATTCCTTGAAGGGGAGTTATTATCAATGGGAAGATTCTTCCATATTTGGAAGCTTCTTCCATATCCTTGAGGGAAAACATCCTTATTGCTTTGAAAATTTCAAGTATACCCAGTCAAGGATACTAGGATATATTAAATGCATGGAGACATGCGGTCAGAGATGGTTGCGGCTAAAGTTCATGTTTCCACTCATTTGGTGGCCAGAAAGGAAGTACAAGAGCATTTACAAGTTAACGAAGAAAGAAGAGGGATCGTTTGGACAAACTAGTTTCACAAAATGGGTTTTTACAGACAGGATAAAGGATTGAATCTTCCTTCAACTTCAAAAATTTTCACAGAAAAGGTCTTTAGTCAGACTCAGATTCAAACTAGTTGGAGGTTTTTGCATGAGGACATGCAATTGGATAGCTGGGGGGAGATGTTGGGTGCTAGAAACTTCCCTTTTTTCCTAATCTTATTGAGCCCTTTTCCCCTGATTTTATCTCTCATTTATGACCAGTTCATTACCTTTCCTAAAGAACAATCATGGATTTAAAAGGTGTAATTCATTATTGCTATGTTTCATTAATGCTTGATTTTTCTTATGGTTATGAACTTTATCTTTGAATTGTGTTGACTCGTGATTGGTTTTATAAGAAAATTTCAGAATCTCCAGATGTTTTAAGTGTAACAACTTGCTGGACTTAGGAGGTAAATAATGTCAAGTTTCAGTTTCCTTTTTATGATCTAGTTGAAATCCTTGATGAGATAAGTTTGGATGTCCTTCCACGCAGCTAGTTGAAACTGCCCAAGCATCTTCCTTCATCAACTAGAACACGTTCGGACTTTGAATAGTTTAGATTAAAATTTCATTCATGATTATGAACTAATTCCATGTAATGTAATAATATATGTAAATGTTTCTGTTTGATTCAGAAACCTGAAGATCACAGATATTCATGGATGCTCGATATTAGTGTATCTGAACTACTTCATCCCTATATAACTATGAACATAAAATTTGAGCCAGGGGTTTGTCAATATTGAAGAAGGATTGTAGTAAGAGGTTACTGTAACTGTAATTTGATCATTTTAATAAAGGACTCAGGAGAAAAAATTATCAATATCTTTGTGTTGTACATTTCATCAATCCTTTAATAACACCTTTATTTGAAGGGCCAGGGCCCGCCTTATTATAGAGTTGTTGGTACTAGTATATGTTTTAGTTTTAATTATTGTGGCTTGGTGTGGAATTTATGTTGGATACATTAGTAGATGGTTGCAATAGTATTTATCAGATAATTGCATTGTTATACTTTATTTTGGTTTGTTGCAACAGTGTGGTGTGAATAGTATACTATGTGGAATAGTTTCTTTCTTTATGCAAAGTGTGACAATTAAGTATAGTTGTTACAGTCACGCATAGCTCCTGCATATTGTTGTCATCTATATTTCTTAGAGTTTACTGAATTAGATATATCATTACTTTTATGAATTGGTTGTTTTGTCGATGGTGTGTGATTGTCTTGATTTGGTAATTTAGGATTTAAATTCTTGCAAAAACAATTCTAGTTAATTCATTCTTAGATCAGTAGTTGCAGGATTGATACTATAGGAATTAGGAATCCTTTGAGTTCTTAGATTGATAATTAAGATTGGTTTACACATGGAGTTGAATTGACTGAGCAGTTATTGGATTGAATGACCTGCATTTCATTAATAAACTACTGAAGTGTTTATGTAGATATTTTTCTTATTTACCTTTTAAATAACCATACTTTCCTAGGTTGACAATTGATATTGAGAACTTTGTTTGTTACTTAAATTAATGAGCATATAGAGTGACCAACACTCCTATAGTTTTAGAATTACCAAACCAATCCACTACTATAACAAAGGGAATTTTAGAGGATATAGTCTTATATATGGATTTATGGGAGTATCAAACTAAATTTTTGGTTTTTGGTCGAAATCCCATTTGGTTGGTCGCACTCTAATCTTTCATAGTCCATGGTTAGCTAGAATTTATGCATATATTTTGTTGCAGATATGAAAGTATGATAATATCTATGGTAATTACACAAAGAAGCTCACTTTACATCCCCTTGCCAAACCTAGTGCAAACCATGAAATCCCCAAGTGGGTAAAAGATGAAGTCAATGATAATGAAGGCATCCAACAATTACTTACGATTGATAGATATATTTGTTTTAAGGAAGACACAAAGGATGATATAGTCAATAGATTTGTTAGAAACCTTTCTTCAGCCTCTCAACAAATTTTTCAATTCTTGAATTTTCTGATGCTTACCTCTGTTCAAGAAAGTATCATGACAAATCAATTACCTATTACTCCTTTCCATGATACAAAACCCATCAGCATTCCTATTAATATTGAGTCAGGCCAAACCCTAAACACCAATCGAAAATTATGTCCTCTATAAAATAATAGTTGGTTCATATTTTGCAAGAGAAAAAAGATGCATCTGTGGGGGAATACACATATATGAGGCATGTTACCACCTAATTTGCATGGGTTTATCAATACACAAAAGATATTAAATAACCATGGAACCTCTAGTTCCATGATCCAGCTCAAGCAATCTTTTTATCTTTGTATGTCATCCTATGCATCTATGTTGCTCATGGTAAAAAATATAAATGTAAAAATGCATGGAATCCTATTATATGTGTAAAATGGCACTCCCAAAAGAGTCACTTGTGTTACTATTCTTCTAGAGTGTTTTTTCACTTAGATGAAATTGGAAATCATAGTTTGTCTAGGTTTTTTACTCATTCCTCCAAAGGCATATGATGTAATAATGCATCTTCCTTAAGCTGGTGTCTAAGTCCTTAGGTATGATTCCAAGTATTAAGTGTGTCACCATGTTTTTATTGTAAGTAACTAACTTTCTTTTGTTTGGGTGGAAACTTTTTTAAGCATCGCTGGGTCCTTCTCTTTGCAAGTTTGTTGGTTGCATGTAATTTTTTATATTGATACCTCAAGTGAGTTTGTATTTGACTCAGAATTGAAAGTATCTTCTTCAGAAGGAACAATTACTTATTTCCCATCGATGATTTTGCAGTGCGATGTTTGACTGGATATGCATTTATGATTTGGTACCCAATCTTCACCACATAAATGACTAGTGTTTTTCTTCTTTTTTCTATCATTGTTGGAATGACTGATGGATGTTTTTTATTCCTTTTCAACTTGATATCCATACGATTGGTTTTTTTGCACTGTTATTTTGGTGACCAATTGTTTCCGCAACATCTACATCGTGTCTCATTTTCTTGCAAATAACTTTAGTCAAATTTTTCTTTTGGTATCCTTTCTAGTTTGAGTTATATTTATTAAATATCTTACACCTTGCAAATTTTATTTTTGATATGTCATACATTTTCAATTCACTTGTATATGTGGTTTGAATCCTCCTAAATAAGTTTTGAGTAGTTGGTTGGTAGATAATCCAAACACTCATGTGGCAAGGGATTCCCACTAATGTCTAAATTCCTAGATGCTTTCTCTCTATAGTAAAATGGAAATCTTAAAAATAACTTATTCTCGATGATTCCATGAAACCTTTTAAAAAATACGTTTTTGAACAAGTTCTAGGTGTAGGAAAAAATTTCTCCTTTCTACCACATGTACCAATTATAAGCATATCCTTCTAGATCCATTGATGCATATTTCACATTCTCCTTGTTTGTTGTAATTTTGTACATAGTGAAGTATTCTTCTGCTTTGTTTAGTCATGCAACACATTGGTCTTTTCTTCGATCGTATTTCATCAACTCTATTTTTTCTCTAGGTGGGAAGATCATAAAAGGCTAGTATTGGGTGCTTTTTGATCTATAGTGGGGTGGTGCTTTTTGATCTATAGCGGGGTGGTGACACAAAGCTATGGAATGAGGCGATCGACATGTACGAACTACTTTGATGTTTGTGGTGCTTAGTATACTTTAGGTTTTGTAACATCTCCATTGTTTGATTATGGCTCTCTGTCAAGGCATACAATTTGTCATCCACTTTCTTGTTTCTTGGTTATGAGGGAGTTAACGTCCTTCTTCAATTTTTCGAACTTGTTTTTCAATTCTTTTGTCATGGTTTTGGTATGTGCGGGCATATATATAGTTGTGATTTTTGCTTATATGGTGACAAACAATTAATTATAATAATAATTATTTAAAAATAATATCATTATATTATATATTTTTATTTCTATTATCGGGTTTTGAAAGTGTAATAATAATAATAATAATAACAAAAATTATCATTAATAATAATGTTTTATTATTATATTATATTTTTGTTTTGAGCAATGGAGGATTTTAGGTTTTCTTATAGATCTTGGGAGAATGGGGGAGGGCGTATGAGATAGTGGATGAGGGTTGGACACAAGGGAGAGAAACAAGTGCAGAGGGAGAGGTGATTGGGAAGGAAGGAAGTGGTGACATGGAGGAATGGTTTGGAGGAGCCAAGGAGTGGAAGAAGGGCATATTTGTATTGATGGAGGGAGGGAGAGCATGAGTAGTGGAAATTGGAGGGAGTCGAGGGCATGTGGGAAGAAGTGGATGGAGAAGGGGATAGGATATGGGTAGGAGAAAATGAAAGAGGAAGGGAGAGAGATATAGGGTGAAATGAATGCAAGGGGAGGTTTGGATGGGAGGCTAGAGTGTATATTGTTAGGAGAAGTGGAGGTTTACAAGTAGATCGTGGGAAGGAGGAAGGTGGGGGAAACTAAAGAGAGGATTGGAGTGGCGAAAGAGGAGGAGAGGTGCATGGGAATATTTAAAGGAGGTGGAATGTATTTTCTTTGGATAGAGGAACATACGCTCGGGTACCAATGTAGTAAACCAAGTCCAACTTATTGTACTGTAGAACAATTCTAGTTCTTATTACCATTAATCCATGGATTAAAGAAGTAAATAATTATATAAAAATTTTATTGAAGATAAGATGAGTATAAAATTACAATAAAATACTTGTTTAAATATTCCTTGGTGCCTACAATGAAAGGATGCAACCCTTATTAAATGTTTTACTATTATTTATTAATTATTAAGTATATTTATTTATTAAATATTTATGTATGTAGCATGTTTCCTCCTTGCATATGGCCAATATTAAAGAACACATATTATTAGAGATAGATACGAACTATTAGAGGAAGAGGGGATCATACATAAGGAGAGAGAAAAAGCATCATGTGGATGTCCCAGTTTGAAACACGCATTAGGCTAAGTTAGATCTTGGTCGTTGATATGAAGCGTGTGGTAAAATAAAAGGTTCTTTCTTCTCGTTAATTTTCAAGATTCAAACACACATATTTCCTAAAGGAAATATAATACATTGATGGCTCAAAGAATATGCAATAATCCTAAAGGATTCTTCTCCCGCGGTATTCCAATTTGAATCATGTAGGATTTCTAAGCTTGATCCCAGCCATCAACAATTATGGAACCCAACATAAAAAGAGAAGATATTCCCTCATGTCAAAGGAAGGGATTTGTGTAGGTTACCTTCTCAGGGAATTCTTGTGTTCATTTTGAAAATATAATTCCATAGTTTATGGTGATCAAGGAGAAATCACATTTTCATAGCAGTAGTTCACATAGCAACATGATTGTTCAAGTAGTCGAAATGATATTTTCTCATGCAAAGTTGAAAATCATCTCAGGAAGAAAGCAGTGTCAACCTCAACAACATATATCATTTTGTATTTTTTAATCCTCCTCATATACAATTATCATATACACATGTTCCATAATTAATAATTCCCTAATTTTACACATAAATCTAATTATGATTCGCTCTCAAGTCATGTGACCGTCGTAATGGAAGATCCTATCCCAATGGTCGAATCCTAATTCATCATATTTTACATCTGATTTGAATAATTGCAACGGAAGTCTCCTTTTATTTAGAGCCTATATATGTAAATCTTACCAAGTTACCACCTATCATTCATAACATGTTTCTCTTGCCATCTATTTACCCATGTCTCATCCTAAGATGGAAGCTCAGTCAATCACGTTGGCATATCTAATGTTTCCACCACTTTTGTATGAAGGGTTTCCTTGGAATGATTGACTCATTTTATTTCATACAAATATTTCCATTCATCACCCCAAGACACAACTCGTATTAAAAAAAAAATTGGATGCTTCACTTTCAATCAAGGGCACAAGGATCGTATTAAATAAACATTTTGAGAAGTCCTAGTTATTTCTTAGTAAGTGTAGCTCTTCTATTGTCCCCACATTCTGCTCTCTAATGCTCCCCATCCATTACCTCAACATAAATTAGGAGTTTGATAGAGTGCGTAATGCAAGCTAAGGTGATCCTATAGAAATTTCCTCCATATTATAGAGGTGTATCTATTTGGTACACGAATGTTTGTCCCAAGAAAGATGGTACTAAATTGGGTATACGAGTAATATCCTCCTTTATATAATGGATATATCAACAATAAATGTTTTATAGACCAAGGTTCTTCTTCTGATTTTGTCCCCTAACATGCCACAATGAGGAAATTGTGAACTCCCCTACAACTTTCCTTTATGAGTGCATCATGGGACAAATTTTGTTCAGTGACGATGTTGATGAGAGAAAATTATGGTTGTCAATGTTGTTCATTACTAGAATCAGTTTCGTTCTCAATTGACAAGATAGCGGAAGGTGCGTGGAAAGTTAAGGTCGATAGAAAAATGCATACCAAGGGATGCGTTGTCCCAAAAAATAAGTTACGGTAGTAGCACCAAAAGATGCAAATTTGAAAAATGTGGCAAGGTTGCATGTCCATTCTCAAAGGGCACAATGAATGCTAGAATGCATACTTAAAATTATCATGAAGAGGCACACCATGAGGTTCATCATTTTTCATGAGTTTTGGAGATGAAAAAAGTCGCTTGGATCTATCTCATTAGGCTTCTCTCTTTTTATTTCCTCGTTCTTCATAGTATATGATCATTGAAAGTATGTTATTGATCTTAAATACAATAGGACCAGGGGTAGACATCAATTAATCCCATTTATTGTATTCACTATTGTATAAATGACATAGAAATGTTGTGTTTTGAGGATACGTAGGACCGAGGCGAGACTACTAGTGGTGTTTTTGTCGATAGAAAAATGCATACTGGGGGATGAGTTTTCCCCAAAAATAAATTACAGCAGCAACACCAAAATATGCAAATTCGAGAAATGTGGCAAGGTTGCATGTCCATTCTCAAAGGGAAAAGTCAGCACTAGAATGCATACCTAAACCTATCCTGAAGAGGCACCCCATGAGGTTCATCATTTTTCATGAGTTTTGGAGATGAAAAAAGTCGCTTGGATCTATCTCATTAGGATTCTCTCCTTTTATTTCATCATTCTTCATAGTATATGATCACTGAAAGTATGTTATTGATCTAAAATACAATAGGACCGGGGCAGAGATAAATTAATCCCCTTTATTGTATTCACTATTGTATAAATGAAATAGAAATGTTGTGCTTTGAGGATACGTAGGACCAACGAGAGACTTCCCGTGGTGCTTTTGAATTTAAAAAAAAACAATAAATAAGATGTTGTGCTTTTAGAATAACCAAGAACAAGGAAAGAATGCCACTAGTATTTTTTAATTCAAAATGTGTTTATTCTAAATGTATGAGACATCGTTGTTTGGGAAACCAAGATTGAGGTAAGACTACCACTGGTTATTGAATGAATGATGTTTTATGCATGCTTTAATGTACTTTTGAGATATTATGTCAAGTATTCATATGATTTCCTAGAGTTGCATGGATCTGAAATTTACCCGCATGTGTAATTTTCAAATAGTTTCTGAGATGCATATCAATGGCAAGATAAAACACACTTTGCCAATTGAATCCTTTTATGTTGCTATCTCTTCTATTCTAAGAGTTGGTTATGATTAAGGAACCTATAAGCTGCAATTATTTTCAATTTTAATGTTATATGGAATATGTGTGCCTCCCTTTTCAAATATCACACTCCAATTTCCATTGTTTTTTCACAGTTGATATTTTCCCCCAACACCTCAAATTTTTGTTGTAAACCAAGTCAAGCTTTTCATGCATGTTTGAAAACTACCTATGGTGACAGACTAGGATTAATACCTCATATTTGAGGGTTCCCTCCCTTATCCATAGGACTAGATTACCAGCCTAAAGTGGTATAAAGTTGGTGATATCTACACATCCATCCTTATCATTTGCATATTAATAGAAGCCTATTTTGTGAAATTCATATATGTAGCTGGAATAACTATTGAAGAAATACTAAATCCAGTTGGGGCACAACCTGAGGTATAGTACATCACAGAAAATCATGATTCATCATGTTGTTAATGTTTCTTTGTGATTGGCCCACCATCACCTGTCTCTCTCATTAACAAATTCCATGCACATTTACCCCCCTATCCTAAAGATTGGATAGCTTGATAATGACATCTCCCAAAATCCTTCTATCCCAATGCCCCCCTAATCCAACCAACCCATAGAGTCCACCCTAATGGATCACATTATGGATAATTTGATTTGGTTGTTACTTGTCATTGAACAGTATTCACCATGGTTGATCCAAAGTGAGCACAATGAAAATATTAATAGAGAGGAGATATTATGCACACTATAAAGTTGTAGAGTCATATGGGATATGATCCATTGCCTTCTACTAAATAATATAAAGTGTAATACATATACAAACAAATCAATATGCAATATTAGTACCTTTAATACCTTATCTTGGCCTTAGTACCTTTAGTATGCAATATTATTTATTAAATAGTGGGGATTTGAGTTCAACCTTTCCCCATCACCAGAACATTGGATATACATTTTTTTTGAACTTGTGTAACAAAGGTTTTGAACTTTAGTTTCTATTTTCTTTTAATAAATTTTAATGGTGTACCTTAAATATGCATGAAAATATTGTTACCCATGTTTTGGAAGTCATTTACAAATTCATGTATGCTGGGACTATAGATGGAAATTTTGGCTCTACACAATCTCACATGTGGGGAAGAAATCCTTCGCTTACCCCATTCTTTGTGATTATCAAAGAAAATCGTGTGCTCATAGTATAAGGAGGCTCTAGTTGGTAGCTTGCAGTCATCAACAGAAAGCCTATGTTCGAATATTTCATTCATTTACCAATTTTCAATTTCCATCGTTTTATCAAGACATGATGGGAATGCATAATACACTATAATATTAAGTGGTGGAACTCTCAAATTCCCCTTTCCTTCATTTCTCCTACTGAACATTATATTTTTGTGCTTGGATTTGTGCATGACTCTATAATTCCTTAGCATGATTTTTTAATGAAAACTTACATTTTTTGGGGGATCCCGATACACAAAACCAATCTTTCTCTCCTTGTAGTTCACTAGCTTGGTCATAAACACACATATTTAACTCTATTCTATGCAATATCTGTGATTGTTATTTTTTCCTGAAATCATTTGACCCTCCTAGGTGGATTTTTATGGAAGCAGAAGAATCAACTATGGGTGAGGAGTGGAATTCATTGAGGAAGTCACGCACACAAGTTATTATATTTGTGCTTGTTTTCATACTATGCCCGATATTTTATCTAACCACCAAATCCAGATCATATTATCATATATTGTCTCTATTACCATTTAAGTGATACCGAAAATAAGCGATCATCGTTCCACTACGGGATCAACTTTACAAACCATTTGCTCAGTTCTCTAACTTTGTTCCTTATATTTAGAGCCTTGTAACACCAACATAGTATGCTCTACAGTTATTGATTTCATATGAAGTATGTATTTTTGTATTGTAGCATTTACAAACACTAGAAGGAGTCATAAATCTCTCAAATAGGAACTTTGTTGGGTCCAAATTTTGAATTGGAATAAATGGGATTTTTTATTAATGTCATCAGCATATGTATTTGACATATTTATACATTTTTCAATCATCAAATGTTATGTATCAATGTGAAAATGTTGATTATGGAACTTCTTCCATCTACTGCTTTTATCCAGCATTCTATTCTACTCAATTTGTTTCTGCAATGCATTGCAATGTTGTAATGTGATACCAATTCGCTCATACCGCCTTAATATATGGAAGCGATGTTGTATGTATTGGTAGAACCATTATTTGTGAGAAGGATGTTGGTATTTTCATAAAGATTTTGTTGATGAGACATTATCTCATAAATGATAGATTACCTTGCATCCATTCCAATAGGAATCAAACATATCTCGTGATGTCTTTCATTTACATTCCCCAATATGCCAAGGTTGATTGATGGTCATGCCAATCATTCCCACTAGAAACATTGAAACATTTGTTCATTCTAACAAAAAATAAAACAAAATTTACCAAACAACTAAAATAAAAGTTTATCACATTCAATGTAATTGTTGTTTCCTCTTCTTACCCACCCTTGTTGTTTCCTCTTCTTACCCACCCAAACATGATACATTGTTTTCTAGTATGTTTTGGATTTTTAAATTTTTTTGGTTGAGTTTGTAACCCAAATTGGAATTTTGCAATGTTTGATACTGTGGATGGAATGTCTTCCCAAAGAATGATTGAACCCTTGTAGCTTTGTGCTTTGATTGAGGTTTGTAAATTGGATTTTGGCTTATGTAGTTGACTTATTATTATGTGAATTTACTAATAATTGATGCCAATCGGTTGGATTTTGGCATTGTGTGTTGGAGTATCGGTACAACCTCCACATGGTATAACCATCGTACCTCTGGGAATATAAAACAAGTGGACTAACCGCCACTCCTGGTGATAGGTCCTTGTGCTGGGTTTCAAATGTTCACCAACATCTACAGGTTTTGGTGTAACGACAAACCTCACATGGTATCAGATCCTTTGTAGATCGATTTCTCTCCTTCCATATTGCTATTGCAGGTTCAACATCTTGACTGGGAGCATATTCTGCTGACTGAATGGCATAGTTTTTGAGCTATGGATCAATCTTAGAAGATCATCTTGACTCCATTTAATTTCTTTAAATGGAAAGCTGAGATGGAGATACTGTTGAGAGTGAAAGATCTCTATAGGGTGACTATGGAAACTGAGGCAAAGCCCAATGCAGCTACAGAGAAAATAAAATGGCACAACAGGAGGGATGAGGCCTATGATATTTTGTGTCTGAGCATTTCAAAAGACCTCCTCTTCCATCTTGATGGATTGACATCACCTAATGAAGTGTGGGAGAAGATTTTAGAGCTTTTTGGTAAGACAAATGAGATGAGAGGGCATCAAATAGAGAATGAATTGATCTCTTTGAGTCCCGGCATCTTCGAATCCTTGCAACTCTATTTTTCCAAGTTTAAATCCCTTGTTTTGCAGCTAAAACAGTGTGGAATTGAAAAGAAGGAAGAGCAACTAGTTTTGGCCATACTATAGAAGCTTGGACCTGACTATTTAGTGTTTGTTTTAACCTTCCATGCCACCAAGTTGATAGCTCGATCCTGGAAGATGCCTAAGCTTTCATATGTCATGGAATCCCTCACACAAAAACAAGATAAATTGTTGTTGATGGGCACCATCAAACCTTCCAAAGACCAAGCTTTGGTTGTTGGATATTCGAGGGTGGATTCAAAAGGAAAGAAGAAAGCTAAGAAGCCACTTGAGAAAAAGAGAGACAAGAACAAGTCTCAAGAGGAGCCCCAAGGCTCCAAGAAGAACTTCCAGAAGAAGAAGAACAAAGGAGAAATGAGCAATTGCGCATCTTGTAGTAAGGGCTATCATCCTGAGAGCTCCTGTATGAAGAAGAAAATTGACATGTTGACCCAAATCTTAGAGAATAATAACATCTCCCTTCCTGATTCCTCAAATAAGAGGGAAGGAGGATCAAATTCAAAGGATAGAGAGAGAGTACATGTTTTGGTTGCTGGCACATCAAGCTCACCTAGCTTCAGCATAGACGCTGGAGCTTCTAGACATATGGTTTCGACCAAGGAGGCATTCTCCTCTCTTGACATGTTGAAAGGTCCACCAATAGTGTTGGGAGATGACTCTCTCACTGACATATTGGGTAAAGGAAGGATCAATCTTGACCATGGTAATTTCAATATTGTGTTGTATGTTCTACGTCTTGCCTCTAACCTCTTGTCAGTGTATCAAATGACTCACACAGGGTCTCCAAAGAAGGTCATATTCTTAGTTGATGATGTTGATATCATAGATATCTTGAATGGTAAAGTAATTGCAAAAGGTGTTGTTGATCACACTTCGAAGGTATACATGTTTTCCCATTTTCTACCCTACTCAAACCCCTCTGCTCTTCTAATTCATGCTAATGAGGCAAGCAAGCTTTGGCATGAAATATTTGGCCATATTAACTATAAGTGTCTTTCTGATCTGAGTGAAAAAGATATGGTCATAGGGTTACCAAATATTAAGTTTTCCAAGGGAGTCTGTCAAGGTTGTATCCTAGGAAAACACCGAGAGCACAAATTTGAGAGAGCTAGTCATGAGAGAACCTCTGCACCTCTTGAGTTGATCCACCATGATGTTGCTGGTCCATTTCCTCATATGTCCATGAGTCAGGACAAATATGCATTGACCTTCATAGATGAATTTTCCAGGTATTATTGGGTTTACTTCCTAAAACATAAGTCTGAAGTTTTTGACCTCTTCAAAGTTTTTAAGGACTTGGTTGAAAACCAGTCTGGGAGGAGACTCAAGATCCTCAAATTTGAAAATGGTGGTGAGTATGTCAAGTTTGAGTTCATTCAGTATTGTAAAGATGCAGGTATTTAGATGCAACATTTGATCCCTTACACACCACAGCAAAATGGTGTTGCTAAGAGAAAGAACATATCACTGAAGGAGATGGCAACCTGTATGATGGAGGCTAAGACTTTGACACCAAATTTTTGGGCCGAGGATATAAATTGTGCATCCTACATCCAGAATAGGGTTTCTCATAAAAAAATTGATGGTATAACTCCTTTTGAAGGTTGGAGTGGGAACAATCCAGAGGTGATCCATTTCAGGATTTTTGGCTCAAAGGCTTGGGCTAGAATTCCAATTGAAAAGAGAAAGGATTTGCAGCCCCAAATCCAAGAGTACCTATTTGTTGGGTATTCTGAATATTAAAAAGGGTACAATCTGATCAACTTGAGCATAAACAAAGCCTTCATTGAAAGGAGTGTTCAGTTCCAAGAAGAGCCTTTAGCAGCAGTTGAAGTTGGAGAATCTTCTTCACCACCAGATCCGTTGAATGTAAGTGGAGAGACAAATGAGTTTGTTGATTCTGATATGTCTTATAATGATGATTTAATTGCAGATCCTAACAGTCCTACAAGACAAAAATGGGCAGCAAAGCCCATTCATGCATCTAGGGAACTAGCTGGAAATCCTAGTGACCCTAGGAGGACTAGATCTCAGTTTGAGAGTGCCCTGTGTATGAAAGACCATTTGTTTGCAGAGAAGTGCTATCTGATGGTTGAATCAGACCCACAGACATATGAATATGCATCACATGATCCAATATGGAAAACAGCCATGAAAGAAGAATTCAGCTCGCTCCAGAAGAACAACACTTGGGAACTGGTTGATCTTCCCCCAGGGAGGAAGCTAGTTCAATGTAAGTGAGTTTTCAAGACTAAGTTTGCTACTGATGGTTCACCTTTGAAATATAAGGAAATATTGGTATCCAAGGGCTACTCATAGGTACATGGTGTTGACTACAATGAAACCTTTGCACCAATGGAAAAGATGGACTCCATAAGGCTAGCTTTAGCCATTGCAGCATTGAAGCAGAGGTACATCACATGGATGTGAAGTGTGTTTTACTAAATGGAGATATCAATAAAGATATTTAAATTCATCAACCTCAAGGGTTTTTTTCTAATCCATATTTTGTGTGCAGGTTAAAGAAATCACTGTATGGGCTCAAGCAAGCCCCCAAGGCTTGGTATGCCAATATTGATGACTTTCTGCTGTCATTGAGTTTTGTTCGATGAAAGTCTGATACTAATGTTTATTTGAAGCTGATTCATGGTTATTTGATGATTATTGTCTTGTATGTGGATGAATTTTGATTACAGGAAGTTCAAAGAAAGAGATTGCCTCCTTGAAGGATGCAATGAACCATGCCTTTTCTATGACTGATTTGGGGTTGTTGAGCCAATTATTGGGTCTCGTAATTGCTCAATACCAACATGGAATAAAAGTAAATCAGTACAAGTATGATTTAGATTTGATGAACAAGTTCAACATGAAATATTGCAAGCCAAGCAAGACTCCCTTCCTTTTAGGAGTTAAGCTTGAAGAAGCAGGTTCTTCTCCTATGGTAAATAATACACTGTATAGGAAGTTGATTGGGTGTTTTCTTTCCCTTACACACACTCAACCTAATATTTTTTATGCAGTTAGTTTGGCTTCAAGTTACATGGTATCATAGCTAAGGTCTCAGGTTCAATTCCCCCGAGCTACATCGGAGGCAGGGTGTTGGATTATCGGTACAACCTCCACATGGTATAACCGTCGCACCTCTGGGAATATAAAACAAGTGGACTAACCTCCACTCCTAGTGATAGGGCCTTGTGCCGGGTTTCAAATGTTCACCAACATCTGCAGGTTTTGGTGTAACAGCAAACCTTCTATTGTGCGCCTATAGTTCTTGATACCAATGCTATATTTTCCTTCCATTGATGGGTAAGTCAAGTCATAACCCTTCCATATATGCTAAGTGGAAATAATTTTGGTTTTTTTTCCATGTCATTTGTGTGAACTATGTTTTCATAAAAATAAATATAACTACCAATGTATAGTACAACAGACACTACTATTATATTCCTACAACGCCCCCCCTCACCAATGATGTGCATGTTTTTGACATACCTCAACATTCTAGGTGACAAAAGAATAGATAAGTTGATCATCGTTTTTCTTTGTGATACTTGTCACATTAATTATGAGGTTTGTACTTATCTGAATCCATTTTGGATCACTCTTTCAATAACATGTTACCTGTATTTGAACATATAAATACACATTACCTTTGCATCATTAACCATTTTATGGATTTTTTCCCATGCGATGGCTTCTTCAAGTTGATTTTGAAAGGAAATCCAGCCTCTTCCTTCACCAAGGTGTTGTCACATCCTACAGTGAACATATGATCATAACATCCATGCCAAATGCAGGAGTTCACTTATGTTACCTTGTTTATTCAATAATCGTGTAGAAAATAAAATAACCTGATCAAATGACAAATGGAACTACGAAATTGTGTTTAGTGTGATGGAGGTTCTATTGTCCTGAAATTGATTTGTGTGAAACCAACAAATTTATCAAATCTAAAACCTACAGAGAACATTAGTGAATTACCCCTGGGGCTTCTCCAAATAGTCTCTTATCAAACACTTGGTTTTATTTTGTGATACCTCTATTTATATAGGAGTAAAGTTATACTACAAAAACCACCTCATCTCCATTTTTGTTCGAGAGCCATCTTTCTAGTTTAGTATAGTGATCAATGTGGAATGGCCAATATTCCCTTCCCAAGATTATGATGTAGGGTGACATCATAGTGATGCCATCATCACAATGTGACATCATAGTGATGTCAATCATCATATAGACAAAGGATTGACCTACCATTCCTCAATTGCGGACTTGTGGTCAAGCATCGTCTAGAGGAAAGACCGGTCGATCCTTCCTCAATTATGCACATGGTGTTAATCAACCATATAGATGAAGGATTGGAAGATTGATCCTCAAATTTAAACCAAGTTTCAAGCATCACATAAAGGAAGGAGTGACTAACCCTTCCACATATTTTCCCCTTAGGTCAAACATTATCTATTGGAAGGATCAACAGTCACTCTATCAAATGTGGATGTTACGTTAAGTGTCATCTAGAGGAAGGATCAACAGACCCTTTCTCAAACGTTGAAATTGTTTTGAGAAACAAATAAGGAAAGGATTGATAGACCCTTTCTCAAATTTTGAGATCAAGTTGAAAAAACATCTAGGGAAAGGAACAACTTATTATTATTTAAATGATCCCATCGAGATGATAATCATTCAAAGGAATAATCGGTCGATTCTTCCTCGAATGTGAACCTAGAGACAACATCATATAATAATAATTGGAGGACCTTTTCTTCAATCTGAACCAAGGGTGAAGCATCATCTCAAAGAAGGATTGGTCGACCCACTTTAATAGTGCACATTATGTCAAGAATAATTTAGAAGAAGGATTGACAGACCCTTCCTCGACAATGGTATCCAGTAAACATCTCACATGGGTGAAAGATGGATAAAAAATTTATAAAAATAAACTATCGGTAATTGTATTATCTAGTGGAATATCATACGACCCTTCCTTAAATAAGATTGGCATAAATTGTATTATCTAGATGAAGACTAGGATGATTTCTCGTCAAATGTGAAATTAGACTCGAGCATCATCTAGAGAATTAGATTCAACTGATGCTTCCTCAAATATGAATTTTGGTACAAATATTATGGATAGAAAGGATTGGCATACCATTCTTCATATGTTTATCTCGTGGAAAGCATCATTTGGACAAATGATCGTCTGGTGTATTTTTAAATTGGATGAATAATAGTCCTATGAGGTAAAGGGAATATATGTAGAGCCTTTGTGAAATATGATTGGAAGTAATTTCACCTTTTAGATGAAATATAGGTCGACACTTATTGACATATGGTATATTGGAAATGTATCATACATGGGAAGGATTTTGAAATATGTTTTTAGAAAGTATAACTTGGGTTAAGAAACATGTACATGAAGGATTGATAGACTCTTCCTACAATGCAAACAAATGGTTATGTAAGTCTTTGGAGTTAAATTCCATCCCGAATTCAGGTATGTTTGTGCAATAGTTTAATGCCCAACTCATTTTGTTTAAGTGTTGAAAAAGAGTTTCATTTCCACAAAATTTCATGACTTTGAAATAGAAGATGAACTTTAATTTTTATAGGGAAAATATTAAAAGGAAGCACTCCATGAAAAATTTCAGACACAAATTTTTTTGGCAATAATCCTAGGAAAAACCCCCTAAGGGGAAAACCTGTGTGAGAGAGAGAGTATTTATTTCTTTGAAAAGTAAAAAAATATTTATGCATTCAAACACAAAAACCACTTATCTCAACCATATGAAAACTATTAACAAGTCTGGAGATTCTAGGACAGAATCTTGCCCATTCTCATCAAAGGACTCCATCATAAGGAACCGTTCCAATCTCAATATGAACGGATAGACTTAATACATAGATATTTTCCTTGATTTATGTGCATAATAAACAAGCTTCTTCTTAGGTATGCGTGCTCTCTATAACAATGGTGATTTTCATTGAAATTTGTGCCCACTCTAAGAGCTAACTAGTGCCCTCTCCATGTCTAGAAGAATGTGCCACTAGCAAAGATTAACCCAAATTAAAACCAGAAATATAAGGCCTCAAATATTGTGCCAGACAAATTCATGCTTAAAGTCTATCCCCATCCTCAAAAATTGTTCTCATTAATGCATTGTACGATCTGAAATAAATGTTATACATTTGTCTTGGGAAACGTGCTTAGGTTTTTCTCCTCTTGTTGGCAAGGGGTTTGGGATAAGTTAGTTGCGTAGCATCATGGATGCTGCGCAAACTAAAAGACATCGCGCAAGGTGGAAATAGAATATTTTATGTAATTTTGTGTCACCTTTTGTAGTTTTTTATCATATTTTGTGGATGTTGGTCATTATTTTGTAGAATCAGTTAAGAGTTAGTTAGGAAGTTGTCCAAGTGAACCTTGAATGTAAAGGTGCAAGCCTATAAGTAGATGTTGAATTGAAAGCATTAAATATCTTTTTGGGGAATACCTTGGAGCAGTTGAACTAAGATCTGTTGATCTATGAACTGTTTTGATGAATCTGTGATTTTGTGTGGAGGCAATATGACAAGACGGAAGTTGAGTTAAATCATTGTGTTCTTTTTTGTTTTCCTGTTTTCCTATTTTATGACTATTTTCTATGACTCAATGATGAATTCTATGTGAATCTGCAACATTGATCTATGATGCGGTGTTTTTCTGTTTTACATAATGTTATTCTATTGGATCTGTTTGTGCATCAATATGCTTACTGTAATTATGATTGAATGATATGATCTATTGAAGAATGATAATGAATGGTTGTGTTAATGCATAAGTTGAATGATATGCTAATGTCACGATAAACTCATAAGTTGATGTCACATTGTCCTCTCCCATTCTGTGGAAACTTGGTTCTGTCAACTCTCCCTCGAACATCTCGGGTGAGACTTCATCTGCTCTATGGGTGTTGTTAGGAAAGGTAAAACCTGTCTGGGCCGGTGCTTAGGGAGATCACGATGGTTTGGCTATTGATAGAGTGGGAACCCCTGTTGACTGGTTTTGTTGGCTGGTTTTATGTCAAAAAATGGTTCCGTTGTCGGGACCTTCTGGAGACTGAAGGGAGGACATGTGGCATCCAACGAGACCAAAAATTCAAGATTGGTTCAAACAGAAGCTACGATAATTTTCTGAGAAGGAAAACTAGATCCCTGAATTAACGAAGGATAAGTGGTTGATAAGATACATACATGACGTTCCACACGATTATTTTTTCTCTGAATTCTTGATCATCTTGTATGAGTGGTTGGTGCGATTCACCTATCGTAAGAAAAAATTTAAAGTAGGAGAGCCAACATCCTAGATCCCTTAATTGATCCAAGAGTTGTAGGAAACCGACGACAGAGCATCGAGGGTTGTTGAAGTCTAGTTGGAAAGTATCTTGGAAGGATATATCACCAAGTTTACGGTTGATACTACTAAGTCGTATAGCGAAGCAGAAAGGGAATTCTTCAACAGATCAAGAGGTAGGTTCTTATTGTATTTACAATTGTCAATTAAGATGCTTGTCTCTGAAAAAGGAATACTAAATATACACCTCGAGTAGTAGAACTATGGTGTGTGGGGGCTATGGATACCACGAATAAAGGGGGGAGACAAATGGAATGATACAGGGTATATGGGTGCAAGTTACAATGATACTGTGAGGGAATCCAAGGAAGAAAGTGGTCTTACGAGAAGAGGAGCAAGGTTTCAACAAGAGAAGAGGCAGAGGACAGGGGAAGGTCCTACTATGATTGAAATGCAACACCACAAAGGAATACCAGATGGGATGAAGCGACCCCACAACGATGACGAGGATGACCAAATCTAGACTACACCCAGGGTAGAGGCAAGATCAACCCCTAGCAGCAACATACCCATGCCTCCACACACTACATCACAATCATGAAGAAATGCAAGTTCAACACTGATGTGTCCAACGTGCCATCATCACTCTAATAGCAGTAGTAGACAAGCATCTATAGGAAGAAGTCCAAGAATGGTGGGCGACGAGGAAAAGTTACCTTTCTTCCATGGGAATGGGATGGAGGATCCAAAACAATATTGATTCCTGTGTGAGGCAGTATGGTATGTCAAACAAAATGTAGACAATGATGTCAAGAAGGGCCAATTGGCAACAACCCTTCGGGGCCGCACACTTGATTGGTACATGAAATTTGTACAAGTTCCTATGGGGACTCCGACAAAGACCTTGGCAGAATTCAGGAGAGGAATTAATGAAGAATTCAGAAAACCAAATTCTAAAGTGCAGTACATTATGGAATTGAAGGAAATTAAGTAGTATCCCAATGAGACTGTTTGGAATTTTGATCAAAGATTCAATACACTAATGGAAAGAGTCAATTTTGAGATGAGAAGCATTCAACATAAGGAATGATTCATTGCAGCATTGCTCATATCAGACTACCACTGATATAGGAGAAAACTGTGACACTGAGCGAGGCTCTGGAAATCACTATGAAGTTGGAAGCTTCACCCATTGGAGAAAATGTAGTCGACATCAAACAAATTCAGACACAGTTGGAGAACTTGACACTCTATTTGCAAGACGTTAAGAAGGGGAAGGAACAATGTGAGGATTTTTGGTGCACTCGATGTCGTGCATATGGACATACCAAGGATAGTTGCCCAGATTTTTGAAACTACCTGTTTTCAGGGGCGACGAACCCTTTGATTTGTGGCAGTGTACCATGGTTCTGCATTTTTCAAGTATATAGGAATCTACATGAGGAGTGTGGGTACATGAAAAAGATGGTGATGAAGGTGAAAAACATATACTGCACATTTTTTCAATCTATCAGGCATGAAGATAAAGATTGTCGTGCATATGACCTACTCCAGGAGAGAACATATGACTCATACTATGTGAAGGTAGAGGATCATTGGGTGATCCAGCAGCCACAGCCATAGGTGGTGCAACCACCACCTCAACCTCAGTTCGTACCGCAGTAGTAACCACAGATGTAGTTTGTACAGCAACAATAGTTTGCGCCACAACCACAGTATAATTAGATGCAGATTGCTTCGCAGCAGCCACAGTACATTTAGTCAGCATAGTATTTTGAGTAGCATCTGAATCCCCCGCAACATCAATTTTCTTAACTGCAGTACCAACAACAAGGAGGATTCCACAGAGGATTCCGAGGAGGCTTTGGTCGAGGAGGAGGATGAGGTCGCGGACTAGTCCAATGTTGTAATTGTGGTGTATTGAGGAATTGTCAGAGAGAGTGTCCATAATTACAGTGTACATGTATGTATTGTACCATGATTGATCACACCATTGAGAACTATCCACATCTGATCATGAGGTGGCAGGAAGGAAATGTTCCATGGTTGTAGAATTAGAACCAATTGCAAAACTAGAATCAGTTGTAGAACCATAATCAAGTACAGAACCAGAACCAATTGCAGAATCAAAACCAAGTCCCAGGTCATAACCAAATTCCAATCCAGAACCAGAATACAAGTCAGAACGTGAATCAATCTGTGAATCCACCACTGAACTAGAATCAAGGACTGACGGTTGCGATGATCTCAGCGAAGCCCAGAATGTGGGATGTTGATGTCGTTGTCGTCACTCAGGGAGGTGTGACAGCTGGAGAATATAATATGATTCCACAAGTCCAGTTAGCTAGAAAGAAGAAAGTACAATTTGACATCAACACGAAGAAAGATATATTATTTGAAGCACGAGATGAGATGCGCAAAAACTCAAGGAAGTTACCTATTTATGAGACGCCTACTGATTTTGATTCCACCGTGGAGGCAGGACCATCATTATAGAATGGTACCTTGCAGAACTTCTTTGAGAGTTTCTTTTTGTTGGAAAGAGATATCGATTCTCTTGTCGAGATTGAGAATCTATTGCATCGACCGGCTAAGGGAAGAAAGGATTCCACTGAATTATTTGCATAAGAAAAATATGAGGAAAAGAATGTGCATGAACATTCAGATTGGGGACTATGAGGTAGATTCAGTCATCCTGGATCTCGGATGAGATGTTAATATTCTGACAAGACAGACATGGAAAAATATGGGGATCCCAACGTTGAACTGGTCTCTTGTACAACTGCGACTGTCTAACCAGGCCAAAGTGATGCCAATTGGGAGAGTTCTGCACCTTGCTATGGAAGTTGAAGGTATGAAGACCTATGTTAATTTCGACGTGATTGAATTTTTTGATGGTGAAGGATCCTATCTGTCGTTGTTGGGGATTTTATGGGCCAATAATAGCATGGGAGTGATCAATTTTAAGAAGCGCGTAATAAAATTTGAGAATAAAGACATCAGAGTCATTACTCCGATGGATCAAAATGAAGGGAGAAGGTATATTGAGATGATGAAATATGAAGTTGTCATAGGATAGGACCATGCATATAACATTTTAGAAGATTATGTTCATCCAACTGCTAAAGGGGAACTTGGTTGGTGTAGCACTAGATTTGTGTCTTCTAACTCTAATGATGCTTTAGAGAACTAGCAAAACCACTTACATTAAGTGTCGCTACAAAAGTGCATTATGCATTCACTGTGTTGTGTCACAACTGAGACCATTGAGTTTCCAATTTATGAAGGATTTTCTAATTTATCTGAGTTTCTTGTTGAATTTGAAGACAAGGTGTCAAAACCACAGTGGTTGGTGGTGTTGGAGGAAGCGTTAAAGGCTACCCCAGCACATTGGTGGGTGACCCTTAAGAATTCAATCACTGGATGGTCACAGTGTCAAAGAATGATAATAGTTCACTTTGGAGATGCAAAAGTGTACCATGATGGAAGGTACAATGGGAGAAATAGTCCTAGTGATCATTTGATTGAGTGTCATACCTTATGGGTATCTCAACCAAAGGATGAGTGGGTCCATGCCTTTGTCCACACATTGAATGAAATACCACGATCTTGGTATGTATCAGCTGAGTTACGTAGGGACATCACTACCTAGGAGGAATTGATAGTTTTCTTTACTCATGCCTTCAGTTTCGCGGATGCCAATTCGAATTTTCCTAATGCGTTGCAACTCATTTGCGATGTTGTTTTGAAGGTAGTGTTGGTCGCATATCCAGTCGATCCGCATGCGCATTTTCACTTGCAGTTGATGATGGAATGTTATAATGTGTCAGGAGATCCATTTTATGATGATCTATGGAATATCAATATTCCAGAAAGAGAAGGGAGTCAGGATGTCACAGCACCGGACGTACCGACGGATCCAATGAATCAACCATTGAATATCACGAAGGTCAACATTGGGACTGAGGAGAACTCAAATTTCTCAAATGTTATGGAATACTGGGATGAAGAAACGATGGCATAACTATCCAAAGTTGGAAATTATGTTTTATTGATGAATAAATCGCATATGAAAATAATTGGGTTTTATGACACCGATGAAAAACTAGGAAATTATAGATTGCTACAATGATCTATGGATTTTGTTTAAGTTGAAATTATAATTTTGGCATGAATTCCTGAATAAAATTTGGGCTAGACCTGAACCATGTGCAGGAAGCTGCAGGTCCTGAATGATAGCAAATTGCAGAAAAAGATCAAGAAATATCAAATGAGATCAAAACAGAACAGACGAAGCAAGAAAATATGACTTAGGGAAGAAGGAAATGGTTGAAGGACAAGAACACTGAGGATGGTGTTAATTTTAGGGGGGAAGGATGTAATATCCCTCTTATTTACCCCTAAGTTATTGGTGATTGTGAGTGTATGTTGTACTCATTCTTCTAGTGAGGAGGTCAAGTCCAAGGCCCCACCAGTAAAAATGATGAAATTAATATAGTCTAAGTTTCAAGTTGTAGGATTAGGATGTGGACATAGCTTATCGACAGGAAAGTGAACCGATGAGGGCATGAGAGTATGGTTAGGGATTCCTATTTATTGCCAAAATTAGCCCAACTAGACTGCCATAGTTTAACCATTAGTTGTAAGTATGATTAAGCTAGGATAAAGGAGAATTACCATCTTATTGACTTCGACACAAAAGGTTCAAGTAGTTATAAGTTTAATAGAAAGAACCAAATAGAAAGAAACAAACAATCTAAAGAATTAATGGTTAAAAGACTATATGATAGTCGCCTTGAAAATTAAGAGAGAAGAAAAATATACAGTCATCAATATACCTAAATTATTATTGGTGAGATATTTTATACCTATCTATTATATTGAGTTATCCGTATAAATATATGTATATAGAAATATATATATATATATTTTATGGGGGGATAAGAGATTTCCTACCTTGGTAGGAATGGTAAATATAGCATTTTACGGCACACCCCTTTAGTAGTAATAAAGACGGTTGTACTTTACCCAGGAAAAAGTTGAAGTTATTCCGAGGAAACAACCATCACTTGTGGAAAGTGACTGTGAAATTTTAATTTTAGAAATTCCTGGGAGGTAAAAAAAAAACAAAAAACGCAAGGCATCCGTCCACCTTTAGAGATCCTCATCGAGGAGTTTATTCAGGCATGGATTCCATTTGGAAGGTGTCCTCTACCCTTTTGGCATCGATTAAGGAGAGATGGAAAAATAAATATTTTCCTCCGACAGTTAAAAAGGTAGGAGGTTATGATAGGGAGGCATCTCTCTCTCGATTCTTTGGAAGAAGGTAGATTTAGGGATTCGGGGGAAAGAGTTCCAGGTTCTACCTAGAATTACTTCCGGCACCATTCATCAAATGGAAAGATATCCTAATGAAAGGGGGAGAGGGCGATTTGGGAAATGGAAGGATGAGGACGGTGGAAGCTACACATGGTGGGAAAAACTATGGAGTGTGTTCGGAAAAACCTACAAATACCTGCGTTGTTTCAGTAAGTAGGTTTTTGAATAGATATCTGAAACATCACTGAATGTTTCCTACTAGACCCTTGGATTTCCATTTAGTATGGATTCTTGCATTTTGAGTTTGGAACCATGATTTCCAGATCTGTAATTCTTAGTTCATGTGGCGCTGTGTTGGGTCATGAGAATTAAAACATGGGACGTGATCCCCTTTTTTCTACCTCCTGATTTGAAAACAATAAATCCCATGTACGGACTAATTTTTCTCCTTCTATTAGCGATGGTGTTCAGCTATGATTTTATAACCCCTCTACTTTCCAACGATCTATGTCTGGATCTAAGTATGAACGCCTCTTGGTTAGGTCTGCAAGTATGGCTTCGATAAGGCCATTAAATGCCTTAGCTATATGAAGTTTCGAACCTATGTAATAGGAAAATGGTATCTATGATCTGGAAATCATCCAATAGTTAGGCATGATGGCATGTTTGCTCCACACTCATGACTGGGAGACCTCTCTCTATTCGCAACATGTTAATGACTTTACCTTCGATAGCTGCATTCCTTGTCATAGCTATGTAAGCAAAAGTCAAATCGATAATGCCACGACTATGTAAGTTGTATGCCAAGGTGTGAGCTCAAGGAGTAATTGTGCCAACACCAGCCCGATGCCGACCCAGCCTCTACCTCTTGCAATCGAAGAATTCCCAGCGTCTAATCTAGATGCATTTTGGAATAGAAATTATCCTAGCGTTGGAACTTGGGTTCCACCTCATGTTGCCGAATCTTAGGACTGCGTTTTTTTTTTAACTGCATTGGATCATGCATAGGTGGATACATAATCATTTAGATTTCCCATTTAAATGCACATCTGTGTTTTGGAGAATAGAGGCTGCTGCATTTTTTATAATACATCTATGTGTTGTGGGCAATATCATCTCTGTGTTTGTAGATAATATATATATGCACCTTAGAATACATGGTCTGCATTTATTTGGAGAGACGCCTCTGCGTTGGAGGATATAAGTCTCTGCGTTTTGTAGATAATACAGCTCTGCATTGTGGAGAATTCATCTCTATGTTTTGGGAAGTACATCTATTCGTCTTGGAGAATACATCTCTGTATTCTGGTATAATAACTCTCTGCATTTTAGATCCTAGTTATTTTATCCATTCCAGTACCTCATGGATCTGAACTTATAGATCCCCTCCATCTAGTTTTCAGGCATTCTATTTAGAACATGGATATCCCTTTTGACCAACGGTTTAGCTATTGACTAGACACTTGATGTTTCCTTAACAACGTTGCCCTTTTCGACCTGAAAGTTTATATCCTAGTCGTGCTTTGGACTAGGTAGGATATATTTGGTTTTGTTGGGTTAATATCTGCAACTCAAGTATGTATTACATATGATATATATATATATATAATCAGCTCGACTCCACCGTTATACTTAGGCGGGATTTGATACCCCTTTTCCATAGGTCGAATTATGATTTTAAGTTGTCTTAATGTTCTTATACACATACTTTCATATACTGTATGGATACATGCAAATGTGCTATGAGCCATATAGTATGGAAGACTTGATAAGTGAAGCTTCAAGGTGAAACATTTATGTGGAAAAATTGGTACACTCATACCTACATTTAATCACTCCAACTTATATTTCTTAAATGGTATGATGGATATATTTAATATTTATTTGTGAGAAGGTGTTGCAGTAGAGTTGAGTTTAGACACTTCACTATGGTACAAGGATTGGTGTATATAATGGAGACCCATTACATAGTGCCTATATGTATATAGTGTATAGGGTGGTTCATAGCAAGTTGATGACAATAAAAGTTAAGTAAAAGAGAGGTTCTAGCCTTAGTAATGAGTAGCTTAGAGACACTCCATGACCATATCTGAAAGAAAGTATGGCAACAAGGAGGTTGTGGAATGTAATCCTTTTATCGAATGAATATTACATGAGATGACGGTTTGGTGGACGTAGCCCACGGATTGGGTGAACCACGTACATTGGTCTCGCCCTTGTGTGTTCTGGATGCATTTTCTCTTACATGATTTTATGTGTTTATCTTATGTATTTTATCCAATATGTTCTCGATGTAATTTATCTCATATACTTGAACTTATGTGCTTCAAATTTTTTAACTAATGTTATAGATGATACAATGGTGCCAATAGCCGAATGATCCCAAATGAATGTTTTGATGTTCAGAACATGTTAGATAATCTAACCGTGGGTAAAGTTATTGCAAATGATCAAAGTTGTTTCCTATTGTGATAATTACCAAGTATGGAATGATTGAAATGGATGACTTTAGTACAATGGACTCATGTCGCAAAAACAAGTTCCTTCCGGGGATTGATGTACAATATGTTAGTCGCAAATACATGTGTGTTGAAATATGGTTAAAAGAAGTGAGTATATATTTTCAGAATGATAGTTGGATTTCTCTATTGAGACCAAACAGGTTATATAT
>LPNX010196108.1:197236-227003 GCA_001517045.1 Pseudotsuga menziesii
AGATTCTAAGGATTGTTAGAAAGAATGGTAATGCATAAAAACCTTGCCATAGATTATGGATTTAGATAAATGTGTGTTCCATGAATAGTTAACAAAGCGACATCTATATAAGCAAATCTAAACTTCAGAGGAATGCCTGAAAATATGAATCCTTGTGTGATTGTTACAACATTTTTAATTATCTTTTGTTAAAATAGAATTTCTATATTTATCGGGATTTGGGGATGCTACAAATACCATTATTGAATCATTTTGTTTTTGTTTTTTAGGTAAACCAGTTACAAATTCAAGAATGACGACTTCCCATTTCCAATTTGGAATTGGTAATGGATGCAAAAGGTCTGCTGGGCGTTGATGTTCAACTTTAACTTGCTGACATTTGATACACCTAGCTAAAAATTTGGCAACCTGATTTTTCATGTTAGGCCAAAAGTATTCTTTTCTCAACATGGTTATCGTCATCTGATACCCTAGATGTCCAGAATAAGGAATTTTGTGTAATTCATTCAAAATCAATAGTTTAACTTCCGGTATATTTGGCACATATAGTCTATTTTTAAATAGTATTAAACATTTTTCATTAAAACTATAATCTGTAATTATGTTTTCAGTAATAATATGACTTACTTTTTCTTTTAAATTCTGGTATTCTAGGTCTCACTTTAGTCCTTCTTCCAATTTATCTTCCAAATTAGTTTTATAATTTCTAATGGTAGCTACAAAACTTGTTACTGCATTCCTTCTTAGGAAATCAACCACTTTATTTTCCTTCCCTTTAATATGTTTTACTATCGAAATCATATTCGCTAAGAAAAGCTAGACATTTAGCTTTCCTCGCGTTTAGATTTTTCTAATCAAACATATATTTTAGGCTTATGTTATTAGATATTAGCAAAAATATTTTACCTATTAAGTAATGGCACCACATTTTTAGAGCATGGGTTATGGAAACCAACTGTAAGTCATAAGTTGCATAGTTCTTTTCCTGAGTTTTTAATTTTATTGATTCATATGAAATTGCATGACCTTCTTATGTCACTGTTCCACCCAAGCCATCATTGCATGCATAAATGCATAAGATGTAATCTTTGTCTAGATCTGCTATTTTTAGAATGGGTGCAGTAGTTAGTAATTCTTTTAGTTTATTAAAAGTGTCTTCACATTTCTATCCCAAACAAATTTCTTACCCTTTTTCTGTAATGAAGTTATAGGATTTGCAATATTTGAAAATCCTTCAATAAAGTTTCTGTAATAACCCGTTATCCCCATAGAGGATCATACATCAGTTACGTCCTTAACGACATGCCAATAAATTATAGATTTTATTTTATCTGGGTCCATCGATATCCTTTCTTCAGATATTACGTTCCCTAAATATTGTATTTTATCTTTGAAAAAACGATATTTGCTGAACTTAGCATATAGTTGATGCTCTCTTAACACTTGCAGAATTATCTTTAGGTGTTCATCATGTTCTTCTTTTGTCTTAGAATAATTTAATATGTCATCTATAAATACGACTACAAATTTGTCTAAGTACTTACTTAGAACACTGTTCATTAAGCACATAAAGGTTGCTGGTGCATTTGTTAGCCCAAAGGGCATAACCACAAATTCATAGTGCCTGTATCTTGTCCAAAAAGTAGTTTTAAAGATGTCTTCATCTTTAATTATGACTTGGTGATACCCAGACCTTAAGTCGATCATTGAAAATATCGTCACTTCATGTATCTGATCAAACAGATCGTCAATGCGAGGTAGATAATACATATTCTTAATCGTCATTTTATTAAGTTGATGGTAGTCTATACATAGCCGCAGAGTACTGTATTTCTTTTTAACAAAAAGGACTAGTGCTCCCCAAGGGGATACACTTGGTCTTACGTAAGGTTTGTCTATTAATTCTTGTAATTGTGATTTTATTTCATTCAACTCCAAGATGTTCATTCACTAGGGAGCTTTCGAATTAGGTACCGCTCCAGGTACTAATTCGATTGTAAAGTCCAGATCTTGTTTATGAGGTAATCCTGGAATTTCTTCCGAGAATACATCCATGAAATATTGCAGGATCGAAATATCCTCAAATCCTGGTTTACATTTTTTTTATCAATTTGTATATTATTTATAATATGTACAAGAAAGAATTTACAGCCCTTCCTTACAACCTTTTTCATTTGTAAGGTTGAAATTTGTCTAACAGATATTTTCCTAGGTATTCTCGTGACAGTAATTCTTTCTCCTTCATTATTCAAACAAGTAAATTTTTTCTGAAAACAGTTTAAAATCACTTGGTGTTTTTCAAGCCAATCCATTCCTATTAGAACATTTTAAGATCCTAAATGTAACATATTTAGTTTGACCTGAGTTTCAAACTGACTCATGAGAAAATTACAACTTTCAACATAATTTACCATCTTTTTTTTAGTTCCTGTGGCTAACTGGACCAACCAGGATTTTTCAAACTTTTTTAAGGATAAGTTGCACTTTTCTACTATTCTAGGAGATATATAACTTAAGCTAGCACCTAGATCAATCAAGATGGAAACAATGAAATTTTGGATCATGGCTTGCACTTCCTCCATGGAAGTCTCATGATCCACCTGTAGGTTCTCTATAGCTGCATTTATCCTGTGCATCTTGTTTGACACATCTCTAATTGTTTCCTCTTTCTGGATAGTGTGTATGTTGTTCATGTTCCCCTTCCAATTCGGATAGTACTTGGCGTAATGTGATCCTTAACATTCCCAGCATTTGACAGGTTCTCTTTGTTCAGTATTTTTAACAAAATTGTTACATTAGAGGAAATTTCTACTCAAAATGGGCCTCCTAAGGAAAATAATAAAATAATAGTTAAAATAATAAAATAAAATTTATTAACTTTGGAGAAAGAAAAGAAAAAACTACTTTTTTTGTTCATATTTTCGACATATCTCACTGTGTTTTCACTCAAATTTCAATCGGGAGAGCTCATTGGATGTGATGATGACATCATCATCACGTTTTTCAGATATTTCTTGTTTTTGGGGTAGCGGTGTCAGTCAAAAGTATGTCGAGTGGGTACTCGTTGGATGCAGAATTTAATTCCAAATCCAACGAGCTTAACTCAAAATGGGCCTTTTTCTGTAATGAAGTTATTAGAGGAAATTTCAACTCAAAATGGGCCTTTTAACTCTAATTCAAATTCCATGTCATCATGTGTTAGCCAATGAAATTGGTTTAAATTTGAAATACCCTATAGGTCTTAAATACCTTTTTAATATAAATTTGGGGATAGGTATCATAAAAAAACTATTTTTTTGTTTGTATTTTTGACATATCTCTCCATGTTTTTACTCAAATTTCGATCGGAAGAGCTCGTTGGATGTGTAATTAAATTTTGCATCCAACGAGTACCCACTCAACATACTTTTGACGGAACCCGTGACCCCAAAAATAAGAAATATTTGAAAAAACGTGATGAAAGGTTCCATCAAAAGTATGCCGAGTGGGTACTTGTTGGATGCAGAATTTAATTCTGCATTCAACGAGCTCTCCCGGTCGAAATTTGAGAAAAAACATGGAGAGATATGTCAAAAATACAAACAAAAAAGTAGTTTTTTTCTTTTCTTCCTCCAAAATTAATAAATATTATTTTATTATTTTAACTATTATTTTATTAATTTTTTTTAGGAGGCCCATTTTGAGTTGAAATTTCCTCTAATGGTTTAACTCCTTCATGGACATGGAACCCAATTTTAATTCATAGAAATCCTTGGCTCTTTCTTCGTAGTATTTTTCAGACATAAACTTTCTTTTAAAATACATCTTAAAAACTCTTCAGGTTAAGTAATTATCTTTCATATTTTTGACCCTTTTTATATCTTTCCACCATATATCGGATTTTCCATTCAAATTGTAAATAGTCATTGTAGCCTTTAGTCTATCAAAATAGTTCTAAATCTGGAAGTATTTCTTCATTCCTGACAGCCTAGCTTCTGCTTCCTCACCTTGCTCTACTTCCCCGTTGAACATGGGAGGCTTTATTTTTTTGAATTTACCCAAAATTTCTTCGTAGGGCTTATACTTCCTTTTCCTAGGTTTATGGTCACTTTCACTATTATTTTGTATGTACTTATACCTTCCCTTATGTGACCTTACATTAACCTCTAAAGAAGATTCACTATCAGAATATTTTTCTTTCTTTCCTTTATGTTTGTAAGAGGTTGTTTCAGAATTAGTTTCATAATCATTTCGTTATATTTTTCTATGTTATGCATATTGTATAGTAGCATTTGATTCATTTCTAGAATTCCTTCATTGTCAAATTTTACAGTCTACAGTTCCTCTTTTAACTCAATAACTGTCTGTATTAACTCTGGATTTTTCAAATCTACTTAGAAGTTGTCACGATTGTTGTGCTAGGAACCATTTTCTGCAGATCCTTAAGCACCTTCTATTTTCCTACAAAACAGATTTTATATTTCTATACAGAAATAAATGAAAATAAAATTAGTATATTGGTTTTCTTAGATGCGAGTGAGCCAATTAGGCCTAGTGTTTGGAACTCACTCTGATACCACATGTAACGTCCCTAAATTTCGTAAATAAAAAATATTTACTGCATGTAATAATAGAATTTCCTAGAAATTTATTTAGATAGATGTTATTATTCATACTTCTTCTGTTCTGCATTACTGAAGTCATGTACCTAAGTTATTGTTAGCTTGCTTTATTTGGTGATATGTCGACATAACATTACTTTGTGACAAGAAATTTGTCTCTGTTTGAACTTGTTGTCGTAAAATAGTTTTGTTACCTTCTGCTTGATTTTACTCTTGACTTGCACACGGGATGACCCATGTCTTACATAGTCGTTATGACTAATGCATGAATTTTTGTTTTACTCATGGGTAGGTGGGTGAGGTTACCCTGACATCGTAGAAAAAGAAATATTTATCTATAATTTCATAAAAGACAAAGAGGTAAGATTTTGGTTGGACAAGGATCCAAAACTTAATCTAGTTTGATGTTCTTATGCCATTCTATATAGAAACCATTTTTATCCTTTTATTAGAATAAAGTTAGAACTAGGTGCATTCTAACAATTCTCATCAATTTCTTTTACACGTTAAAAATGTTTATGTAAACCAAGTTTGATATACCCAAGGTTATATTATTTAACAACGTTAAAGATTTATTAAAGATTTATCTATGTATAATGGGTTGTAATATTCTATGCATAGGCATTCACAAGACTCTTGTCCTTTGTACCTACATACCAGTTGACTTAAGTATGATGGTGAAAGGCAAGGTATGAGTCATAAATTGGCCCCCTCTCACAACCATGTGAACTCGATCCGAACTCCATCTGTCAGCAAAACATGAGTTGTAAAACCCTAAAGGTTTTAACGAGTCTTGATTACTGTGCAGGTCATTATTTTAAGGTTTTGGAAAATGTGAATAACTCTATTATTTCGTCCAAGGGCCTTCGACTGCTTGTTTTTTGTTGCTCCTATGTCTTTATCTAGAGGTGTAAGAAACACCAAAATCATCCATTGTCACTATCTAAACCAGTCTAAGATTGACTCAAACGTTAATGGAGTTTGCAATCTTTACTTTGGTGTTGACTGTGTGTCGATGAAACCCAAGAAGGTAACTATCATTTCAATACTATTTTTTTTCTCTGTATACCAAGATTCTTTTATAATAACAAAATGTTTAACTTTCAAATTAATGTGTTTGTGTGCAGATCAACTGTGGAACGAGGTGGAGGAAAATACTAGCCACGAAGCCTCCCCTTTTAACTAGTAAGACCTCTGTCACTCCCTTGTGTGGCTCTTGAGGAGAAATCTAGTTTCATGGTGTGTTTTCATGGTGTTGGGTTCTTCTCCACTCCATGTTGGTTTTAGATATGAAATTGATGTACTTACTTTGGTATTTTATACAGTTGATATTAGAAGGGTTTATTCACCTCTTGTGGAGTCGTAGATGACTATGCCACTTTGTAATCTTTTGTTGGTTTTTTAAAACTTGTTTTTCTATTCTAAGACCCGTAAGGGTTTTTATACTATATCTCTGTTCATTTCACTTTTGTAGTAAATGAGTAATTTCCAGAACTGTAAATAATGTGGAGTCTTGCGACTATGCCACTTCCTTTGGAAGATATGGGGTTTTAAAACTACTTCTGTTTTGATTATGGAAATTGTTTATATATTATAGAATTCCAGTTGGTTTATTTCCACTGTGGCCGTGAGCCTTGCTCTGTCAAATATATTTGGGATTCAAAATACACTCTAAACACAGTTTGATATATATATCTATAATGAATCCATTGTGGTTATCTGTCAATTTTTTTTTAAAGCGACAGTATAAACGATTGCTTATTTCGTTGCTTTTCTTGGATTGTTTTTATGTTACTACAACTTGATAAGACTGTGTAGTCTTAGGGTTGATTTTTATTTTGGGCTAAGAAGCTACTGCTGTAAGATCATTACTGGTTTGATTTATGATGGATATGTTATGGGACAAATCCCGTGAGGGTGCTCTATGCACAACCCTTTCTTATTTGTAAAAGTTGCATTTTAACTTATACTGTGCTTTGTTTATCGAGTCCTCCATTTGTTTATAAGTTGTATTATGTAGCCATAATGTGCTTGTAAAATATTTACTGATTTTATTTTTTGTTAACCTAAAATATTGAAAAAGAAATGGCCGTGAAGCCTTTTTCTTTCCTAGTACGTTTTAAGAGAAGGGTCGTAAGGCCTCTGTCAAAAGGAATTTGACTATCAAATAACTCTATAGGGTTTTTAGATAATGTTTTATTATTTAAAAGAATAATTACTCAAACGTTAATCCTTCAATGACAGTCCATAGGGTTGGGAACCATTTAAAGGAAAATAATGATTTAGTTCTGAGAACCTTAATCCTATTATTTCAGTTTTATTAAAGATCCCGGGGTTTTGTCTTTTTGTTTAAAAACTGTAAATCTTTGAGTATTTAGCTTTTTTTATTAATTTTAATGGCTATGAGACTGTAGGTAAACTCTCATCACTATTGAAAAGAATCTTAACTTTTCTTATTTAACCATACTGTTTTGAAAATAAATAAGCCCTAAGGATGTAACTTCCTTCTGCAAGAGAAACACTACAGAAACAACACCAGCCTGACCTAAAGCATGTAACCAGTGCTATGGTCTATCAATGATCTCGACTTGGTGTAATTAAAATAATTTAATGGTTAAGAAAACTAGGCTTAGGAAGCCCTTATATGATCTAGCCTAGTTATTTCTATTTTTGTGCCTATACTTATACTGTAAATTGAAGGTTTGGTTCTACTAACTGTAATTGTTTGTAATAGTTTTATCTTTTGGAGTAAGAGTTGTAGCTTATATAATTATCTAAATACTATTCTTCTAAATATCAATGGGTTGTAAAAAATATATAAATATATCACATCTATTTGCTGTAATAATGAACATTCATAATGATTCAATCATTCTGGTACTATTACTCAAACATAATTTCATATTTTCCTGTACTAAAGTACATCACTTCGGTGAGAGGAAAAATACAGGAGATAGTTTATCTTCATTTCTCTATCAAATAGTCTCTATGCAAATACTAAATCCTATAATCATTGAATAAGTATCCATTAACTATAACCTCATTTTAAACAAATTACAGCTTTCTTAAATAGAAGTGAAACAATGTCATAATACAGATTTAGAGTTGGAACCTAGATGTGTTGCGGAAAAGGGGCTAACACCCAAGGGAGATTGTTCCACCCAACCTTTTCCTGAAGTAGCCAAATCACTTGCTTAGGAACCCCAAGCTTGATCACTGAACCACCAAGACAAAGATCTCTGCCACACACCAGTCTTCTGTAACTTAGCACTCAATAGCAGACTTAACTCAACAAATCACTTTAGCTATCCCCTCATCAAATTATTTTTGTTCCTGACTTTTCAGTTTGCAGCAGTCACAAATTTCATTCTCTCAGAAATAAAAATGAGTGGTGAGCCTCTTGCTCAATTCAATGTTTTAAATAAGATTGCCTAGGTCTTTGGTTCAGTTTTGGAATTTAATGAGCCACCAGATCAATTCCCCCTCTCACGGAACATGACCACTTTTTTAGGGATTATGCTCCTACAACAGCTAGAAAGTGAATTCTAGTGCTACCACTTGTCAACCAGCCTTCTACAACTGCTCCTTCCTCCTAGTGGGTTAGTGACACTCATTTAAAAGTATCCTCTGAATAGGCGTCTCCTTTTATTAATTATTAAAATAAATAATTCTTCAATTATAGTCATCATTTACCCACTTGGTCATAAACTTTACAATAAAAATTAACATAATGTTTTTGTTGAAATAAATAGTAAATATTAATTTTTCAGTTCTCGGTATGTTACATCTTTCAAAAGCTTCTCATGAAGTAGAGCAAGAAAATTTCTTTAGTGGAGAAAATACCTAATATATTCTTTAAAAAATAAACATTTCAGTGGCATGGTTCGAACTTAAGGCTCTTGAGTTGCATCTCTTTCAGTTAAAGTTTTTTTTTCTTTTACTTAATTTGCATTTAGTTGGCCTTTATTATCTCATTTTAGCATATGAGATATGTTGTTTCACCAATAAAAGTAGAAAATAAATTAAATTATTTTTTCAATAAAAATATAATTAAGGTTGGTAAATGAGATCTTCACTTATTAACATTTATATATGATAAAATTACAATTATTGAAATTTCTTATCGAGTTGCAATTTAATTTATAATAAATTTACAATTTTATATAAATTAAAAGTTTCATTAAAAATAGATTAACGTTGGAAATTGTGAAGAAAGCAAAGAGATTTTAGTATTTTGTTCTTTAATATCTTTTACTTGCATATGTGATATGTTGTTTCACCTCCTGATCATTAATATATATAAAACTGAACTCAGTTAAATTGCCAACATAAATAGATTAATGGTGGAAATTATTAAAAATACAAATATCCTCAGTCTTTATCTCATTTGACATCTCCAATTTGCATTGGCACCCTGTTGTTTTACGTACTAGACATTAATATATAAAACTGAAATTAATTTTTCAATAGAATATATAATGGTTGGGAAATGTGAAATACTAAAGAAATTTCAATATTAATTAACAATGATTGTGAAATGAAAATGAAAATAGAAGTCATCGTTATTCACTGCACCCTCAAGCAATTCTAGTAGAAGCCAAAATTTGAGTAAGGTGTGTATTTTTAGTGATTTTATTTAGAGTAGCCTAAGTTTTTTAACGTCTTCCTATCATAAGTTAATAAATATCAAAATGATTTGTTAGATATTTGTTAACGACAGTAATTTAATAAATCTCAAAGTAATTTGTTACGCTTTTGTTAATGAGAGACATTGCAAACTAATAAAATAAGAGCATGTGCAAGGAATAAATGCATATATATTATATTGCAATCTATGAATACAACTATTGGGTTTGAAAATTGCATTGCAATCTGTGAACAGAACTCTTGGGTTTGAAAAGGATTTGGAGCCAACAAAAATAGAGTCCCGTTCTAACCAATTGTTGCAATCTATAAACACAACTATTGGGTTTGAAAAAGCTTGGAGCCAACAAACACAGAGTCCCATTCAATCTAACTTGTTATGTTGCTAAAGTCAAAATAGTATTGTGAAACATGGTAATCAACATGTTACAATTTACAACGTGGAGAGAAACATGCAAGATTAATCGCCACTATAGATTCACCACAAATGGATGAAATAGATCAAAATTTAAGGTGATACCTAGATCAAAATGATGTTGTCCACATGTTCAAGGAATTTGTTTCTATCTTGGCAATGCCACTAAGGATGCATAAGGGAATATCATTTATAAAGTAGGTAAGGAAAGAAAACCCCACTTTTTGTACCTGGATGAGTTTTTTTTTCCACTTAGCTCGAATCATCCAGGGACCGAATGAGTGAAGTGCCTCTTTGAGAAGCAATTTTCAGTGTTTCATCCTAGTATGGCCCGCTTCATTTGTTTCGATATGATCTCTCCATGTTATTGGGTAATTAGCTGCCAGCAAGAATGTCAGTCCCAACACAAAGATTGAAGATATGACAAATTTTGAACCGACTGAAGGGATTTCTTTGTTTGAGGCCCAAGTCTCAAGGTGTTTAGAAGTATGGGTCTTAGCTTTGTAAGTGAAAAACAGATTGAGTGGTTTGTAGGGTAGGGTGCTCTCATGGTGGAATTATTTTCCATGGTAATAACACCACTAATAGTAGTAGTAGTGAGAAGAAAAATAAAAACAAGGACAACTAGATTCTGCATTCGTTGAATTTCAAGAATTTGAAGGGGAATTTTTCCTTGCCCTCATGTTGAATCATGTCGACGATACGAATTTGGAAATCTTTTCTCCTTTGACTTCAAATTAAAATTCCTGATAAGGCACCAAAGCTTCTCTCATGTGCTTCCCCTGTCTTCTTCCCCGATTTTGGGTCGGACTGAACCTGAAATCAGTTTGAATTGATCGGTGCACTTTTTTCCATTGCCTTCACCTGAAGCAATGTTGAATAGGTTGAAGAATGTTGTAGATGGACCCGCTGATGGTTTTTTTCTTAGTAGATGACAATTATGTTTTATCGACATTGTACAGATCCTATTCTTCTACTAGTTTGTTGGGGCAAATGTTTTTGCATTAAAAAATGCCAATTCTGCATTATCTAGATACAACATTGCAGGTTCATCTCCCCAACACAACAAGAACAAGAACATCCATCCTTAGATCCTCGGTCTATCCGACTACTAATCATTCGCAAGACAATCATAAAAAGACTCATAACACATGTAACAGGTGGCAATGTTAGAAATACAAGTAGGAAAATATTGTGTTTGACGATTAAGCCTAGTACAAGCAGGATTATAACAGGTGACGATGTTAGAAATACAAGTAGAAAAATACCGTGTTTGATGGTTAATCCTAGTACAAGCAGGAAATTGTGTTAAATATTTGGAGGATCAAAGTTCGAGGATGAAATAAGTCTCGGAAATGGTACAAATGTCATGGTCATAAAGTTTGTTGACCATGGAAACAAACTTTATGACAGAGAAGGGTACCAATGCCTTCATCGACCATTGGGAGGGAAATTGTTCGAGGTGATGGTGACTGAAAAAATAGAAATCAGTTGCACCATTTGCAATCTGTTCATCCAGCAAGAAAACCAACAGCAACAAATGGATTAATCGAAGCCCTTCCTCATGGACTTGATGGAGCAATGTTGAGTAAGAAGAACATGTTTAAAAATTTCCATTGCAAAGAGCTGAAGGCTGAGTGACAGTGATACATTAGAGTTTATAGTGAACCCATAATGTAGTAGCTTCCAAGATGGTAACGCCACTATGACAAGGGTCCCTATGCTAGTTTCATTCTACTGGTCTTGGCCCCGTTTTCATAGAAAACTAGACTCCCAGGATGACAAGGCTTTACACAACAACGAAGGCGCACCACCAAAGGAAGCAATCAGCGTGTAATACCCCCTCATTACTTTTGATATTTTGTGGTTATTTAATTTAATGAAACATGTAAACTAAATTTTATTTGAATATAATTGGGAATTGAGAGTTTTAACAACTATAAAATTAATTGACAGAAACTTGGGTTTAAAAACATTTATCAAACCTCAACATTCTTTATGAAGACAAGTGGCTAGTGCTTGGGGGAGTTAGTTATTTTCTATAAAATTCCCAGGAAAGGGAAAATACATGCAGAGAGTATGAAGGAAGAAAAATAAAAAAAAATAAAAGAGCTTCCAGTGATCACAAGAGGTGAAGGACGTAAATAGTGCAGAGCTTCCAAAGAGCATCTTGAAGATGTTAGGCTCTGTACTAGAACCGTTAGTGAAGCATATGAGAATACTAGGTTCTGGAATAACTTAATCCCTATAGTTACTGGTGGAAAAATGAATCTGCAAGAGAACTATTTTAAACCCAAGAGTCTGGAAAAGGGGGTGGAACTAAACAAGCTAGATTGCTAGAAGTTTCAGTGGCAGGGTGGTGTGTGGCTGTTAAAACTACGGTTCCCAAATATGTTTTTTAAAACTCTACTTTTCCTCAATGCAATCTCTGATATATGATTAATTTAATGTTAATGTTGTTTATATTTGAATGTTGACATGAGATTAGGGTTAATATTTTCCCTATTAATGTTTGCATTACAGTTATTTTGTTTATGCTCATGCTTAATTATTATCATAATAACCTAGGGTTTATTTTGAAATACCATGTTTTATTTACAATGGAGTCAAGCATAGGATTCGAGGAAGCTTATCCTTACTACTATTGATAAAAAATAATGCAATAACAAAGTACAATAAACTGGAGTATGTATATTTCGTTTATTTAAAAGAAAAACAAACACTAAACTCTTTCCATGATAATCAAACCATTACTGCATGGAAGTCTATTAAGACGTAATAGTCGGACACCCATAATAATGATTTTGTATATAAATATAAATGTATATCTTGCTACTAATATTCATACATGAACAATAATAACAACCGACGATAAAACCAGTAAGGTAGAAACCCTAAAGTTCGACTGAACCAATAGATAAATAATGAAACCAAGATGAACAAACACACAATAATCTTTTATACAGTTCTACCAATAACCATATCTAATTGCAAACTGGAATCTAAAAATTAGGTTTTGAACAAAGTTGATAAAATGCGTTTTTAATTAACCTTAACAACTAAAAACCCAGATTAAAGTAGATTGGTAAACACCCATAGTGACATATGTTTTACAGTAAATTAAAAAAAATACAAGCTAGTATTTTATCCTCACCCTGGTTAGGGTTTAACCTTCGAACTGTAAATACAAACCCAACTGCAACTGGTTATATTTTTCAAACATAGAAAAGTAACCCAACTATAATTATGCCAAACGATGTCTTCAAAACCCTAATAAGATGCTAATAATGTTACCATTAATGTAGAAGTCGAATGGCTCGAGAAGATAAACCACGACTATAATACATTTGTATACTAAGGCCAACCAACATGACCAACATATAACCAAGCAAGAAGTTGAAATGACCATAAAAACTAAACGTTTCCTCCTTTAAAGAACATAACAGAGATAGAGCCACCACTTTAAATCTACAACTTATATGTTGAATCGAGGAGCGATTTCTAGAGAGATCACACCTATAAGAATATGACTATGACTCTGTTGTTAGTGGATAGATAAAAGGAGTATTTATTTAAGTAATTACAGTTGATAGGAAAAATGGTATGCAAATATTTTACATGTAGATAGAAGTATGAAACATGGTGGAATGTTGAGCTGGAAACATCTATACAGACCATGAGAACCAATTGTAACTGGAAGAGACTTGTAACTATAGTTTAGGGAAAATTTGGAGGATGAAACTATATTCTTAATAGTCGAGGAACCTTCCTTAAACATATAACCTTCTACCATTTTGTAAGTAAGAATACAATTGAACTCGTGCAGATATGAAACTCTTCAGCTTAAAAGGATAATATCCAGAGAGTGTTGTCGAATTGAGCACACAAAAACCAAAGTCAACCCTATACCTTTCCATCTGTAAACCACTCTCGGATTTGAAATTTTATATTTTGGAGTTAAATCTCTTATAGCCAATCCTTGTATCATAGTTGGATAGTTAAGTGCCATTTTTATTCCTTTCTCCCTGGTTAGTATAATATTTGGAGTGTTAGGTTCAACAAAGTCCCTCCTTAGTAACGGGAGTAATAGGCTAGGGTACCTGCATAGATGAAGTAGCTTAGCGATGACTCTAGGTAAGTTAAAGGTTTTAAATGGATTATCTTTCTCTATTCTAGTTTACTAGTCATCCAATGATTAAGGAATAATCTTTAATACTGCTTGAATTCTTTCCGTACTGAGGACTCAAGTTCTCAAACCTTTTGGCTGGTGTGTCTTATTAAATTCCTAAGGTTTTCACAAGCATCGAGATTAACATAAGATAAAGTAAAGATAAATATTTTTTTATGTTTATGGTATAATGTTTTACTTTGGTATGTTACAAAATGGTATCAGAGCAAGGTTACAAAACTTTGACCTGATGGGACACTGCATAGTTGATTTGTATACAGTATTTTAATATCTATAAATAACAAAAGGAAACATATGGTTACACGTAGACATAGCAATGGCATAACCTGAGCAAAATATGGGAGATGAAGTAGTACCTGAATATATGCTGGCATTAGAGAATGAAAGTTTTTATGTAGAACTTTGAGAGAAACGTAACGCAAAAATGCAGTCAAAAATTTTAGAGACAATGAGAAGTCTAAAAGAATATTTAGAAAGCCTTAAGGAAGATAACCTTAAATAAATGAATGCTAAATTAGATCAAGAGGAGATAAATGAACTTATTCTCAAAAGCTTGACCGACCCACAAAAGAACAATGGTCAAAATTCTTATAGTACTGAAAAAAAAAAGAGAAAAGGTGCAATACAAGGTGACAGTAGTGAAGAAACTAAATAAAAATTTCATGTGATCGCACAAAACTTAAAGACAAATAATGACATAAAAGTTGGAAAGAAAAAATAACTACCTGTAGAATTACAGGGAGAATTCAAAAAACTAAGGTCCCAATGTTTGATGGAGAGTCCGAGGAAGCGGTTGAAGCTTGGTTGCTGAACATCAAACGATATTTTTAGGTATACATATATGATGATAATTTGTGAGCACGCTCAACACTATTTCAGCTGAGTGGAAAAGTTTCTCTATGGTGGAAAGGAGTTAAGTTGGAAAGTTTAAAAAAAATATTTAATATATATATATGTGAGAATGGTATTATGATGAGAAAGCCAAAGAATTCAATGATTTGTGACTAGGAATGTTAACAATTGAAGACTTTGTAACCAAGTTCGTAAATTTACAATATTGTGTACCTTACTTAAGGGATGAAAATGATAGAGTTTATAGGTTTATCAATTGTTTACCTTCGGCATAGAAGGAAAATATTAAGTTTGATATGCCTAAGAATATGGATGAGGCTATTAGAAAAGCCAATTTGTGTTACCATTTGTTTAAGCAAAGATCAGAATTGACTAAGAATTAGAAAAATAAAAAATGAGAAGAGTGATCAACGTAAAAAATGATTCAAACCTTATCCTTTTAGGAAAGGAACAAGAAGTGATACTGATAATAATTACAATAAACCAGATACAACTACCAGTAGTGGCATAAAGGGAACTGTAACTTCCAATGGTGGGTGGAACAACACCGCTAAAGAGGTTAAATTTTGGGGTTGTACGGGACCTCATATATATAGAATTTTTCCTCACAATCCCAATAAAAAAATGTCTCCCATAAATATGCTACAAGAAGCTTCCATGGTCAATGACATAGCTAGGAACATACCTAGAATTAATGTTGCTTTGGGAGATAGGTAGGCGAATCATCAATCTACTATGTTGGAAGTAGAAGGTAAAATCTCAAATACATTTGTTTCTATACTTATTGATTTAGGAGCTAGTTTAAGTTACATTGCACCAAGAGTACTTGAAAAATGTAAACTTAGTAAAGAAAAACAAAATCATGAATGCATGGTTGGTACAATTAGTGACATGAATGAAAAGGAAAGTTACTGAAATAGTTAAGGATTGTAGATTAAGTTTCAATGGCTTGTATACTATAGTAAATCTAAACATACTTCCGTTAGGATCATATGATATTTTGATAGGTATGGACTAGTTAGAAGCTCATAGATCCATTATTGATTGTTTGCATAAAATGTTTCATTGCATGGATGAGGAAGGTAAAATTCATACAGTAAAAGGAATTTACAGATCTATATCTAGACAAAAAAATTATGCAGTACAACTAAAAAAATTCCTTAGGAAAGGGTGTCAGCTGTATACCATTAAATTTAAAGAAATTGAACCTGAAAAGTAAAAAAATGCAATGGAACAATTTCCTATTCTGAAGGAATTTCAGGATGTATTTCCTGAGGAAATACTTGGATTACCACCTAAACGACATTTATATTTTACCACAGATCTAATGCTGGGTTTAGCACTGGTATCATGAGCTCCCTATCGTATGACTATTCCAGAACTGACAGAATTAAGAATGTAGATACAAGAATTATTGGACAAGGGATATATTTGGCCTAGTGTATCACCATGGGGAGCACCCATAATGTTTGTTCAAAAGAAGGATGGAAATTTTAGAATGTGCATAGATTATCGACAATTGAATAAGATGACAGTTAAAAATAAATACCCTTCACTAAGAATAGATGATATGTTTGACCAGATCGGTGGAGAAAAAATATTTAAAAAATTGATCTCAGATCAGGGTACCATCAGGTACGGGTTAAAGATGAGGACATCCATAAAACTGCATTTCGAACCAGATATGGACACTATGAATTTGTGGCAATGCCATTTGGTTTGAAAATTTCTCCTGCAACATTTATGAATACGATGGACAAGGGATATATTCATCCTAGTGTATCACCATGGGGAGCACCCGTGTTGTTTGTTAAAAAGAAGGATGGAAATTTTAGAATGTACATAGATCACTGATAATTGAATAAGATGACAATTAAAAATAAATACCCTTTACCGATTATAGATGATTTGTTTGACCCGATCGATGGAGCAAAAAAATTTTGAAAAACTGATCTCAAATCAGGGTACCATCAAGTACATGTTAAAGATGAGGACATCCATAAAACTGCATTTTTAACTAGATATGGATACTATGAACTTGTGGTAATGTCATTCGGTTTAACAAATGCTCCCGCAACATTTATGAATATGATGAATAATGTGCTGAGTAAATTTTTGGATAAATTTGTGTTGGTATTTATTGATGGTATTCTAGTATATTCAAAGAGTGAGGTGGAGCATGAAGGGCACTTAAGGAAGGTTATGGAAACATTAAAGAAACATCAACTATATGCAAAACTAAGCAAGTGTGACTTTTATAAAAAAGAGGTACAATACTTAGGACATGTCATTTTGGAAAAGGAAATAGTAGTTGATTCAGAAAAAATCAAGGCTATATTGGAATGGCCTGCACCAAAATATGTACATGATATAAGATCCTTTATAGGGTTAAGGGGATATTACTGTAGATTCATAGAAAACATTTCCCAAAAAGCTTACCCTATAACCACTTTACAAAGGAAAAGTGTTAGATTTATTTGGAATCAACAATGTCAAGATAGCTTTGAGAAACTAAAACAACTATTGACAACAACACCAGTACTAAAAATTGTTGATCCCAGTAAGGACTTTGTGGTATGCCCTGATGCGAGTAAATAAGGGTTAGACGGGGTTTTAACTTGAGAAGGTCATGTAATTTGTTATGAATCATAGAAACTAAAGGAACATGAGAAGAATTATGTAGTACATGATATAGAGTTGGAAGCTATTATTCATGCCCTTAATATTAGGCGGAAATATTTAATAGGAAAAAAATTTCTGTTACTAACATACAATATTAGGTTAAAATACTTATTCGATCAAAAAACATTAAATGCCCGTCAAGCCAAGTGGCTTGCATTTCTGGGTGAGTATGATTTTGAAATTAAACACATAAAAGGAAATGAAAACATTGTAGCAAATGCATTAAGCCGACATCGACACAAATTGCATTTAGTGTTTATTAGTAATTATGAATCTGAATTCGAAACTTTGTTAAAAGAAGCATCAATTAATGATGATCAATATAGGAATTGGATGGAAAAATGTAACGAGAAAATTTTTGGAACAGAAGAAAGTGTGTATTAGATTGATGCAGAAGGGTTTTTACATTTCAAAAACTGAATTTATGTTCCTAATCAATACAGTGTAAAGAAGGTCATCTTTAAAGAATTGCATGATAACTCATATGCAAGACACTCTGTATATCATAAATTTATAACAAATTTAAAGAAAGACTTTTATTGGACAAATATGAAAAGCGAAGTAGTTGAATATGTGGCTTGATGTTTCACTTGTCAACAGGTTAAGGCCATTCACCAACATCCAGTTGACTTATTGCAGCATATACCCATACCATAATGGAAATGGGAAACTATAACCATGGATTTTATTAAAGGGTTACCGAGAACAAAGAAGCATAATGATTCCATTATGGTTGTAGTGGATAAATTAAGTAAAGCAACCCATTTCCTACCTATAAAGTCAACTTATAAAGTTGTCAATATTGTTGATATATTTATGAAGGAAATTTTCAGGATACATGGTATACCAAAAATAGTGATCACAGATCGTGATGCTAAATTTACTTCCATATTTTGGATGTCAATATTCAAAGGCATGGATATGAAATTGAACTTCAGTACAACCTATCATCCACAAACCGATGGACATACAGAGCGAGTGAATTGGGTATTGGAAGACATGTTGAGAATGTATGAGATGAATCAACCAGGTAAATAGGAGGATTATATTTATCTGGTATACTTTGCATATAATAATAATTACCAAACATATCTCAAGATGATTCCTTTTGAGGTGTTGTATGGTAGGAGATGTAAAGTACCTTTAAGTTGGGGTAACTTGGAATACATATTGGGTTTAGGGCCAAATATGTTAGCACAAATGGAGGAAATGGTATGACAAATCAAACAAAACTTAAAAACAACACCAGACAGGAAGAAGAGTTATGCAGACAAGAAGCGGACATCTAAAGAGTATAAAGAAGGAGAACATGTATTCCTCAGAGTCAATCCAAAGAAAGCAAGCTAAGATTAGGACTCTATGCAAAATTGGCACCCAGATATGTAGGACCTTTTGAAATTTTGGCTAGAATAGGGCATGTAACTTATCAATTGGCCTTACCTCCTTATTTCAGAATTCATGATGTTTTCCATATTTCTTTGCTAAAAAAATATGTTGCTGATCAATCTGATATAATTAAATGGGATAATGTACAGGTGGAACGATAGGGCGATTTTCACACAGAACCAATGTGTATTCTCAATAGGAGAGAAATTCAGCTTTGAAAGCAGATTATTGTGCAAGTGAAAGTACAATGGAAACATTATTCTAAGGAATAAGCTACTTGGGAAATGGAAGAAGTTATGAGAACGAATTCTCTTGCTTTATTTCAAAACTATAATAATACTGATTAAGCACCAAGGACGGTGCAAAGTTTTTAGGAGGGGCGTATTGTAATACCCCCTCATTACTTTTGATATGTTGTGGTTATTTACTTTAATGAAACAAGTAAACTAAATTGTATTTTAATATAATTGGGAATTGAGATTTTTAACAGCTATACAATTAATTGACAGAAACTTGGGTTTAAAAAAAGTTATCAAACTTCAGGATTCTTTATGAAGACAAGTGCCCAGTGCTTGGGGGAGTTAGTTATTTGCTATAAAAGTCCTAGGCAAGGGAAAATGCATGCAAAGAGTATGAGGGAATAAAAAGAAAGAAAGAAAAGAACTGTCAGTGATCACAAGAGGTGAAGGCTCTGTGAAATGTATCCATGAAATAGTGCAGAGCTACCAGAGAGAATCTTGAAGATGTTAGGCTATGTACTAGAACCACCAGTGAAGCATATGCCAAATGCTAGGTTTTGGAATAACTTACTCCCTATAGTTACTGGTGGAAACTTGAAGCTACATGAGAACTATTTTAAGCCCAAGAGTCTGGGCAAGGGGGTGGAACCAGACAAGCTAGATTGCTACAATTTCCTGTGGCAGGGTGGTGTGTGGATGTTAAAACTATGGTTCCTAGATATGTTTTCTAAAACTAGACTTTTCCTCAATGTAATCTTTGATATATGTTTAATTTACTGTTAATGTTGTTTATATTTGAATGTTGAAATGAGATTAGGGCTGATATTTTCCCTATTAATGTTTTCAGTACAGTTATTTTGTTTATGCTCATGCTTAATTATTATCATAATAACCTAGGGCTTATTTTGAAATACCATCTTTTTTTACAACACAGTCAAGCATAGGATTCGAGGAAGATTATCCTTACTATTAATGATAAACAGTAACACAATAACAAAGTACAATAAAGTGGAGTATGTATATTTCGTTTCTTTAAACGAAAAACAAACACTAAACTCTTTCCACAATAATCAAACCATTAATGTATGGAAATCTATTAAGACGTAATAGCTAGAGACCCATAATAATGAACTTGTATATAAATATAAATGTATATCTTGCTACTAATATTCATACATGAACAGTAATAACAATTGGTAATAAAACTAGTAAGGTAGAAACCCTAAAGTTTGACTAAACCAATTGATAAATAATGAAAACTAGATGAACAAACACACAATAATATTTTATACAGTTCTACCAATAACCATATCTAATTACAAACTGGAATCTAAAAATCGGGTTTTGAACAGAGTTGAGAAAATACGTGTTTAATTAACCTTAACAACTAAAAACCCAGATTAAAGTAGATTGGTAAACGTCCATAGTGAAATAGGTTTTACAGTAAACTAAACAAAATACAAGCTAGTATTTTCTCCTCACCTTGGTCAGGTTTTAACCTTCGAATTGTAAATACAAACCCAACTGCAACTGGGTATATTTTGCAAACATAGACAAGTAACCCAACTGTAAGTATGCCAAACAATGTCTTCAAAACCCTAATAAGTTGTTAATAAAGTTACCATTAACGTAGAAGCCGAATGGCTTGAGAAGATAAAACCCAACTTTAAGGCCTTTGTATACTATGACCAACCAACAAGACGAGCTGATAACTGAGCAAGCAGTTGAAACGACCATAAAAACTAAACATTGCCTCCTTTAAAGAACATAACAGAGATAGAGCCACCACTTTAAATATACAACTTACTAGTAGAATTGATGAGCGATTTCCAGAGCGATCACACCTGCAAGAATAGGATTACGAATCTGTGGTTAGTGGATAGCTAAAAGGAGTATTTATTTAAGTATTATAGTTTCTAGGAAAAGTGTTATGTAAATATTTTACCTGCAGACAAAAGTATGAAACGCGATAGAATGTTGAGATGGAAACATCTATACAGACCATGAGAACTAACTGTAACTGGAAGAGACTTGTAACTATAGTTTAGGGAAACTTTGTAGGATGAAACTATATTCTGAATAGTCAAGGAACCTTCCTTAAACATATAACCTTCTACCATTTCGCAAGTAGGAACATGGTTGAAGTCGTGCAAATATGAAAATCTTCGGCTGAAGAGGATAATATCTAGACAGAGTTGTCAAGTTGGGCACACAAAACCAAAGCCAACCATATACTTTTCAACTTGTAAACCACTCTTAGATATGAAATTTTATATTTTGTAGTTAAATCTCTTATAGCCAAGCCTTGTATCATAGTTGGATAGGTAAGTGCCATTTTTATTCCTTTTTCCTTAGTTAGTATAATATTTGGAGTGCTAGGTTCAAAAAAGTCCCTCCTTAGTAACGGGAGCAATAGACTAGGGTACTTGCAGAGATGAAGTAGGTTAGCGATGATGCTAAGTAATTTAAAGGTTTAAACTGGAGTATCTTTCTCTATTCTAGGTTACTCAGTCGCCCAGCGATTGAGGAATACTATTTAATATTGCTTGAATTCTTTCTGTGTCGAGGACTCAAGTTCTCAAACCTTGACACCTAGATGTGGCCCTTGGTTAGTTCAATGCCATGGGAGGCTCGATTCGAACTGCACCAGAATCATTGGAAAAGGCTACGATGATTTGGCCTCCGTAAGCTTGGTGTCATGCATGGCTGCAATAGAACGATTGACTCAATTGTCACCAAACAAGTCTTTAACCTTGACTCAATTGTCACAAATCAAGCCTTTAACCTAGAAAATATGAACGCAGACAAGGAAAAGACAAGTGGCAACACTCTATTACAACAATCGGCATTGACTTTATTTAAAAATTTAATTTAATTTATTAAATTAAGAATGACAAGTGGTGGCTTCTGAGAGGCTCACGACAGACGACGAAGCCTCTAGAGCCACCGTCCCCTTTAAAAAAGCCTTTGGTTTAATAAAAGCATTTTGTTCTCTAGGTTTTCTTCTCTGAAAAAAATGAATGTAAACATGATGGGTTCATAAAGATTTTTAAAAACTTATTAAAAGCATTCTTATTTTTTAACCTCCTTGTACTTTTTAATATTAATATAATAAATATTCAATTTTTAAAAACTAATTCAATATTTTTTTTATTAAAAAGCTATCGCATCAATACAAAGCATGCACACAACATCGCTTTCATCCATTATACGTTCGATTGTAGTTAAGTTGAATTCATTCAATTTAATTGTAATATTAAATCTTCCATTTCTGAGTTGATAATGATTGAATTTATTCAATTCAAGCGTGTTATTATCTAGGTGAAAATTATTTAGCACGCCTTAGGTTATTTAATACCGCGGCAATAATATTGTGGGTTATTAGATTTCAAACAGGTTGAGCTGTAATAGCTCATACTACTGCTATTGGAGTATTAAATAGCCCAAGGCATATTGCATATTGAATAGCTATTATCCATGACTAAGGTAGGGCTATATAGCAATTTAATTATAATTACAATTACTATGTTTCATGTGATTGGTTAATACAATGAACTCTTATTTTGTAATCATGTTCTCCAATACGTTTAACAAGCTTTACTACGCGTCATTTTCCAAGATTTGACAGAATGTGAGTGCAAACATTACACTTAGGAAGAGTCTAACGACATAACAATTTTTCCCACCAGCAATCGTTGCGCCAACCCTCCGGGGTTACTTCCATATGGAAGTAGTACATTTGCCATGTTAAAATTCAACAACTGTAATAGAGTTAACAACAGGCACTGGTTAAATTTGCTTCGAAGGGAGGTTTTCATTTATGAAAATTGTTCCAGTTTGGGACGATGTGCTCGTGGGAAATGCCTAGAAACATGCAACATTGGTATTGGGCATTAAATGTTTAATGACATAGGATTGTTGCCCCCTTCGTGGGAAGCAAATTTCAAAGGGAAAGTCATCTTCTACAACCAATGAAAGGGTATATAAACAATTTAAAAGAATATATACACTAAATATGGTATTTAGTATATTAAATACTAAATTGTTTTGCAATGTTTAATTACTAAACAAAATTTTTCAGCTATACTTACCAAACTAATCTCCTTGCATGATTACTATATTTGTCCTTAACATCATAATAAATATATATTAAATTATGATAATTTCATTCAAAATAGATTTAAATATGCTTTAAAAATGGAAATGTTATTGACCCAAATACAATGACCTTATGTATACAATAATGACCCAAGAAAGGAAAAGTATTTTCACTCACCTAACAACAATATTTAGACTCTTTACCAAAAAACATCTTTGCAAATATCGAAAAATAACTAGAATCTCATCCCAATGCCAAATGTTAACGACGCCACCACGTGATTTTCTTCTTTGGTTTTGATTGTTTGGTCAAATTGAGTATAATAAACAAACAAATCCTTTTCATTTCAAAGTTGGGTAGAAAGATGTATTTAAGGTTTTTTATTTATCACATTTTTATTTGCTTCTAACTATATGAAGTGAATACATTATATTGATCTTATCATTTAGACAATTCAAATTTAATACAATGCGACAGAGTCTTTCAAGAAGTTGGGTAAGAAAATTGCAATCAAAATTCTTCAATTACCATATTTTTACTTTTATACGAAGTAACACTTCACTTTGAATGATGATTATATCTTTCAGTAAAGTATATATATATATTATATTTCAATTTTAAATATATATATTATATTTCAATTTTATTTAAAATTATGATATGATATAATTTTTTAATTTATTAATTAAATTTATTTTTCAAAATACATAAAATATTATTTATTTAAACAAAGTATTTTTTTATAATATATATTAAATTTTAATATTATTAATTAAATATTTTTTTTATGACATATATTTTTAAAATTTTAATAAAAATCATAGTATGACATGATTTTCCAATTTATTAATTAAATATATTTTTCATAAATATAAAATTACACATTATAAAAACACTAATATTATTTTTCAATTTTATTAATTAAATATTTATTATAAAAAAATATAATATAATTTTTTTATTAAATAGTATAACTTTTACTAATAAATCATCAATAAATCAGAATCAAAATAAATCCAATTTCATTGAAAATAGATGTATCACTCAGACAATGTATACCTCTAGTGGAGTTGAGTAATTTGTGATGTTTCATTCCATTTTTTTTCGATTACATTAGTTCTCCATTGTTTTTTGTCTCTCGTTTTGCCCATCCCTCTTCCTTTTTGGGTTCTCATTGATAGGTCAATTTTATTACAATTCACACAAATCTTTTTCATTTTATGAGCTAGCTATTGTTTTTTTTTAAATAAATCAAATTGATGTATAATGGATATAAAGTTTTTCTATTTTCAGAATTGAGTAAAAAATTACCTTTAATGATTATATTTTTGTTTTTATAAGAAATAAGAGAAAATATGTTATAAATCAACACCTTAAAGATTTATAATAAATTAGAATACATGTAAAAAAAAATATAAATATGGAGCACAACTTCAAGATAGATAACATATATGAGTTATACAATAACTCTTTAAAGAATAAAACCTCTTCCAAATACTCTAATACATTCATACATCCAATTTATATGTTCCTATAGCTACATGACCTCTATATATACATTTTCAATCATTACACAAATTCAACTTTTATTAGGCCAACCCTATTAAATATACATTTAACCTCATATATGCTCCCTTGGGGTCATATCATATACATTTACGCCCATATATGTCCCCCTTGGGTTATAATATAGTACTCTCTTTCAAAACACTTTGTCCTTAAAGATTTGTAGTTAAGGGCTTACTTTGATGAAACCAAGTAATAGGATTTCCTTATATTCCTGCTTTATTGTTGCGACTAAAGATGATCCATTCATCCAAATTCAATTATTTTCGATCTCCATATTTGATAGTTAGTTATTGCGTACTTTTATTTCCTTCTATCCCATGCATTGTTATTGTGACTTCTCCAATTTGTTGTAGTTTTTTTTATCTCTAATAATATCTTGTTGAATGATGGGTTTTTGATGACATATTTCATGAATATTGTCAATTATTCCATATTCCTTCTAAGTAGCATTGATGAAAATCTTCTTATCTTTTTTGGAAAATTTCTTCAATACTGAAGATGTTGACATGGTTTCATCTTCAATGACCTCTGTTCATTATGCACACACTTATCATATATATTTAGCCACATATAACATAACACTTCACTTCTAACAATATTAATACCGTTACATTGCTTGTAGTTCATTGAAAGACTGGAAGGAAAGGATTATTATCAATAATTTGTATTTAATTTTATTTACACTTATGACGTGATGTTTTAATATTTTCAATATTTTGTAAATAAAATAAAATATAAGTTTTTTTTCAAATTTATAATATGACATACTTTTCAATCTTATTAACTAAATATATATTTCATAAATATATATAAAATATTTTTTTGATTTTATTAATTTTTTTAACAGAAGCAATAAAAGAAGTATATATTAAAAGGGTTGTGCACAACCATACATTACAGATCAGGCAGATTTCTAAGAGCAAGAGAGGACTGATAGGAGAAATTTACAAAAACTGCCAACAAAGTTGGCTTCCATCTAAAATAATTGAAAAAGATCCTACTATTTACTGCAACTTGAGAAGAGTAATCATGGATGAACTGTTGGTTCAAAAAGATGCAGAAAAACATGAAAAAATAGGAGGGATTATATATTTTTGCCTGAAAACCCTACAGGATGGGTGACTGAAACATCTTCCATGGGTTGATCCTCATCACTAGGAGAATCCTGACAGTGGCTGCATTGGTTCATCCTTGCTAGTTTCATCACTTCTTCTTTGATTATGTCAATCACAACCATCAGTTCTCCAAGGTATCTATCATGGTCATCAATACGGGAATCATGGCATCCAATTTGGTTGGACATGAACATGACATCAGAAGCCATGAACTTGACATCTGAAACCATAGCTCTATTATCCTTAATGCCCACCGCAACAATGTCTAAGAGGCTACGTAGGTGTTTCTTTATATCATCCCGCCCAGATTTTAAACTGGCGAAACCTTCATCTATTTCTGTTTTTTCCATTGAGAGAGGACCCGTATAGAAGGAGAAACCTGCAAACAAATCTTGAAGGAACTCGGGCGTGGTGCCTGCTTCGTTTGAACCTAGATGTAAATGATGTAAGAGGGGGGTTTCATTGATCTTATCTCTACAGTCCATAGCACTTGTGTGAGTTTCCAGAACAGAGTTGTCTTGTACTGAAGGAGAAGACGGGGAGTAAATGCCGACCTTTGGTGGAGGCCACTTGTCCAAGGATTTTCCACGAGTTCGGGCGATGAGAAAGAGCACACTATTCAAGGTTGAGGGGAGGGGAGCTCGACCCTCTGTAGGTCGTGAGTTAGGGGACAAATTTAAAACCTTTGCTTTGACCATTGTAAACCATTGAGCCTTGGAACATTGAGGCACCTATGTTAGCCAAATTATCAGCTTGACCATTGTTTTCTTCGAGAATGTGGAGAAACAAAACTCGAGGGGGGAATATTTAGAAGAGTAATTCTATCATAAAACCACTTATACTATGAAATGAGAACTCAACAGAGTTCTCGTTTTTCTCTCTCCTAATTTTAGTAGCTATTATTACCTCCATTTCGAAAATGTTTGATACTAGTATCACACGTTTTCATTTTGAGGCATTTTTTGGGTCTTTGAATCATCTTTGTCATAAAATATTTTTAATTTCTATTTTCAAGTGTGTTTTTTAGAAATTGAACAAAATAGCATACATTTAGAAGCAAGTTATAATGAAAACATATACATTTTGCAAATTTTTTCTTTAAAATACGACATTTTTATGGAAAAAATAAGACATTTTTATTTGCAAATTTGTAAAAAAACTCAGAAAATAAAGATATTAAAATCATTTTCAATGGATTTTTAGAGATATTTTTTAATAAAATGATACTATTTTATACTATTTTCCAAGAAGTGACGATTCACATAAATTCAAGAAAAACTATACCATATCTTTGTAAATAACATATTAAAAACATTATATATAGAAATTTTATTTCTAAAATAAAGTGTGAAATTCAAAAGATTATCAATATATCATATCAAAAACTTGTCAAATTTAACATTTTCTTCAAGGCATGAAACTAATCAATAATACCACGTCGTCCAAATTCTTCATCGAAATTGAAATTTTCAGAGCTTGACTTTCTTCAGGAACATCAATGTCCTCTTACATTGGGTCTTCTATGTCTGCAAGATGCCCAAAGTTCACATTTCCAAACATCCCTCCTAATGGGGGTTGAGGCTCTTTTGACATCTTCGCTACAAATGTTTCACGAAAATTAAATGTATGTAAATTCACAATTTAAATTATAAAAAAGATATGTATTAAATTGGAAAAACTAAATACAATTACTAAATATTAAATCTTAAATATATTATTAGAGAGATAGTAAAATATGTCCTTTATATTGGTGTAAAACAATATTTCACAAAAATAAAAATATAATAGTGATACTAATAATACTCGAAAATAATAATGTCTAAAAAGCATTGATAGTTTTCTTTGTCATTTTTATTGTTATGTTAAAATGAAATTCCAAACCAAAACAATTCCTTAAAATACAAACACTTCCTAATTTTATTAATGACAAACCAAAAAATATTTATAACATAAAATATTTAACTTTGTTTATTCTCAATGTATTTACTTCCAAGTTCAAATAGAATTTGTGATTCCATAAAAGAAAATTAAAATATTACAAGGAGGTCATTAACCCTAATCAACACTCATTTCCAAGCTTCTTAAGAAGTGAAATAAAATTCTAAATCTTTATCTCAAATAGAGTCCTACCTAGTATCTACCATCAAATCTTACTTTATTTAAAATTGATCACCACTTTAAGGTAGTGTGACAGTCCATAAATCAAATTAAAGTGCTAGTCTTAATTTTAGATAAAACGGTATATATTTATGGTGCCTTTCAATAATGAAGGGTTTTCGAAATAATCACATTTCAATTGAAAATAATAAATTAATTATATACTTCTAAAAAAACATGTTAAATAAGATATTATATTTTCAATCAAATTTATTAATAATAAATCTAAAATTATCATATTGATAATAAACATTATTTGAATGTAAATTTTCAAATTTACACATTTCTAAAAACACGTGTTAAATAAAATATTAGATTTTCAATCAAATCTATGTTATTAACAATAAATCTAAAATTATCACATCGTCAACAAACATTATTTAAAACATGTTTTTAAATTGTTTAAAAAAAACATGTTAAATAAAATATTATATTTTCAATCAAATTTATGCTATTAATACTAAAGCTAAAATTATCATATTGACAAAAAACATTATTTAAATACAAATTTTTAAATTGTATTAATTCTTCCAATTAAGCAACTATTATATTGGATTGGAGTTTAAATATTTTTATTAAAGTTAGTTCACCATTGAATTAAATTTTTTTTAAATATAAATTATATGTATTATATAAAATTAATAACATTGAATCAATATTATAATTAATACAATATATTTATAATAACAATAATGTTATAATAAAAATAAATGTTAGAAATAATGTTTTATAATAACAAAGAATCCATCAATAACATTATGGTACTTTTCAAAATATGAAATAAAGTTTGTTTTGAGTGGTAACTACAAAACCTTGTCACGACTCTGATAGCTAGTTTAAATCCAATTTTAATATAATATACTATGCCAGCGGGGATGTATACTTGAATGGGCTAATTTTTTATAAACTCGGCTCGGGAAAGGCAAATCCATGATTACGTTCCTTTATAGAAGAAATAAAACATAGTATCTGTGTCAGTGAAAGGTGTAATAAAGGTACGTTATATCTGTATAAAGGTGCTTTGTTTCAGTATCTGTCTCCCTTAATTTAGTAGATTACGTCGTGGAAAGGGACTCATTTCCCCAAATGATTCATTGGGTAGTAACACCTTTAGATTATTGCGCTATTGAGACCGAAAGAGAGAATTCCTTCTCCTTGGGAATGAGAGTGAACAATTATGACTACAACTCCCTTGGTTTGCTTGGGTCCGATACAACTCTTACTTAAATGGATAGCTAGCTGGAGGTTGGGTTTAGTGTTGGCCAGGCACAGTACCAGTAACAGTACCAACAGCAGACTAACCACCACCAATAGCACATGTTGAAGATGAGTAAAATACCAGCATCATCAGTGGCAGTAGAAGTTTAGGTTACTTATTTTGTGAGGGGTCTATGTCGGTCGAGCAAGATTGAAATAGAGAACAAGGTGCATTTAGCTATTTCCCGACAAAGTGAGGCGCGAAGCCGCTCTCCTATTAACACACATATTTGAGATAGGGTTTCAAACCATTCATTCCCAGGCAGGACAACCCGAGTAGTGCCTATCATGCATGCATACTTGATGGATCCTCTTATATATTGAGAAATCGCGTATGTAATTAAATCAGCAATGAGGGGCACAATGAAGAGAGGAGCGGAGCTCCGCTCCTCCGCCCCCATTATCTCATCTGCACGGAACGCCTTATGCTTGTCTTAATTATTTGAAACGAAGTGCTTCATAAGCGTCCAGTTGGGGTTGGTTCTTCACAATTCGTACCTCGTGTACTCATGTCATGGGGAATAAATCGTTATCAGCTGATTATATTATGATGGATGAAACT
>LPNX010196129.1:0-42661 GCA_001517045.1 Pseudotsuga menziesii
GTCTCTTGTCTCTTGTGATGTGCTTATGTGATTGCTGTGCTTGTTATTCTCTCAGTGAAAAGATCTTATCATAATGCTAGCTTAAATGATGAAAAATTAACACTCTATTCTTTGCTGATGTCAAATATTTCCTATATAACTAGAGTTAAATACAAACTTCAATCAGTCCATACCTTTAGAATTTCCACTTGTATAGTTGGCTGTAATATCTCCACTTCTATCTTCAAAAGATATTCCTCTTCATCAAGAACATAATTTTCCTTGAGCACAAATCCCCCAGTTGTTATTGCTGCAATCTGCAATCTCTCATCAATCCACAAGACTGTCATATACTTTCAAGGATTCTTCTACATTCTCATGTGGCTAATAATCAACTTTAACTACACATCCTCTGTGTGCAATCAATCTTGAATACCCTCTCATGTAACTAACCTTATCACACAATTGTTAGTCTTCAATTTTAAAATAAATATTGAAAATCATAGATTGATTTACCTTTCATGAAGAATACTTGTTCTTCTTGTTTTGATACCAATCTGATGCAAAACCGCGGGAACCCCAAACATCCATATCCCCATCCGCTTCCCTAGGATTTAGCTTGCTCTACATTTAGCAAACTCTAAATTTAGCTTCTTGTTTAAATATTTCTTCTTCCACAACTGTGTTGCACAAATCTGCTTCTGCAAGTTCAATTCCGCAAGATCAATTTCCATAAAGTCCTTTCCTCAACGGAGTTTCTACAACTCTGTTTCTGTATTCTCCTTTTTGCAAATTTTTTTCCATAACTCTGTTTCCACATTCTCCTTTCTGCAATAGAGTTTCTGCAACATAATTTTCACAACTCTGTTTCCGCATTTGCGGATTGTGTATCCAACTTTTCCAAAACTTGAACTTCCACAATTTCTTTTCCGTAACTTTTTACAACAGTTGATTTCATGCGTGTTCCTTCTTGACTGTTGATCTAAGATTCGGATGCAGATCTCATCTCTTCTTTACGGAATTTGATCATAACCATTGATCTTCTTCTAATATCATTCCCCAACATCTAATTTTTTTTCTCAAGATGACTAGTTAAGATTTTACTTACGCATCTGTGGAATTGATTTTCTTCAATCAATCAAGCCACACATAGGCTTGAATCTTCATCTTCCTCGATCCTTAGATGATCGAATTTGGCTCCTTGAACTGTAACAAGGTTAATACACACACACATTCATTTATAAAATACTCAAAGGATCATTCATCTAGCACCTTCGATTGATCAGAGAATCGATCAATCGATCTCTGTTTTACTCACTTTCAGAAACCCTGAATTCACACACAAACGTATCATTCATGAACAAAGAATCATCAATCATTCAATTCATGAAATCATATATTTAGAAATAACTGTAATCACACACAAAGATACACCGAAATAGGCTTTCCTTCATCCACACAATGAAACTGTACATTCATAATTGTCTCATAACATGTGTTCTGATCTCCTTAGGCCTGATACATCTTTGATTGTCCTTACTTGATTCCTAAAGGCCCTATTGACCTCTGTATCTCTATCTCTACTATTCCTATTCTCTCTGTCTTCTCTCCCTCTATGCCTTGTAGGCTTACATATTTATACACAACAGGATTTATGAACCATTCTGGTTCAGATCCTCAATATAATCAACAACATGCTTAATTTTCTCAAACTATCAAACCTATCTTATGACTCACTACCATTAGATGGGGGTTTTGTTACATGACTCATCACTCACCTAGTGACTCACCTAAATGACTCATTATTCATATAGAATCACATATTTTACATAATTTTAATTACAATGTGATGGTTCAAAGACCATCAATTCGGAATTGAAGACCCCTTCCAGGTCTAGTCAAGCATTGAGCTTGAATTTTGAAAGGAGAGCAGGATGCTCCTGCATCATAAACTTAAGTTACACCTCACGCAGTTCAACTCAATATATTCCAACAGCTTAGCTTCATCTTTCATGGTGTTGAATACCAAAATGAAAGAAAGTAAACACTGGCCTGTGCAAAAAGAAAACGCTGCCCTTTCTCGACAAAACTATTTGCGGGAGATAAAATGTGAAAAGTTATGTTAGGGGTCCCATTTTTTTTTAAATTTCGTTTTTAGAGTTTTTTTTGGGTAAATTTAATTTAGTGTTTTGGTATAGATAGAAAAAACACCCGAGTTTTCTCCTAAGGTTTTCAATGTAAAGGGGAAGGACCCTGGTACTGGGAGTCATGTAGGTGGACCAAAGGAATGAAGGAGGGAACCAAAGAAATGCATCAAAAGGAGACATAATATTAGCCTATTGTGGTGGATGACATGAAGTTAAATAATGTAATAAGCATGGATTCTAAGGCATTGAATGTGAGGTTTATTTTTAGAAGGATGGGTACAATGAGTTTTTCTTCAATGGATTCAAGTGCACTAGTAATCAATTTTAGCTTAAACCACATAAGGGATTTCATTTTCATCTAAGGTTAGATGTTGAGGTTACATCCAAACATAGTATTATTTTTAGTAGGTATCTACTGCATTTATACCTAGGGATATTAGAATAATGAGACATTTCTATTGAGGTAACATATACTACCTTGAATAATGGACATTGCAAAGGAGGCAAAGTTGTCAGTTATCTTGCACTAGTGGAGCATATGAAGGAAAATGGTTGTGATCAACCAAATATTCATACTTACAATCCTTTGATGAATGGATTTCACAAGGAAAATGACTTGATACAAATAAGGAGGTTGAGAGGATATACCAAGAAATTGACCATGCATGTATATTATCCTATTGTGCCAGTGGATGACATGAAGTTAAATAATGTAATAACCATGTATTATAATAATGCATTGAATGTTAGGTTTATTTGTAGAAGGATGGGGGCATTAAGTTTCTTTCAATTGATTCAAGTGCACTAGTAATCAATTTTAGCTTACCACCTAAGGGATTCCATTTTCATCCGAGGTTAGATGTTGAGGTTACAATATCCAAACATAGTATTATTTCTTGTTGGAATCTATTGCATTTATACCTATGTCATGGATTTATAGGTTACTTTATCAAATTACTTATGTATCATTCAAGGTCCCATGCCAATAAGTAAGGATACCATACGGATAAGATAATTGTACTAATTAATTAGTCTATTTCCATAGACTCTCTTATGATTATACACAAGATATTTTCTCTTTTATCTGCTTTTTGTAACTACTGGTCGCATCATGATATGAATCATTATTGTTTCTTTCCTTGCTAAGAGTTCTATCATATGCATTCAAACAATTATTTCAGCTTGTTTTTTCCTTGGTTGGATTTATGATCTCTCTTCTCATGGAGATCATATGAGCTAAAATTTCATTGGTGGTATGCCTTACAAATCTAATTTCTTAATTGGAATATCAATTAGGTAATTACTTGGGATATTAGAATAATGAGAAGAGATATATAGTGTTACATTTAATCTATATGCTCTCCATAATTAAGTTTGGCATGAAATATTCATTAATACATTGGTTAAGGTCCTACCTAGAGAAAACCTACAAGAACATATACAATCATTTTAAATATTGATAATTTTTATCATTAGTACCTCTTCCAACCATGTGCAATTCCTATAAAGATAAAAGGAATTTGAACCATTAACCTATGTTTTCTAGACCAGTATTATACCATTGAAACTTATATTCTCCTAATGAAAATATGATAACTTGCTTGATGGACCATATGAATATGATGTGAACCCCATCTCCTCATAAGTATAGTTTTTAACCAACAATGTCAACCCTCCATCTCTTTATATTAATTATCAAACAAATTATAGGTATATACCTAGTATTGTAGGTGTTAATGATGGAAAGGACACCTTTCTAATTCCTACAACACTTGTTATATGAATTAGTGAACCATGACAACCTTGTAGCTAGATCAGAGAAAAATATAGCTATATAGATCCAAAATTTCATCTAATCTATCCTTAAGTATTCCCTTAACCATCATCCCTAACTGAAAATGATTGACATGAAATGAGGTAACATATTCTACCTTGAATAATGGACATTAAAAAGGAGGCAAAGTTGTCATTTATCTTGCACTAGTGGAGCATATGAAGGAAAATGGTTGTGATCAACCAAATATTCATACTTACAATCCTTTGATGAATGGATTTCACAAGGAAAATGACTTGATACAAATAAGGAGGTTGAGAGGGTATACCATGAAATCGACCATGCATGTATATTAGCCTATTGTGCCGGTGGATGACATGAAGTTAAATAATGTAATAACCATGGCTTATAAGGCATTAATTGTGAGGTTTATTTGTAGAAGGATGGGGGAAGTGAGTTTCTTTCAATGGATTCAAGTGCATTAGTAATCAATTTTAGCTTACCACCTAAGGGATTCCATTTTCATCTGAGCTTAGATGTTGAGGTTACAATATCCAAACATAGTATTATTTCTAGTCTGTATCTACTGCATTTATACCTAGGTGGATTTACCGGTTGCTTGATCAAATTACTTATATATCATTTAAGGTCCCATGACAATAAGTAAGGATACCATAAGGATAAGATAATTGTACTAATTAATTAGTCTATTTCCATAGACTCTCTTAAGATTATACATAATATATTTTCTCTTTTATTTTCTATTTGTAACTACTAGCATGATATGACTCATTATTGTTTCTTTCCTTACTAAGAGATCTATCACATGCATTCAAACAATTGTTTCTTGTTTTTTTCTTGCTTGGTTTTATGATCTCTCTTCTTATGGAAATCATATGAGATAACATTTCAATGGTGGTATGCCTTACAAATATAATTTCTTAATTGACATATCAATTAGGTAATCAGGGATATTAGAACAATGAGAAAAGATATACGGTGTTACATTTAATCATGCGATTCCAATCTATAGCCTCCACCTAATTTATGTATTTGCATTGTTCAATGAACCATTTTAGTGGTGGATGTGTAGTAGTTTTACAAATGTCTCCATGGGAATTTCTATTTAATTAGGTCATTGGAGAGTCAATGACAGGTGGCATATGAAATTATTGAACCAAGTGATCTCTAATAATGTAATGGCCATTACACTGCACCTTTGACTAATTTACTCACTCCCAAGTGAGATTTATTGAGCTCTAATGGAAATGAAGTTGTCCATACCTTCCAAGCCATTAAATGAGGTGATCGAAGCCAGCTCTAATTCCTCCTAAAAATACATTGATATGTTAAAATGGTGGTGACAACTTTAAATATTGATCTCCTATCATACTAACAACATATATTAGTTAGTATACAGGATGGAATATCTCCACTTTATAACGATATTTATATTTAACCCATAGAGCCTCCCTACGATGTAAGTTATAAATATCCTTGACAAGTAATAGAATAGAAGCTAGAGACGCTTATGCAATAATTAAAATAAGAATATAAGAAACTAAGACTCCATACCATATTCTCTAATAAGGTTTAGCCCAAGGGGGTCTTTCTTATGAGTCTAACAAGTAACAATATTATATTATACCTAGGATTATAGGATGATGCCGTGGTTACACATACATAATTTTTTCAGGCCCATCTAGATATAAGATGCTATGGATTCATGCATATTCTCTTTTTCTTCTTTTTTGGTTTTTAGGTTTTTGAAAAAAAAGGAGTAACAAATGGGCCGATTTAATCTTATGGAGGCCTTATTCTTCATTTGTTGTCTGATTTTGGACTGCGTGGGCCATGACATCCTATGGAGAGGACATAGTCTTGTTTGTGAGGATGACTTACTTTCTGTTGGCCGCATATCCTTATAGTTCCACATCTACAGTGATCCCCATGCTTCATCCAAAAAGGGTTGTCACATCCAAAAAGGGTTGTTATTGCAAAAAAGGGAGATGCAATCCATATTGACACGTACATGAATCTACTACAATGTTGTTGGGTGATCTCATTGTAGTCTTCCTTCTTGTTACGACCGTGCATAAAATTTATGGGTAGGGAAGTAGGGCATTGCAACATAATAAGGGAGTTTGAGAAGAAGACGATTTGGGTTGTTTTGAGGAGATGGAAGGGTAGGGAAGACACCAAAGAAAAATCGAGACACCAAAGCTCACTTCCATAAATAATTGTGCACACCCAGGAAGCTACATGTTAGAGTTAAAGTAATTTTAAAATTTTCTTGTCCACCTTACAACTGCTGTTACAATCATTGTAAAATCTATTTAGGGTTTATTTTCCTTGTTATTTATGCAAAGCAATCTTTATTGCATTTACTGTTCATTGTTAGCTCTACAAAAAGCAAGATCTAAAAATTATAGTCTATTAATATACAATCCAAACATTACACATATGATGGCACTAATTTGTGTACATACTTCAAAACCCTTGAGATCTGAAACAAACTCTCTATGTTAAACAGTATTCCGCACTGTCTAACTTTCTTCCGTAGTGGAATTATAGGTTTCCGCACATTCCCTTCTGCAGCAGAATTCTTTCCAGAAGGTGGGAATCAAAAGTCAGCTTTTTGAATTTCAACATTTCCAAAACAAGATTTTTTGCACAATGCTTCTTCCCCACCGTCGATCTCATTCGTTGATATCGATCGTTGATCTATCAATTTTGTGGCCAGCCTGAGTGTTCGTATAAATTACTTTTTCATGTAGCGAAATGGATTTCTGATCGTTCGATCATTGTCCCCACCAAATCAACGGTGGATTCCAAAATTTATTAAGTGCATTCCATAGAATATCACGCACATGAAAAGTTTTTCAAAGCTTGCAACTTCTCCCAGCGATATCACTATAAACTGTCAATATTCCCCATGGTCCATCCTAAATCTACGATATTGTTTTATTTGAGAAATTAGTTAAGGTTTAACCCTATTAAATCTTCACTTAATTGATCATTGACATTACCAATTCTTCTCTGCAATTCGAAAACTATGGCAATCCAAAGCCACATAATTTATATACAGGGTTATATGGAGTGAATGCGGGATGAATTCATACTTCTACATAACTATATGAAGACATGAAATCCATCAAAACCACATGCAGACTCTAATCCCCTGTTCTTTATTTAATGAACCAGAAATTCAAATACACACACAAAATTCTACTTGTTCACTCCTCGCTCACTCTTCTATGCACCTCTCATTCCTCCATTCATGCTATGTGGAATTTCTCTCCTTCTCAAGCTCTATGAGTTAATCAAAGATTCTTTGAGCTATCCTCAAAGCTCTATGACCTATCCTAAGGTCTGTGAGCTAACCTAAGCTTCTGCAAGCCAACAAGCTCTGTAAGCTAACTAAGCTACTAAGAAAATAACTCGAAATGATTTAAAAACAAGAGGATTCTGTTTCCAGATCCTATAACAAAGGAGTACAGTCCTTATTGATCTCTGCTCACCTTATGACTCACATTTAACTCAATCCTAACTATTACATGCGGAAAAGGATCTAGATTCCTTATTCATTTTATTCAGCTTTTACAAAATAAAGAAAATTACAAATGTACGAGACCTTAGGTCTCGTAATAGTTCCCTTGACCTCGTGAAGTCATGAATGACTTCTCCCTCTTGAGCCTATGCTCCTGCATCAACATACTAGCAGTACATTGGATACAAAAACCAACTGAGACTATTTGGCACAACTCAATGGTATTTTTGACAAGTGTTTTTACGAAATCCATTAACCAAATTACATAAGAAAATAAGCCAAAAATTTCAGCAGGATCTGATGGAGGTCATTACAGTTTACAATTCAAAGCATATCCCCCTTGTATAAAGATCGAACCCTATCACTTCCTTTAGATAAATCTTGTTCATTGGTCACTGTCTCATCATGTTGAGTGGAGATGAGAACTGTGTGAATGCGCATAGGAACCATGAACCACTCTCATTTTTGTACTCAATGGTTACTTGTGTTTTTCCATCAGGCCTCAACCAGGAGTAGGTTCCATTATTTCAGACATCTATGACATTTGATCCCAGTTTGGTAGGAAACACATGGGTGAGAGGCATCAACTTAGGGGTTTCATTAGTTGCATAACTAGTCCAATAAAGGGTAACGATCCACGTACTAGACCTCACACAAACTGCCATCCATACTAACATATCACGACCTAGTCAAGCAATACACAATTAGGTTTCCAACAAATTTACACACCCTCACGACACCCTTAGTAACCCACAGTAGGTCATGGTACCTTCATACACAAGATTGGGACCCTTCACAATCCTCAAGGCACATTCAGCTAGTAGCAACAGTCCTAGCAGGCTTAAGACATGTCACAACAGCCCTCAGCAGGCTCAAGACAGGTCATGGTTTTCTCTAGAAAGCATTAGTAGAATTTACACATATGAAAATGACGGAAACAGAAAACACAAACTGAATATGAACACTGTGATGAATCTCAGAAACTCAAAAAAATACTTTTCATTAACACTTCCAAGAAACTTTACAAAGCTACAATCCAAGCAAAGAGGCTTAAAAAATGAAAGTCGAACCCTTCCTCCTCCATAGAGGTTACATTTATAGTGCAATATGCCCCCGAGATGTATCTCGAAACAAGGCATCAAAATTATTTACATTGCAGGAATCAAACCCGAAAGTACATCCTAAATCATAAAAAAATCCGACATGGTAGATGCACCATGCCCACAAAACATTTCGGGAAGGCACGCTATGCTGTACGTGACCAATCAAAAGGGAAATCTCAACATCTGGGGATTTTTGGGTCACTATATGAAAACGAAAACTCCAAGCATATTTTTAACAGACTACGGCTGACTCAGCTGCTGGCGTGCCTTCCAAGCTAATGATTGCTCACTCTATGTATATCTTTCCACTGCTGATATGTATGGGTGGCCATCTCAAATAGCTCCTTTAGGATAACATCCAGTTCAATCAGGGGGTTGTGGCCAATAGCATGGAGATATGATTTGACAGTCATGAATTGAACCGGCAACTCAAAGTCCTTGCAGAGTTTATTGATGATTACCTCTCCTTTTAGCCCACCATTCAAAACCTCAAACTTTGCATGGTTTACTCTTGCCTGGTTCATCAGTTCGAGATATTTTCTCTAAGAGTTCTTTCCTGGTGTAGTATCCATTGTTCAAATGTGAATGGATAGATGTACATAAGAAGAATGGAATGAAAGTTGATGAAATTGGTTTCACCATGGTGGATCTGAAGAGATGCTTGAGTAAGGATAGAGTGCAAGATGATCCATTTATTCTAGCATCACAAGCAAAACAAGTATTTTATGTACAAGATCTGGTAGAGAATGACTGGTGTGTAGTTCTGACATGCCCTCCAAAGGGACCAAGAAATTGTAATAGATATGAATTGGAGTATGCAAATTTATCAAGTGTTGCAGATTTTGAAGGAAAAAAATACAAAGAGGATGAAGCTATAGGTGATGGTGGCATGGATGATGTTCGACAAGATTGTGAAGGCACATGGTTGGATGTTGTTCAGTAAGTATCATGCATGATTTATTTATCAGTTCTCATTTAAGTTGTATTTGTGAAAATTTATATCTTAGAGTATTACTTGGTTTTACCTTTCATGCATATATTTTTTGTTTTGCTACTGTTTATGCATGGATCTTATTTGTTTTATTCTGCTATGTAACTTTCATTTATTTTTACAGTAGATAGATTGGGTGTGGGGAATTGAGAGTTATGTGGGGGGGGAGGGGCCATATGAGCTTCAACCTTCACCTGGTTGGCCCTGTTTAGTAGAGAATAAGATATTCTTGAAACCAAGAGAATCTCATTCAGGTATTTTGATTTCATTTTTTTATAATTTCATATATGTTATGCCTTTTTTTACATATCTATCAATCACTTATATGAACATACCATTTTGACATGATATATGCAGTTCATCGCAATGGAAAGGAATATAATGACAATTTGTATCATTCTCTAATGCGTATTTGTAAGTTATCACCATAACAAATTTGCCAATTAGATATCTTATTGTCGTTTCATTGAATATAACGTGTTGATTTCTTCATTTTAAGTACAATTGTACTTGTCTATTTTATGAATTGATTTTATTGCACATTTGTTGAAGGAAAAAAGTTAACTGTGGGATAACTATTGACCATGGGAAGGTAATGTAATGAACAATATTGAAAGTATTTAATTACAACATATTTATTACAACCATAAGTATAATCGATTGATGGTGTAACAACTAATTTGTGTGAAATATTTGTGTAAAGCATAGAGGACGCCAATATCATATGACGTTATTGGCATCAAAGCCAAACTTTGAGGTATAGATCCTTATTATCAATACAATTTCAACATTATTTGGGAGTATCACCTATAAGTTTCCTTTTAGGCATTGGGAGTATCACCTATAGGTCTCTTGAAGCTTCCCTGACCACTATTAAATGATTTTACATAATGTAGTTAGCAATTCCATTGACTACTTTTTAGTTGTTTGTGGCCGTTGGTGGTAAATGCCTTTTCTTTTAAGATATTAATATCAAACTATATATGAATTGTATCCATCCTTTTTTGCTGAAAGGTGAGAAATTGAAACACTAGTAGAATATTTCAAAATTTCTCCAATATATATATATATATATTTGTAAATAAAAGGATTGTATTACTGCATACTCACTTAATTACATTCCGAATAATAGATCCAAAAACCACCTACCTAGTTCTGCCAAGCTTTACATTCATCACAAAATAGAACCACCCATCCCTAAACAAAACAACCGGATTGTTCACGGTGGGCCCCATCCCAATTACATACATAAGCTTCCCATAAAGAAATCACTACCGGAACCACTAACATACGGTTGAACAATACATAACAAAACAACCAGATTGTTCATGCTGTTGCCCATCCCTATTACATACATAAGCGGCCTATAAATCCTATCACTAGTGGAACCACTAACAGTAAATTGAACAAGAAATAACAAGAGCATAAACACAAGGGCCTCAAACCCAGCCCTAGGCGGACACTCTCGAAGAGGAGCGTTTGGTCTTCTTCATCTTCCCAAAGGGTTCCCTGGAAGTCATGTCAATTGACTTGCCCATGCTCGTCCCTCCAACCTCAGCTTGATCCATCCTCAGGTGGAATAATTGAATCGCCATATTTGTGGGCATGAGGTCTATCTTTTTGTGCATTAGCCAAAAATCAGAGTTGTGATCCTTCCAAACTCTCATAGGTTCTTCATCCCCTTGACGTTTTGCAGTAGCGCTAAGCGAAGAGTGTGCTATCATGTTCATGTTAACCGAATAGAGCATAAGCAATCTATCATAGGTCATAGCCTTCCTAGCTGTATTTCCAGGGTCTATGAACCAAGTTTCAACCTCCCGGTGCAACTCCTCTTAGGGCACGGCCTTAGCTTTGTCCCATAAATAGTCTGCAACTGATTCAATTTCGTTGCATGTTGCCAAAGGAACAAAGTCTTTGAAGCAGTCAGGAGCCTCTTGCACTTGTATTTGGGCTCTAATCACATGACCCTTTTCAATATTGTCAGCTGAGACTTCCTCCAACCCCAATATTCCCCTGTGAGAGCATTTGGGAGCCATGGTTGAGATAGACTCTTCACCAAGCACTAGCACTTGAGAGCGGAAAACACAGTCATGGTCCCTTTCGACACATAAGACACAAAAGAGGCTGGGATACTCCACACAGGTTTTTGAGCAGAGGGCAGAGTTGCTTTAGAATATAAGGGTAGCGGTCACCTCACCATAATAACGGTTCTATACTCAACCTTCATCATCCTGGATTGGCGTCCTTTGAGCCTTAAAGACCATATCTATCCTGTGCTATGAATCTCCATTATCCATCCCTTCGGGCTTGGAACCATACTTCCCATCATGTGCTCATGCATGGATAAGATCCTGATCTGAAATCGTACTTCCCAACACGTGCTAATGTATGGCCCAAATATTACACAAATATTACACAAATATTACCGTGAGTGAATTGGATTACACAATGATTTCATGCCCAACTTTTGTAATTAACCCGCTTGCTAGCTCATCGGCAAAATGAACTAACAACTGTCATATATAGATAAATGGTGGACTTAAATTGTTATAGGGAGGATTTTATAAAGTATCGTACCATTCAAGAATTTATTCTATCGCGCTAGTTCACCCAACGAAATAGTTCTCCACCGTTGATCTGCAACAAGATCATTATTAACCTTTGATCTTCTTCATCCTTGCAATGATTAATTTCCAACTTCGCAACAGATTTGCCTTTAAATTTCTCGCTATTTAGTCAGTGAAATTCCTCTTTAGCCATTGATTGAATCACCTCTTGAAAACCATCGTCAACTTCTTAACCAATCTCTCCTACGTCGTGAATTTGCCACACAATGCACAACTAAAAGTGACTTACTGTGTGTAAATGTCAATACTCAAGAATTTTTTTTCATTCAACTAACCATACAATCAATGTGGTCACAAGATATGATTCAAATGGGAAATTGCTTCCAAACTCAATCAATAAACTCAATTAACCCAAAAATACAGGCAGACGATCTTATTTCACAATGGTCCTTTATCTGAACCTAAATACAATGGATCGATCATTACAAACAGAGACCTCTCTCTCTCTCTCTATGTGTGTGTGTGTGTGTGTGTGTGTGTGTGTGTAAGCTCCAAGAGTATAAAATCTGAGCTTGTTCCTCTCGATCAAACCTTCCTCAAGGTAACTAAGCTCCAATAAGCTACCTAAAAGCTTATGCAAGCTAACAAGCTCTGTAAGCTAAAGCTAAGCTATCCATCTAAATGACTCAACTGGATTAAATAAAACTCTAACTCTATTTTCTAGATCCTTCAAAGAAGGAACAAAGTCCTTATTTGACTCTACTATCCTCTATGACTTGCTATGCTTGATATCTGTTATTTTCGAGTAAGGTAACAAGCAACTCACTTTATTTTTGCTTGCTGTGGTTTTTTTAATTTTGGAAAGTTATCGATGAAAAGTGTCAAGGATTAGAGTGAAGAAGGAATATATTGCATGTGGATCATTTCTGCATTCAGAGTGACTTATGAGAATCCTATACGTTAGGTATTTTTCCTTGCATTAAGATTTGGTAAGCAATAACATTTTGTTGACATCATGGTTGTGAAATAGTTAATTTATTGACCACCTTACAAATTGGGGTGATATCATATGATATTTGTATAAGATGTACTTTATAATTGTATAAATGGTAACTGAAAGGATATTTCTACTATTTATTTGTGCCACATATTTTAGAATGGGAAACATATTAACTTTGATTTTGACTTTGGGTGCAGACCAAAATTAGTGGATTATGCTCTTGCCTCTGGAAAAATATAAGAGGGAGAAGGGTTTAAATACATTAAGGAGTGCTTTGAAAATGGCACACTTCATCTCATTGGCCTTTTGAGTGATGGTAGTGTTCATTCACGATTATATCAGTCACAGGTATTCTATATCTATAAATGCATTATTATGAGTTGTTTATCTTAGAAAAGATTATAGATTTATCCATGCTATGCAAGTTTTAATATTTGTATTTATCCATAGTGTAGTTGAATGATTTTTATATCACTAGACTAAATTGAGTTGGGTCTAAATATGTTATAATTTTAGAACCCATTGATTTACTGACATAAATTTTAAGATAAGGCTACTCTTACATGGATCCATCAAGCAACCATTAGTAAAGATGCTCGTTCTTATCCATGAATAATTGAAATTCTAGTTAGATGTTCACTTCTAGAGTATGTGTATGAACTTGAATGCCGACTTTGTCCTGCAAAATGTTTCTGTATTACTGTTTCCTTCATTGAATCAATGCTGCATATGAAACCTTTCAAGTTCAACCAAATTATAAGGTCAAAGCCATTCATACTACTTTATTAGGTCTCTTCAGTGATAAACAATGTTGGGATTATTAGTCTTTTCTTAGAATTACAAATGATGCAATCTTGGTGTTAATATTTCCTCTTTCCTCAATTCTTGAAGGGTTCTAGCTCAATGGTAGAGCTCCTTCTTTACAAGTAGGAGGTTGAAGGTTTGATTCCTTCATGCACTAATGATATTGCAATATTGATGTTTTAAATTATGGCTATGAGGGGGGTTCTAAACTGACTTCATATGTCACTACGAAAGGGGTTCAAACTACCCCAAAGGTTTGTAAAGAGTTTTAGGGGGGGGTTTCGAACCGCCTTTGTAGGTACCTATGAGGGGGGTTTTTAATCGCCCCCAAAGGTTTGTAAAGAATTTTAAGGGGGGTTTTAAACTACCTTTGTAGGTACCTACGAGGGGGGTTTTGAACCGCCTCCATTGGTACCTACGAGGGGGGTTTTGAACCACCTCCATAGGTACCTACGAGGGGGGTTTTGAACCACCTCCGTAGGTACCTACGAGGCGGGTTTAAAACCACCCCGACAGTTTTATAATAGAGACTTTTAAGGGAGGTTTCTAACCACCCCCATAGGTACCTACGAGGGGGGTTTATATCCATCCTTAAAAGTGACTTTGGGGGGGGGGGCTTATAACCGCCCCCAAAAGTCACTTTTCAAGGCATTTTTGGTCTCTTCTAGGACCGCCCATAAGCATCAAAATTTTTAGCGTTGATGCTATTCAGTGCGGTTTTTTAAAGGCCGCTTCCAAAGCCAAAACTGCCCCCAAATCACTTTTTTGGGGGGGTTTAGAACTGCCCCTAAAAGTCACTTTTGGCGACGGTTCTGACCTCTTCCAAAACCGCCCCTCAATGCAATTTTTTTGGCATCGGTTCTATTAGGGGCAGTTTTGTAAAGACCACCTCTGAAGTCAAAACCATCCCCAAATCACTTTTGGGGGCAGATCAAAACCGCCCCTAAAAGGAAAAATATTTGTCGTCGGTGCAATTAGGGGCAGTTTTCTAGAGACCGCCTCCTAAGTGAAAACCGCCCCCAAAATTGGGGGGTAGAACCGCCCCCAAAAGCGTCTTTCGGGGGGGTTTAGAACTGTCGCTAAAAGTCACTTTTGGAGGGGGTTTAGAACCGCCCCCAAAAGTCACTTTTGGGGGAGGTTTAGAACCGCCCCTAAAAGTCACTTTTCAAGGCGGTTTTGATTTCTTCTAAAATCACCCCTAAAAGTCAAAACTTTTAACGTCGATGCTATTAGGGGCTGTTTTGTAAAGACCGCCGCCAAATCCAAAACCGCCTCTAAAAGTGACTTTTGGAGGTGGAAGACAATCGCCCCTAAATGTCAAAATTGTTGTAGTGAAGGGTTCAATGCTTTCCATTTGCTGAAAAGAGGAACTATGACCAAATGATAAGGAAATGTAACGTTCATACCTTTAATAACCGATCCCCACACATATTGGGTGAACCGAAAATCTATGAAGATGTGTTCTGTAGTTTCTAAAGCTAAATTACATAGGATGCATCTGAATGGTCCATTGAACCCATGCTTTAATAAATTTTCCCCAGTCAAAGCTCGATTGTGCATGAGAAACCAAGTAAAAAAATTTACCTTATCCATACAGAAAGATAACTAGATGTATTTCCACCATGAAGGAGGAAATAAAGAAGGCTGAGGGGATTGAAGAGTAGTAAATACTTGAGCTGCAGTGTAGGATCCTGAATGACCCAATCCCCATTTGTCCTTACAAGAACGATGAACAGGGGCTAATCCTGTGAGCGTTGACAACAGGAGATATTTTAGCAGCAGCATGGCGTCTAGAAACTCTAGCAGTGACCAACCAGAGTAGTTCCCTTCAGTATCCCAAGAAAAAATATCAACCAATCGAATGAGTCCTTTATTAACAAACAATAGCATGATAGGCTATAATGAGATAATGGAAGAGAGTGGGGTATTTCCAAGAATTTTATCCTCCCATAGAAAAATTCTCACCCCATTTTCAGGAATTCTGTATAATCGATGTTGAATAATTACTATTCCTTTTTTGTATAAATTCCATATTGTTGTTCCATTCGGAATGTTTTCCTCTTTTAAGTTTCTCAGAGAACCCCCCTTTAGATATTTCATGCAAAATATCTTGCTTATAGGGTATATTTTATCTGCATACAACGACCAAATAATTTTTCCTCCCATAGCTAGGTTTGCTAAGCCAGGGTCCCGAATCTGCAATCCACCTTCCATTAATGGTGTTTTGAGAATGTCCCAACTTACCAGATTCAATTTACTCTGATTTCCTTTTCCACCATTCCAAAGAAAATATTGCAGGAGTTTGGAAATTTGAGACGTGATAGACTTGGGAGCAAGCATCAGAGAGGATTGAAAGATGGGAAGGGTTGATAGAACAAACTTTATCAAAATCAATTTTCCAGCCTTCGATAACCACTGTCCACCCCAAGAAGAAATTTTGGCTTTTATCTTAGCTAAAAATTCTAACCAAAGAGAAGGAGGGCTTGGCCCCATGGTAAGAGGTAAACCCAGATATTTAATCTTATCCTACTGATCAAAGCCAAGGAATCCCAAAGAACGAGTAATTCACAGAATTTCTGGATGATCTACATTCCAACCGTAGACTACACTTTTTTTTATTAATCAAATCTCCAGAGATTAAGCAGAAGTTTTGAATAATTTCATTAAAAGCCGCTAGCAATTTTTAATGAGGCCCCTCCTAAAAGGAGAGAGTCATTAGCGAAGAGGGCATGATTTATAGGATCCACTCCCCTTGCAATCTGAATTCCTAGAATATAACCTGCTTTCTTTTCAACTATGAGGTTTCTCCTAAGAGAATCTGCCATCAAAATATAAAGGAATGGTGACAGAGGGCATCCTTAACGGAGTCCTCTAGAATATTGGAAGAAATCTGAAGGTTTTCCATTGACAAGAGGTGATATCCATGGCCTATCAGTACAATATTTTATCAAATTAACAAATTCTACGCTAAACCCAAAATAGAGAAGGAATTTATAAAGAAATGAAAGCTTAACACGATCGAAGGATTTTTTCATATCTAGCTTGATTAACATTCCTTTCTCCTTCCTTTGAAAAATAGAATGAAGGGTTTCTTGGACTTGAATTACATTGTCAACGAGATACCTACCTTTTACAGAACCCCCTTAAAGAGGAGATATCAAATTCCCAAGCAAAGCCTTGATTCAATTAGCTGAAAGTTTAACAAGAAGCTTATATGAGGCATTACATAACAAGATAGATCGAAATCTATCAAAAGTAGTTGGGTTTACTTTCTTTGGGATTAAAGCAAGAAAAATGGAGTTAGTACACCCTCCCACTTTAGTTTTTTTTGGAAGGTTGTCACCATTCAGAGCAGACCAGTTTAGAGATTTTCCAGCATACTTTGTAAAAATGGAAGGAGAAACCATCCATCCCAGGAGCTTTATCCAGCTCCATAGCCCATATTACATCCAATATTTCTTTTTTCAGAAAATGGCTTGATTAGGCCAACATTACCCTCTAAAATAACAATATAAGGGACATTAGATAAAAAATCAGCAGTCACTTCATCATAAGAAATCCCATCCTCATGAAACAAGTGTTGAAAATGTATTCTTGCAACCTTCTTTAATTGTTCTTGTCCTTTAACGATTTCTCCCTCACATGTGGAGATTTCAGAGATGTGATTGCATGAGAGTCTAGCTTTTCATTGGCACTGAAATAATGTTGTATTTTTATCACCAGGAAGAAGCCAAAGGCTACGTGACTTTGGCCACAGGTATTCCTCTTCCCGACGAAAGGAGTGGAAGGTTTTAATTTGGGATGACTGTTCTAGACTCATCTGAGCTTTGGTAATTTTAGTCTCCTTCATTCCTAATTGAGTCTCTGCTAATTGCTGCACATTTTCTTTCCTACTGCTTATCGGAGTATTAAGAGTTTTTTTAGCCCAATTTTCAATGCATACTTAGTGTTCTTTAGCTTCTGATTCCACACAAAGCTGGGAGAACCTTCAACATACAGAGACTAAGATTCTGTCACAGTTTCCTAGAAGTCATTTCTCTCAATCCAAAGAGGATTGAAACATAACAGAATTGGGCCAATATCTTCCTCTTTTTCAAACATTAGGGAAATAGGATGATGGTCTGAAGTTAATTTCGACAAAATATTGATTGAAATTATGAAATTCCCAACCATCAAGGAACTTTGAATAAGAAACCCGTCAAGACGAGCATAGATATTTGTAGCCGCTACTCTGTTATTGGACCATGTGAATCTACCTTTTTTGGGTTTAAAGTCAAGAATATCGCTGGCTTGTATCAACGAATTCATAGTATCTTGTAGAGCATCCTTGCCACGCACTCCACCTTTTTTCTATTTAGGTTCTATAAATGTATTAAGACTCCCTACCATGATAATATTTTAGGGAGAATAGATTTCTAGGAAATCTGACAATGTATTCCAACATTCTTTTTTTTTCCTTAAAGTTTACAGGGACATAAAGATTAAAAAGAGCAAAGGATATATTACTTGAAATATGCTGAAGTTCTGTGTGTATCCAGTGTTGGGTCACAAAGGAAGTTTCCAAAAGAAACTGATCCTCACACCATAATGTTGCAAGGCCTCCGGAAGTAACTCGCACACTCATAGCCTTGCCAACATTCATTTTCCACTTAGTTTTGCTTAAGGAAAGAAGAGCATCCTATTCAACTTTTGTCTCTTGGAGAAAAAGAATATAAGAAGAATCCATTTTCATTAGATCTTTCACCGCTTCTTCCTTGTTTGGATTCCCCAAACCCTTGCAATTCCAAGAGACGAGATGCATTATTTAATCGAAAGAGAGGGGGTTAAGGCTCCCTCTAGAGGTCTAGTTCGATTGCTTATATCAAGAGACATTTCAATAGTAGACTGATTGCCCTGCATCTTTAATCTCTCTACCTCTGCTTCTCTAGCCTCTTTTCGAGACTTCCTGCCATCCTTCTTGGAGATTTGCTCAATGGAATCTTCATAAGAAGAGACAGAACTATCCATTGGTTTCTTCTTTATTATATCTGCGTAAAAAGGAGAGGGATTAAATCCATTTGGAGAAGAACAATTTTCCTGAAGTATTGCATCTACACTAGGTAATTATGAATTTACAATTCCTGATAGTTCCATTAGTCTGGTGTTTACATCCACATCTTCATCCTACTCAATTAAACATTGCACTTCTCCCTCTTCTAAAACAGGGATGTCTTCAGAAGAAATTAAAACAACAAAATGGTTAGATGAAGTATTGGCTTTCTCTATAGCCCATGATTTAGGAAGAGTCTTCCCATCGACAGTAGCTACATTCCTAGTATTTTATTCTTTAGCTTTCATTCTATTATCCTAGCTAGAAATTCTTGATTTCTGAACATGAGTCCACTGCTCAGCCTTCTCTTTTTTGAGATCTTCTTTTGTTTTTTTTTGCAAATTCTCGAAAATTGTCCATACCCATGGCAGTACCGACACTTGAAAGGAAGTTGTTCATAGTGTAGCTCATGGAAGTGAGACCATTTAGCTACCGTTAAATTGATCGCCTCAAGAAACCCTATCTCCAAATCAACTTCAACGCATATCCTTGCCCACGAATATTGATCTTTCCTTTCTGCCATATCAATATATTTTCCAATCTTCTTCCCAACGGTTTCCAAAGATTTTGACTTCCATCAATGTAAAGGTAAGTGAGGAATCCTTACCCAAACAGGAACAACAGATGGAACATCTTGAGTAGGTGTTACAACTGATTTTACCACACATGGTTGATCACACATTTATGGCCTTCCCTGTCCCTCTGCAGACTCTTTGGACCCCATGGACCAATATTGTACCTTTGATGTTTCCAAGATCATCCCTAAAAACACCTATTATTTGTTGTACGCGACTTTTAATCCCTTTCTCGTGTATATACGTGGATATTGAACTCAAACCCGCGTACATCGGAATTTGTGCAGAATTCCAAATATTTTTGGAGTTTTCCTTGATGTGTGTCCGAACCATTTGTCTCTTGGCCTTCCATAGGCCTCGAGATCGCTTGGATTTTCCCTCCATTACCCCTTTGGAGTACTATATAAGGAACCCCTTGGATACATTGAAGAGGAGGAATTGAAGAGCAAGAAAACTATAGTCCATTGTTTCCGTAGCTTGGTTATACTTGAGTTTGCATCTCTTTGTCCCTTTGGAGCACTTTGTGTTCTTCCCAAGCTTTCCTTTTATTGTGATCTTGCTATCAAGAGATGGAGGATTGAGTTGGTGGAGGCCCAGGTGGAGGACTCAGTTTCTCCGGTTCGCAGACGTGCCGACAGAGGTTGTCACTTGTGTAATCTCTGATTTAATTAATAGAAATATCTTTTCCTGTCCAATAATGTGCATTTAAATGAATATTGAATCCATTGATGTGTTTAATTGCTTATACATTGTTGATTATATATGCTAGAGTAGATCTAACACCATATTATATAGCATGCTTGTCTTGTTTGCTATTGTTGAGAGAAAATTGCTAACACAGGGAGGATTGGTAAAATCTCAATGGGGATCTAATTCAACCATCCAGAATAAGGTATGATTCAAGATCCTTTAGTTTTAGATGTTTTATTTCTCTTGCATATTGGGAAGGGATTGATTTCTGTGGTTTCTCTGTCTGACACCCCAAGCCATAGGAAGTTTCTCTCCGTAACAGAATTGAGACCATACTGGGGAGGTTCCTAGTTGTTTTTCTTTGGGGGGTTTCTGGTATTCAATTTGCTTGAATTGCTTTGATTTCTCTGTTTCTATGTTGGTTCTGGGGGCATGTTTTCCCAGTAGTGTCCTGTAGGAGTAAATTTTGCCTCAGTTGTTTTGTTTACCTTATTTTTCTCTCTTTTTCTTCCTGTACAGGGGTTTAGCTTTCACAGTCGTGTGTACATGCAGGTTTTCCTGGAATAGTCGCATATTTACACATGTTTACTGAGAATAGTCATGTATGCCTTGATTTTTAGTATTTTTGGGAGGATTAAGTGTTGCTGGGTGAGTTTGGATGATTGCTAAGTCTTCTTGGTTGCTTCTGGAGTATGTATACACCCCTGTTTCTGACCAGAGACTTCTTTTAGTTTGATTTTTGAAAATGTTGTCATTTCATTTTCTACCTTTTTTTTTGAGATTAATGCATTAGGTCTCTTTTACCTTGGTGCTTTTATTGGATGCTGTTTGTGAGTGGTTGTAGAGTCTGAGGGTGGTAGATTCATCTTTTTTCTTTTTATCTCATTTAATTCAAAAATACAAAAACATTTTGCTTTTTGCATAGTAATGCATTGTTTGCATTTTGCATTAGCATGGTATTTGCATTAGGTTTTCTCAGTGAATCTTAGTCAGATTTTCATATAGGAATGATTGCACATACATTTGAAGGAAAAAATTTGCACTTCACGTAGTAGCATACCCTGTTTTTCATTCGACAGAGTGCATTTGCATTGATTGTTAGGTGTGCATTTTACTTCTTGTTGCGTCATAACTTCATTAGTTGCACGTCCATTTACCCTTTGAGTAATAAAGCCAATTAAAATCAACGCATAATAAAATGAATTACCCTTTGAGGTTATTCTGAAGGTGTCCTGGCCAGGTAGGGGTCGGACAACACAGTCGCTATATGCGTTGAAGCTGAGGGCCACTATAATTGGTTACGAACCTCCACTTAATGTGTATGGGAGTCTCAAGCCTCTCCTAGGTGAGACATACCTACTTCATTCAGGAGCTCACATATCCTACCCTTGGTTTGCTTGTGATTTGGCTTTACATTTTTTAGGTGTATGCTCTGTGCACGCTAGTTTGCCTAGGGTTTGTGTAATTAGATTGAGTCTTTTATTTTTTTGAGTCATTGTGGATTTGGGTGCGGCACCTCACTATTTTCGTCATTTAACAAGACTTTCGCCTTCCAAATATCCTCCTCCTTTGGGAGAGGAAACCAGATAGTCCGGGCAGAGTACTTCTCACTTTGATTCACACACCATGGGAGATCATGAGGATGCGATTCCAGAGATGTACTCTCCACCTCATGAGGTTGGGGAGGAAGATCCTGCTAGCACATATGATCCACCACACGAGCATCCTTCATGGTCTTCTTATGATCCCTCATTCACAGGTCGCCGGTATTGGCTCCCGGGCGACGAGACTCACTATGAACCCACAAGCACTAGTAATGTTAGATATGGCATTCCTGATATCCCCGAGCTCGATCCAGCATATCATGCTGAGCCAAAATTTGACCCTGGCACTACGCCTGGGGGCACTCCCATTCCCTTCCATGTAGAGAGGTTTGGGGGTACTAGTCACATTGCACCTTCCATCCTTGTGGTGGAGGCATCTTCACATGCTCATCCTAGGCTGAGTGTTAGTAACCCTATTCGGATACCAGAATTGAGACGTGTGAACATTGGGAACACCACTTACATTCCTTCACATGTCCCATCATATTTGAACCCCATTCCTTTGAATACATTTTTAACGACCCATCCTCCCCCTAACTCACGTGGGCCTTTGGGCTATAATATTTCTACTAGCCATGTTCATTCTACGACTGCTAACATGATAGTATCACAAAGCCAAGTACCTACTGTTGTGTCAGCAGGTCATGTACCTATTTTTGGATCGTCTCATGTTCCAGCTCATGGAGCTCCCCATATACCTAACTATAGACCATCTCAGGGAAAATCCAATGGAACACCTTATGGAGCTTTCCATGGACATTCTTATGGACCACAGTATGGACAAAACTATCAACCGTATGGGTACGGGTATCAACAACCCACTTACTCTTCTAATTATGGCTTTGTAGCACCTCATAATCAAGGTACTCCACATCACAATGCTTCCATGCAACCCTTCATGGGTCAAATGGGAGGAGGTTATTATGGCTAAGGCCATGGTATTTATAGCAATCAACCTTACATGAATCAACACTACCAGGGAGCATGGCATCGATCGGCTCAACCTAGGATCCCTCTCCTTGTGACATTGAACTTACGTGACTTGTCTAGATTGATGAATGATCCTGTGTCTCATAATCCGGCATGGCCAACAGTCCCTACCAAGCTTATTTCGGACATTCCCAAGTTCGAAGGTAAGGATGGTGAATATCCTGGTGAGCATGTCACCACTTTCCACCTTTGGTGCTCTACCAATTCCTTACATGATGATTCCATCCATTTGAGACTATTTCAATGCACCCTCATGGGTCCTGCGGTGAAATGGTATATAGAGTTACTCGGGGGGGGGCGGGGGGGGGGGGGGGGGCTTATGCTACGTTTGATGACCTTTCCATGACTTTTCTTAATCATTTGCATCTACCCGTACGTTACGATGTCGGTACCAAACTCTTGTTGACATTTCGGCAAGACAAAGCCATGCACATTTCAGATCATATTCAAGAGTGGCATAGACAAAAACTATTAATTAAATCCTTTATACCACCAGAGTTTCTTCTTGAGTGGTTCCTCAAGTCATTGTTACCTTACATGGTGAAGGATGTTTCTACATCCGGAGTTCAAAATGAGGAACAAGCTATCTTTAGGGCTCAAGAGTTGGATTTGATCTATGCTCAATCCAGACTTTTGTATGAGATTATACCAAATTCTCCAAGATCCAATTTAGACCCCAAGATCAAACTTGGGCCACATGTCGATGGTATTGTTGCCTCTACAAGTACCAAACCTGCAGACTCGGCTATGAAACAAGTGAGCCAGTTATCAATTAAGCAGCCTACGTTGGGTCAACCTACCCAATTGGCGAGTGTACTCTCCATGTAAACATCAAACCCGAAAGGAAACTAGTAGCCTGGAAGGAATATGAAAAAAGGAAAAAATAATTGTAAGGGTGGGAATAAAAATGAAAATGCTAATAATAATGACAAGAACATGAATAATGCCGGGGGGGACAAGCATCCTAAATATAAGGTGAAGTTTCCTTGTAATTTGTATAAGGACGACCACCTCACTCACTTGTGCCCTCGTATGGAGGATGCCTCGAAGTTCATAGCACATGACCCAACTGTGTTTACTAATCCTTTACCCAATAATCAAAATATGAACTTGAGGACCGTTGATCCTGGTTGTGTGTCTGGTGAAACTCAAAACCCACCGGAGGCCGCTAGTGGTCATGGTTGCATCAACATGGTGAGAGCTTCCAATGTTGTGACTCATGTGAAATATTATGGTTCGTCACAACTAGACCTTAGGAAATAACCTTCCCCACTCGAGAGCCCTTTGCGAATTGAAAAGCCTAAGGATAAACCTGAAGCTCCAAATCGCATTCCTAAGGGAGTCTTAAATCATTTAGGGCACAATCCTAATGCCTGAGCCACCTAGAACTATTCAGTTGTTAAGGATTTGGGCCAGACTCCTTGTGAAATGTCCACGTTAGAAGTGATTTAGACTTGTCCTTCGCAGATGAAAGCTTTGTTGTCTTCTCTTGGGGTTAGTGACGATAGCTCTTCTTCCATTATCAAATTTGAAACCATGGGAGTACAGCCTCACTTGCCTTACTACATGTGTCTTTTGATTCATGTAGAGTGTCTCAACAACACCATCATGTGTACTATCATTGATGAAGGCACTGCTGCTTCCGTGATGTCTTTGTCTTGTTGGAAGGGCTTAGGTTCTCCCACATTGTCTCAATCTACCAACATGTTGATGAATTTCGATGGTAGATCATTTCAGCCGCACAGTATACTTCCTTCTCTAGAGGTCCAATTGGGAGGGAAGACCATCGTGATTGAGGTCGAGGTGGTTGATGTGCCCCTTGACTACAATCTTTTGCTGGGTAGGAATTGGATGTACAGTATGCAAGCCATATCTTCTTCCCTATTTTGAGTGGTATGCTTTTTGTTTAATGGGAAGATTGTTACGATTGATAAAAAAGTCATTCCATAATCCAAGTGCCAATGCATCATCGAGATCCTCTATCTCGATTATCGATCATTCTGAGTCGACAATTGAGAATGTGGGTGTGGGTATGTATCCTTCTCTTATGGGAACCTTTAGTTGTCCTACGCCTGTTCTTATGATTGGGTCTAGTCTTGGTGGAGACTCACCCTCGTTGAATTCGGTATTTTTTTCTCACTACTCATATGGAAGATCCTTGGATTCTTCCTTCACCGAGTACTTCAAGTGTGCCTGTCGAGTTAGACGTGCCGTTGCCTGCAACAATGGTGGCATATCAAGAAAATCTTGATCATGTTGCAGAGCCTAGTCCTTCCTCTTCGCGGATGGAGGAGGAGGACCCTTATGTGATGCCTGCATGGGTAGTAGAGTCATCTCACTCTTATGACTACCTTGATGATGTTTTTCCATCAGATGAAGGTATTGTTGAGGCCATGTATGGGGTTGAGCAACCTTGGGAAGATTTGCATCATCGATCGTATTTCCTTCCTAAGCTCGATTGTTTGGAGTGTGATGACTTTAGGGAGATTCTTAGCAAGAAAATTGGTAGCCCTGTGGTCCCATTAAGCTCTCCTGGTCAGATGGCTGATGGGAACATGGATAACTTGTCACCAACAATTCCTATCAATATTTCTCATGATCTTGGTAAGGTTGAGAATGTTTACATTGGGGTGGGTTGTTCCCCTGATGAGATTAAAGAGTATATCGAGATGTTTAAAGAGTTTCATGAAATTTTCACTTAGTCAATGAATAAATGCCAGTTATAGACCCTCGTATTATCAAACATGAAATAAAGACCTATCCGGATGCAAATTCGGTTCGACAACATTTGCGTGATGTGAATCCTAGAAAAGCACCCGCCACTAAAGTTGAGATAGAGAAACTGCTTAAAGCTGGTTTTATCTATCCCGTTCCCTTGACGGAGTGGGTTTCAAATCCTGTTCTGGCGGATAAGAAGCAGGGAGCGATTTGGATATGAACTGATTTCAGTGACTTAAATTGAGCCTGTCCTAAGGATAATTTCCCCACACCATTTATTGACCAAATTTTGGATGAGTGTGCAGGAAGTGAGGTATTTTCTTTTATGTACGGATTTTCTGGATATAATCAAATTCAAATTAAGCACAAGGATCAACTAAAGATTGCATTTATTTTTTCTTGGGGTACTTTTGCATATCGGAAGATGCCCTTCGGCCTTAAAAATGTTGGAGCTACATTTCAGTGGGCCATGACCTTAATATTTCACGATCTTAAAATGATTATTGAAGTATATTTGGATGATCTCACTGCTCACTTTTGTTTGAGAGTGCATCATCCTTATCATTTGAGATTAGTGTTCGAAAGATGCCGTCGTTATCAAGTTCATTTAAATCCTCATAAGTGCATCTTTTGCATGGAAGTTGGTCATTTACTAGGATTCATCGTATCCAAGGAGGGTATTAGAGTAAATCCCTTGAAGGTTGAGGCAATAATTCAATTGTCTCCCACACGTAATATTCGACACTTTCAATGTTGACAAGGTATGGCGAACTTCTTGCGAAGGTTTGTGGTTAATTTTTCCAACTTGACTAAAGGATTTATGTGTCTATTGAAGAAGGACACCCCTTTTTACTAGGATGAGTGAGCACAAGAGTATTTTGATGCTCTTAAGTGAGCCTTAGTAATGGCCCCTGTGCTTTGTCCACCAGACTATAGCCGTGACTTCTTGATTTATGTGGCCGCATCTCAGGAGACGGTTGGTATGGTTTTGGTTCAGGAGGATGAGGATCTCGATGAGTATGTCTTATATTATTTGAGCTGAAGCCTTATTGATGCTGAAATTCGCTATTCCCATGTGGAGAAGCTAGCCTTAGCCACCATTCATGCAGTTCAACATTTGAGACATTACATTCTCCTTCGCCAAACTTTGGTCATAGCTCATATCAATCCATTTCAGTTTGTTCTCACTAGAAGGATGATTGGGGGAAAATATAATAAATGGATTGTGATTTTGCAAGAGTTTGATCTTGAATTCATTTCGGCAAAATCTAATAAATCATTAATCTTCATGGAGTTCATATCAGATTTTCCAAACTTGGAGGAAGAGGAGGTTTATGGGGATTCTTTTGTTGATGAGCATATATTTCTCATCTCAAGTGTGGACTCTTGGTACAAGGATATTATCGTGTATTTGCAAACATTGAAGGTCCCTACTCACCTCTCATGGGATGATCGATGATGATTATGTCACGTAGCTAAGAACTACCTCATAGTGGATAACACTTTGTATCGCCGTGGGGTAGATTCCATTTTACATTGTTGTTTAACCCATGTTGAGGCTGAGGTTGTGCTTAACGATTGCCATGGAGGGGCATGTGGTGGTCATTTATCTGGGATTTCTACAGCCCAAAAAATCTTGAGAGTGGGCTATTTTTGGCCTTCTATCTTCAAAGATTGTGTTAATGTGGTCAAGAAGTGCCACCCTTTCCAGGTGTTTGCATGTAATATGTGCTCATGTCTAGCCCCGTTGCATCCTATTGTCACCGTCGGTCCCTTCACCAATTGGGGGCTTGATTTTATGGATTTCAACCCAGCTTCAGCTGGGGGGCATCATCATATTATTGTGGCTGTTGATTACTTCATGAAATGGGTAGAGGCTATGCCCACAGTTAAATCCGATGGTGAGGCAGCCGTGCATTTCATTTTCAACCAGATTGTCACCCGGTTCGACATTTTGAAAGAGCTCGTCACTAACTATGGTAGGCACTTTTAGAACAAAATGATGGAAGAGTTGGCTTCCAAGTTAGGGTATAATAAAGAGCACTCCTCTTCTTATTACCCTCAAGCGAATGGATAGGTTGAAGCAGTGAACAAGTCACTTAAGTCTATTCTCTAATGAACCATCACAAGAAGTAAGAATAATTGGCATATCATGTTGTATCCTGCTTTGTTGGCCTATAGAACCATGGTTAATTTTTCCATCAGTTGTTCTCCCTATCAGCTTGTGCATGGGGTGGAGTCAGTATTACCGGTTGAATGCAAAATTCCTTCTCTAAAGCTAGCTATGGAGCTTTTACCAGACACTTCCGTAATGGAAGAACGTTTGGTCCACTTAGAGCAGATTGATGAGCAACATCAAGATGCCTTAGTGGCTCTAGAGGTTAACAAGGGTCGCGTTAAGGTCCAATATGACAAGTCTATCCATCCGAGGAAGTTTAGTGAAGGTGACTTGGTTATTTTGTGGGATCAAGCTAAAGAACCCTTGGGGGCAGGAAAATTTAATCCCATGTGGCATGGTCCTTATGTGGTTAAATGTGTCTTAGAGAAAGGTGCCTATGACCTGGTTGATTATGAAGGGACAGCCTTGGCAGAGCCTAGAAATGGGCTCTATCTCAAAAAATACTATGCATGATCTTTAGCCAGGGATGATTTTTGTATATTATTGTACAGTTTTGCATTGCATAGTTAGGTTTTCTTATGGTGATCAGGTTTGTTGATTAGCTTTCATTTCTTATGGCAGATTTCGATGGAGTCTTCCGTTTTCATAGGATTCGCTAATGGTGCTAGCCGCCACACTCAAAACTCAGCTTCGGCTGCTTGGGTGATTTATACTCCTATGAGTCAAATATTGTATTTAGGAGGCATATGTTTATGGCCTTCCTCAAACAATGTTGCTGAATATAGTGCCATCATTGAGTTATTGCATGATGCCATTTCACATGGTGTTCATTTTCTTGAGGTATGTCTTGATTCGCAGTTAGTGGTTTCATAGCTTAATGGATTGTATTGCATTAGGGATCCGACATTATTATGAATATTCTTACATGTTAGATTGCTAGAATGACAATTTGAGAGTATAACATATATTCATGTTCCAAGAATTTTTAATCAAGTTTCTGACTCATATGCTAACTATGTGTTAGATTTCCATTTGTTTCACAGACCATAAGCAAATCACAAACAAATTTTACACACATGTAAATAAAATAAAATCGATCATCATAAAAGTTTTTTCATTAAGTTCAAAAAGTGACGTCATAATACATAAGTGTCATATACAAAATTGGGGCTTCTGAGCCACCAAAAAATACTACACGATTGTAGAAAATATATACACCCAGGTCTCTAAGCCTGAGGTGGAGGACGGTGTTGATCATGATAGCACACTACGGCTCTAGCTAGTTGGTGAAATAGTTGAACCCATGCTCGTGGTACTCCCACCACTTGGCGCTGCATGGCCTCAAGCAAGTCCTCGACTTGTGCCATGGGTACTATATGTGTCAAACAAACAAAGTTTGTGTGGATTATTTGGAGCGTCTGCTCCGCATCCGCACCCATAATATCATCACCTCTTCCCCTTTGTCGATGACAAGGAAATCCATCTGGCCATCATGGTCCTACATCTGCATATACATGACAGATTTTCACTATGTGTCGTCACACCAAAAACATGTCTTTTGAGTTCTTATATCAAAAAACACAAAAAAATTAAATAATTCAAAAATTAAAAAAGTGGGTTTGGGATTCTTTATCTATGTCTCCATAAGCCGCTCCTGGTGGTAAGGGCATATCTGGGTCTCCATGGAAGTCTATTCGTGCATAGGGGTAGTCATCTATGGCGACGATCTGTCTCCACCACCATGGAAAGAACTCTGATGGGTAGGGGTTAGGCACCCTTCCACCTCCCAGTCTACACATGACATTAGCCCAGCGTTTGAGCTAGATCCCAGACTCCATGTGGAGAAATGTCTACTCTAGGGCTTAGCCCTGGCACCCGCTCAAAGAAAAAAGTGCTTAGTATGCTTCCAAAACCAAAGTTCCGCACTCTATATTTCTTGTAGTCACTGAGCTATTGTTTCATATTTATTCAACAATGTAGTACTCCATTCATATACTGTAGGTCGCATACACTCTACCACATAGAAAATCATTGGCCGTGAGGCTTGGTGGAGTGAAGCCAAACCTGCAATCCTGCTTAGTGACAAAAGTATGGCTTTCAACAAAAGAATATGAATAGAATTTGTTGGGATTTGACTCCCAACATTCTCTGTATCCGAAAAGCAGTACACAACTATGTACTCATCTATGGTCAACCCGCCTCCTGGCCCACAGGATCAAAGGTTCACCACCTCCCCTCGTCAGGACAAACCTATGATAAAATATATGTCCTCAACCTCAATGTTGAGTGACATCCCATCTATCTGAAATGTTTTAGATTCTGGATCCCAATAGTCTACCAGTAGCTGGAGTAGTCTTGGTTTGGCCCTAAGGTTGCTAAGACACCAAAACTTATATAAGCCACATGCCCGTAATGCTTGTTGAGCCATGAGATTAGCTTGAACAACTTCCTCAACATTACCATGTTCTCTCTCTCTCCACTCTAGTAACATCTTACACAAAAAACAAAATTTTTGATCATGATTTTCCCATTAAATCCTTGTTCGTGGCCATGTACGTGATTGTTTGCAAAACAACCACATATGTACACGGGTTTCGGTGCATTTTCTGCGTATGGCGAGCCCTATATGTGAAAAAAGCCCGATTTCTGCATGGGACAAAATGCCCAAGTTGGGATGGCTCAAGAAATTAAATTGACCATGAAAATTTAAAAATTTTGCATCAAAATGAAAGAGAGGGGCATGAGTTTCTACCTGGATCAAACGTGGAGGGATTCCGCTGGACGATGCTCCTGGAATTTGCTTCACAAGTTCTGAGCTCAAATGCACTATGTTGGGTAAAAAATTCAAATGGTATGAAATTTTTAAAATTTTTCACTATTTATAGAAAACTTTTGAAATTTTTACCCACTTTCCATAGTTTTTGACTGTTTCTGACCGTTTTGGACCGTTTGAACTAATTTGATGTTGTAGGAGCCTGTTTTGAGTACGGTTTGACCATGGCTTTGACCCGTTCATGCCTATTTCAGGTATTATGTCTAAACTGGCATTTAGGTTAGGTTTCAAATCCATTTGCACTTTGCATAACCTTATGACCGTTTCATCTTAACCTTAGGTACGAACCCATTCCATCTTGTCACAAAACCTGCTTGCTTCTTTTAGAAGTGACATGTTTAGAATGGTAGAGCTTTCCCATACATGGGTACCCTAGATAGATCCCATTTTGCATTTGGTGCCCATGCCGACGTTTCCCCTTTAGGGTGTGGGAGTCCTTTGTATAGTACTGCCATGACTTTGAGCAAGAGCTTCATACTCCTCCTGAAATTTATGATGGCCATTTCCCTAGGACTCCCTTGTATATGTCAAGTTGTAATTGCATTATCATGAGTTTTTCTTGCATTATTGAGCCTTACGTCAGCTTCCCTGAATTTGATTATCAGTCATATAGACCGAGCTTGTCTCATGTCTAGCCAAGCGGAGCCTTTTTATATATCTTTTGTAGCTTGATTCCCCATTTTTACTGGGAGGATAATTTCCCCCGAGTCTTGTTATCCTGCACATGTTTACTTGCATTGCGCATAGGTATGTTTTGCTGCTTGGAACTAGTTTGTTTGTCCCTTGACACTAATCTCCTTCTAGATTTGTAACTATAAAGCACTTTTATTCTTTTTCAAGCTTTTCAAAATATCTGAAAAAGTCCAAAAAAAATTAAAAAACCAAAAAGCCAGATAGGAAAAGATGTTATATTTGGTAGCATTCGAGTCGTGTCGCCTTCGAACAGAGCAATGTATATCACATCCATTGGTTGGGTTAATAGTTTGAATTTAGGAGCTGTACTCATTTATCTGAGTTTATCTCCACCAACTGGTTAAGCTTCCAGTCCCTATGGAGCCTCTGTTGATGCCTTCTATGTTGCAGAGATGTCCTAGTTTTGTATATTGAGTCTATGCTTCCTACATTCAATCACCATTTGCATTTATGCTCTTGTTCGAAGGAAGTTGAAGCCTGAGTCAGCCATTCCTTAGTTGTCTTGACTTTGCATGTCGGCCATTCTCGGTACTATTACTGGTTCGTACACATATTGTTTGAGTCCTTCCACATTATATAGCGTTGCTGAGTATCTTGTGTTGGTTTATGGTGGATGCCTTAATAGAATCCTTCCAATGGATTCCATCCCATCGACTTCAGATCATTTGTTCTGGGATAGGAGTCTAGAGTCATTTGAGTGCCTTGAGACTTACAGTCATCAGTGGTAGGTTCTCTTGCCATCGACAGTTTTGGGAATACATCAATGTCCCCTGATCGATGGATTCTTTCAAGTGTTCGACCTCAACACATCTATTCACACTTGCTAGATTGCACTCTAGTACCTTGATTCCCATTTTCATTATCAGTGGGTGAACTTGCATCTGTTAACAGTATACATCAATGACCAGTAATCAGACGATGGACTACTATGTTCGACCTCGACACCTTTATTCACATAGTAGGTTATGTACGTGTAGTGGTTTGTGTAGAAGACTTTCCATATTGGTGGCATTCCAAATATGCTACCTCCTTGATCGTGCTAGTGTTCATGAGATTTCAGCTCTCGTGACTTGATTCCAGTGTATGTCATATATCTTCAGTCATTATGGAGATCTTGATCCATTGTATATCTTCAGTTTCTATGGAGATCTTGATCCTTTGCATATCTTCATCATGGAGATTTTGATCTATTATATATTGTACGTGGTGATGACACACATGTCATATTTTGTATATCATGCCTATTCATGTCCATTGTAATCTTATGTATCCGAGACTACTATATGTATTTGCAGTCATATGCAGATATTGATTATTGTACTATACTAATGGATGGCTCGTTCTTCCACCTAGTTCTTTATCACTCCACTTCTGGGATGGATTTATAATGTATTTCGGCCATCATGTTATCCCTCTGCCCTCACACATTAGGGGGCATCTGTTACAACTGATTTTACCACACATGGTTGATCACACATTTATGGCCTTCCCTGTCCCTCTGCAGAATCTTTGGACCCCATGGACCAATATTGTACCTTTGATGTTTCCAATATCATCCCTAAAAGCACCTGTTATTTGTTGTACACGAATTTTAATCCCTTTCTCGTGTATAAACATGGATATTGACCTCAAACCCACATACATCGGGATGTGTGCATAAGTCCAAATATTTTTGGAGTTTTCCTTGATGTGTGTCCGAACCACTTGTCTCTTGGCCTTCCAGATGCCTTGAGATCACTTGAATTTGACCCTCCATTACCCCTTTGGAGTACTATATAAGGAACCCCTTGGATACATTGAAGAGGAGGAATTGAAGAGCAAGAAAACTATAGTCCATTATTTCCGTTGTTTGCTTATACTTGAGTCTGCATCACTTTGTCCCTTTGGAGCACTTTGTGTTCTTCCCAAGCTTGCCTTTAATTTTGAGCTTGCTATCGAGAGATGGAGGATTGAGGTGGCGGAGGCCCAGGTGGAGGACTCAGTTTCTCTGGTTCACAGACGTGCCAAGAAGTTGTCACTTGTGTAATATCTGATTTAATTAATAGAAATATATTTTCCTATCCAATAATGTGCATTTAAATGAATATTGAATCCATGGATGTGTTTAATTTCTTATACATTGTTGATTATATATGCTAGAGTAGATCTAACACCATATTATATAGCATGCTTTTCTTGTTTGCTGTTGTTGAGCGCAAATTGCTAACAAAAGCGGGATTGGAAGAAGCTCAACGAGGATCTACTCCAATCGTCTGGAATAAGGTATGATTTGAGATTTTTTAGTGTTAGATGTTTTATTTCTCTTGCATATTGGGAAGGGATTGATTTCTTTGGTTTCTTTGTCTGTTGTGGTACACCCCAAGCCATAAGAAGTTTCTCTCCGTAACAGTAGGATCAAAATTAGGAGTCCACTTGTTCAAATAAAGCCCATGAGGGCCCATGAAATATGGACCATTTCGAAAAATAAGGTCTCAATCCTCAACTGAGTCAAAAACAAAGACAAAATATCCTCTTCCAACTAGGTGATTTCGAATTCCTCCAGTTACCAAGGGCCTCCAATTTCTCTGTACCCATCCATCAATATCCTTAGGAGAAGGCTAGAGATGAGAAAATTGCCCAATGAGCCCTCTCTCAGCTAAGTTTAAAGATGTGCAACAAGGCTGTTCCATAGGAAATTCAACAAAGGGTATATCAGATTTCTTCACAAATATTTGCAAATTTGATCCAGCTTTCCTCTTGTCAAAAGAGGCAACCAAAAGCTTAAAATAATCCAGTTTAGGTGGCAGAGGAGGGGGAGGACCCCCTCCGACTTCCATCAAAGATTACTGCACTCCAATATATTTCGCTGAGTCACTTTTTGAAAGAATCCAACACCCCAGCAGATCTCCTTCTTATAGAATCGAGGATTAACACTAGATCAACATGTTCTAGCCAAAGAAAGACAAGGAAATGAGCCTAAATAAAATCAAAATCAGGGCCGAAGAACTCTAGTTTCAAACACCAGTCGATTTACTCGAATAAGAAGAGGAAGAATCAGTGCTGCAATCCTAGAACTTGCCGAAAACAAGGGCAATCCTGCATTCAAAATCCAATAATTCCAGAGCCATAGGAAATCTGGCAACAACAAGAAGAAACGATCCTGCAAAAAAATGCAGCAACAATGATCCTACAAATCAAGACCTCCCATAGTTATAGAATTTTAGGAGTTTAGTTTAAAGATTTTATTTTTAGCAAATAGTTGGTTAGAGTTCGTTCTTTTAGTGTTTTTTGTATACATAAATTCTCATTTTTAAATGTAATACGGGTTGGATCCTGAGAGAAATAGATGATTTTAATCCCAATTTTGATTAATAAAAGTCATGAGAGAAAAAGTTCAGAGGTTTTTGTGAGTAGAGATTCATGTGCCACCATTTTCTTCAGTTTGTATATTTTCCCTCATGAATGTATCTCCTATATCATCCACATATGTTTTTCCTTCATGTTTGAATGAGAATATATGAATTGGAATCCATGTTTCATGCTCTAGTTCATCGGATTCAAACACTAATACACATTTATTCTAATGTTAATACATAATTCATTTCATTTGATGCTTTGTATTAATGGAATGTCTCCTTTAATATATTCCGCCATAGTATTTTCATCTACAAATTGCCTAAAGAAGTGATGTCTATCTTCCATTGAATGTTTCATCTTCTAGTATTTGATTGAAAGTAAATGGTTTAAAATCCAGATTTGCAAAGCTCATCAAGAAAGGGTTACCTTATTTTTGGGATGGTAATGATTATTTTGGGATGCAATAACTCTTTATTATTAAAATTTTGAATGCAAAGAAAGTGAAAATGACAAGCATTAGGAATGGGTTGAATAGTAACATGAAAAAATGTTGGGTTGTTCCTCTTCTAGGCGGGGCAAGCAAAAAAAAAAAGTGTAGGCCCATTTCTTAAGGGAAAGAAAAACAAAACCAATGAAAATTCCAAGAAGACATACCATCTTTGTGCGGTTGTTCCATCTCCTGCCCTGTCTGCCACTGATAATCACTGTGCATCAGTCACAAGAATCCCCGCAGGGGGTCACGGTGTCACCGGATTTTATTGTAGTTGGCAAGCATGACCTTCAATAAGATATCCAATGACAATTGATGGTTGCACTTGGCGGTGGTGTTAAATTAAAAACAAAAATTACGCTCATGATACTAAATATTATATTATTATGTAATATAGAATTTATAATATATCTATGTTTAATATTTAATATTAAACATAGATATATTAGGTTTAATATTAAACATAATGAGTCTAGACCGCGATGACGATGACGATGACGACAATGCCAATGATGATGAAAACAACGATGGCATTGATTATGATGATGGAAATGATGATGTCATTGATGATTATGATGATCATGACGACAACAATGACATTGATGATGACAACGACGCTTTAATATTAAACATAGATATATTAGGTTTAATATTAAACATAATGAGTCTAGACCGCGATGACGATGACGATGACGACAATGCCAATGATGATGAAAACAACGATGGCATTGATTATGATGATGGAAATGATGATGTCATTGATGATTATGATGATCATGATGACAACAATGACATTGATGATGACAACGACGCCGACGATCATGACATTGATGATGATGAAGATGAGGATAAGGATGATGATGCCGACGATGAAAATGATGATAAGGATGAGGATGAATATTATGATGAAGGCGATGATTATGATGAAGATGTCGATGATAATGATGATTATTTTTGTGTGTTGTACGGTGCGTAAGTGTCTTATCCTATTACAAACAAACAAAATAACCAAGGATTCAATGTTATATATGTGAAGAAATTATTGATAGGAAGAAGACGTGGGCCTATTTTATGGTTTCTCATAAGGTGAGTAACCTTTGGGAGGATCAAGAGGCATGTTTTGTATATTTGATACTCATTTATGTATGTTTGAAGCAAGTATAGGCCCTAGCTACAACATATTCACATAGTTGATGAATCTAAAGTTAAGCCTTACACTTGTATCTAAATATGAAGATAATTCAAATGATTTATAATAATGCAACTACCAAAAATTTCATGTCATGGAAACAAGGGACATGAGTAAATTTTGGGATTCACCTTGCATAAGTGGCTCGGTAGAAAATCATTTTAGTCACTTACAACCTCATAATAGTGTTTTGGATTTGGATAACATGGTAGAAAATTTGAAGAAATATTCACAAGGAGTAAACAACGTGTCTTCTCTACTAAGGGACTTTACCACCATATTAATTCATGACATGGTGAGCCAATTTGAAATTTCAACCAACTCTTTAGCACCACCTTGGACATAATTGCACAAAACTCAAAAACCATCTGACAACAACTTGTTTCTTTACTACACAACTGCAATAAACCATAATGTAAAGCACATGTTAAAATATAAAACAATAACCACTTTTGATGGGGTTAGGTAAAGTGTCATTTAGATTGACAATGACATGAAGGAATTATTATTGATTTGTGACCTGTAGTGTATCCACCCCATATGAATATAATTCTTCCTCGTCTACGATCTTTGTTGTATAAACTATGAATCAAACCTCTAGATAAGATTTGTAACGAGTCTATGAAATATTAGCTTTCTTGAATTACCATAGGCAACTAAAACCATGATAGACTACTCAGTTATATCATATTGTAGTCTTTCTACAAAACTAAAAAGATTAATGTTCTTCTTACGCTATGTAGTCAACAATTGTTTATGGATCTTTGAAAATTATGGCAAACCTACAAGTTACTTTTGGGATTGGAACTACCCGTTCTTCAGCTTTGGCAAACAGTTCTTACTTGTTCAAGATCAACAATGGAGGATTTTATTTCAGAGCAGATGAACCTAGTAAAATATTCAATTTCTAGTATCAAAAAAATGCATTTTGAAGGGTTTGCTAACCATAATCTATGAAGTAACCATATGATCCTTCATGACAAGAGATAGGTAACTCACACCTGTAATTTTTCATTTAACAATAAAAAGAGACTTCAAATTTTCTATAAGAGAATGAAGATTATATTGGATGTATGAAATATTTATCAATCAATGAATTGTTGGATTTTGTACAATGAGTTTTTTTCCCTATTGGAAATTGGGTTATACAAGGTGTGATCAAATTTCCAATGGCACATTCAAGCAATGTATTGTCAAGCTAAAAACTATGACTATAGGAATCTGTGACTGACATAGAAAATGGTTATTTGATATTTATTATAATTATGTTATGATTTTGTCATTTGATTGTCATATTATTGATGTGATTCATATTTGAGGCTTGAAACACTCCCATACCGTCAGCACGCGAATCTACTCTAACCATGTCAATTTTCAATGCATACAGGCACAAACTGAAAAAATTTCAATGTTGGCCCCATTCACAAGTCACTTTGTGCAAGATCAATATGACATATTAGGATACTATATGCAAACAATTTAGAATTAGGTGGGGGTCAAAATTGTATTAGGTCGAATTTTGGAAAGGGTGACTATGCTCATAAAGAACCTAAAAAACAACTTCATAAAAGTGATAATGTGACCTAAGGTACTCATGGAAATAAATATAGTTTAAAATTTGAATGACCTTCCTCTAATATGCATCATAAGAAATTACAAGCCACTAAACGTATCCTAAATAAGGAATGGATTAAAACTCAATTAACACGTAATTTGTGTTGTTAATTGACTAGTCAAATTCCTAATTCGGCCATAATTTTTTTTTGACTGCAAGTGAAATGATGTGGGGTAAATTGGTGTGGTTAAGGTATGTTGCACTTATAAAAATGTGTGGTTAACTCTCAATTTTAAATATTCAAGAGCGTGAATCATACCTATATCTCCTATTTTTTCCCATTGATATTCCATGTGTTTGTAAAACTTTTACCATGGATGCAAAGTCTTCATAAATTCTGAATAATTCCAAGTCCATTGCTAAAAAAGGGTGCAAAAACTATGTGAGTGTGCTTGTAAAAATGCACGCCAAGTGTTGTAAAATTGATTTATAGTAAAATATATTAATACATTTAAAAAAAACTACTTTGCGAATGGATTCCTCAATGTGCATTACTAGATGTTTTTCATAGTGCATTCTTGATGATTTATTCAACGTACATTCCTTATGGTTTATTTGGCATGCATTTCTCACAGTTTATTCAGTTTGGATTCCATGTGTACTTCGCTTGCATTCAACATGCATTCATCCTTACTTGAACCTAGACAAGTGTGGTAGCAATTAAAACAGAGGTGTTCTCTTCCACGACAATAATTGACACACGGGGTTCCCAGAAGGATAATTTCATTGTAAAAAAAATTAAAGAGTGTGTTGATACATGAAGAGATACAAACAATTGTGAAACAAGTATGCTAGATATCCTGAAGAGAGAAAATCTTTTTGAATTTATATTTGGACAGTTCAATCTCCAAAATGATGAGATAGATGAGGAATAGAAAATTATGATGATGTATCCATGGAATTAAAAATATTTGGGAAGAAGGGTTACCTAGAGCTTGATCTCATTATAAGAGCAATGAAAATCCCATGCATAGGGGGAGCAACATTTAACTCCATTAAAACCACTAAGCTAGAAAATATTGAAATGACCAATAAAATAGGTGGGAAAAAATATTTGTTCCGAGGAATGAATTAAGAATTCGATATGTTCCTGAAGGAATAAACAAATTCTTGATTCAAATTGTCTGTAGGACACTTATCAATCATTAAGCATGATATTTTTGTTGACTGCATGAGGCTAGTTATTCACTGGGTTGAAGACAGGGCCATAGATGTCCCTCCTCTATTGTCTAAAAAATTACATTATGCCCCATGAGAAAGTAAAATTAATAATGTTAAGTTCAGTTTCCTGGGAACATTGTAAAAAATTGTTGGTTTGTATCTACCAGGTGTTCAAACAAGGCCTCTTAAAACTTACATTAGGAAACCAAAAAAATAAATCCATTGAGGAAGAACCTAAACAAGATCTGGTTGAAGGTGTTGAAAATTTCACTAATACAGTTTTCCATTGCTGAAGATATCGGTGTTAGTGGTCTATCAGACTTACATGTATCTATGGATGAAGCTAAGGAGCAGGAAGGTATTTTCAATTATATGGAAGCACAAAACGATGTTTTTTCTATAATATACAAAATTCCTTCTAAAGAGTTGGCACTACAGTATAATTTCCCTATTATGGGTGATTCAGCATCTACATCTCTGAGTTTAAAAGTGCACATTCCAGCATACAATTTTGATAACACATTTGTTTGCTCAATATATAATAGAATGATCCATTACAAACAAGTTTCAATGGAGGATTATTCATCTATATATAGTTGGAAGGAAAAGTGCAAAGTAAAGGAGAAGGATATTTTAGAATGCATGAAGGAGATTGTAGCACTGCAATCAACAATTGTGTGGCTAACACAAAAATCAAAGAAAGACATCAACATCAAGGATTTAATTATTGATGAATTAAGTAGTGAGGTATCCGGAATAAGAGAGTAATGTCTGAGGGAGATAGATGCACTAAGTGAAAAGTTCCATGAAATTGAGGCTACATCTGACACATAAATTAGTAAACTTGAAGAGGAGTTGAGAAGAAGGCCAATGGTTCTTGAGATACCTCCATTGGAATATGTAGTTACTTCTAAGGTTGAATTAGTCAAGAAACTGAATGAGAAATATAAAGTTATTGAAATTTTAAAGGCTGAATTCACAAATAAATATAAAGAGGTCCAAGAGAAGCACAATTCATATGTTAAATAATACAAGAAAAAAATTACTAGGTTGAACAAAACTGTGGAAATTGAACCAGGTGATAGATTAATTTTACTCACAACAATTAACAATTGATCATGCAAAATCACTCACAAAGAGACTGAAAATTGGAGCTGAACACTAAACTGTATTAAATCAGTGTACAATAGCCAACCCTGTAAAATAATAGGTTGCTTAATAAATAACATACATCAGGGATTCGAATGCATGAGGATCAATTTGAATCTAGCATAAAGCAGGCTTACCAAAAATAAGCAAATCCCCCATAGGTGTAAATAGCTGATCCCAAATCTGTCATGGAGCTCACGAATTGGAAAAATGGCTTAGGCAAGCTAAAGAGTGGTGGAATGGCAGCTCATACATGCTTTTGCATGGAGAAAAGAGAGGAGGATGTGTAGGACAAAAAACTAGTCAACCTCACCTAGTCTAGCTTTTCCTTTTGCCTTAAAACACTGAAAAAGCAGGCAATAAAGCAGAAAAAGTAGAAGGGCGCCTAGGAGGCTAGGAATAAAGCACAATTGATTCCTTTATCTCTCCCATGTGCTACATGAGTCAAATAAGGCAAGTTTGACCATTATAGATAGGCAAATGACAACTTGCACAAGGTGGGACACATGAACTAGGCAAATACGACAAAAATAATGAAATTAATGTCTAAGTGGGTAAACTATGGGTTGATTATTCTAACACCCCCCCTTAAGCCTGAATTATGAGTAATATATTAGAAAATTATAGGGCCTAGAAACAAGGCTTATTCACCCTTTACATACTGCATGTCCATTTAAACAAGGAAAGAGGCAAAACCAACTTGGTAAAATCCTCCCTTAAACATGGACTGTAAAAACAAAATTGTAGAATCTTGTCTTCACTCATGCTTGCATAGCATGATCAGCAATCCCCAGCAATGATTTGAGATTGCTGAAGGTCTTCTCACAAAATGCTTTGGTGAAGATATCAGCTACTTATTCTGAAGATGAGCAGAAGAGTAGGTGAATGGTGCCATCATGCACAAGTTCTCTGATGTAGTGCATATGGATCTCAATGTGTCTGGTTCTCTGCTTCTGAACTGGATCTTTGTAGATTCAAATGGTACTCTGGTTATCACAGTAGATGGTAGTTGAGTACTCTGGTTCGAAGCCACACTCTCCAAGTAAACCCTGCAACCATAAACATTGAGTTGCTGCATTAACAACTCCTCTGTACTCTGCTTCTGCAGATGAGAGTGCAATGGCACTCTGTTTCTTTCTTAACCAGCTGATTGGCCCTTCTACAAGCATGAACACATATCCTGAAGTGGAATTTCTATCTGTGCTATCACCTGCCCAATCACTGTCAGTAAATCCAATCAAATCAAGATCAGATTTTGCTTTATAGAAGATCCCATGTGTCCTTGTTCCCTGAACAAAGTTAAGGATCCTTTTGGATTCTTTCCAATGGATCTCTTGAGGCTGATCCATGAATCTACAAGCCACACTTACTACATAACAAATATCAGGTCTAGTATGTGTCAGATACAACAAACATCCAATCAATTGCCTATATATTGTATTGTTTACCATCGATGAAGAATCAACTTCTTCCAGCTTCACTCCTGAAAGGAAAGGAGTTTTGCTTGCTTTGCAATCCTTCATTTTGAATTTTTTCAGCAAGTCCAAGGCATATTTGGACTGGTGCACCTTGATTCCAGCTTTGGTTTGAGCAATCTCAAGCCCCAAAAATTGACTTAAGAGCCCCAAATCTGTCATGGAGAAGGCTTGGTTCATAGCTCCTTTTAAGGAAGCAATCTCAGCCTGTGAGCTTCCTGTAATGAGGAGGTCATAAACATATAACACAATGATCATTAATGAACCATTAACTAACTTCAAATAGACATTTGGATCTGATTTGCACCGAACAAAATTCAGTGATAGCAAGAAGCTATCGATCTTGGATACCAAGCCCTGTGGGCTTGCTGTAGCCCATACAATGACTTTCTCAACCTGCACACAAGAGAAGGGTTAGTAGAAAAACATTGAGGCTGCTGCATATATATATATTCATTGAGATCTCCATTCAAGAAGGCACATTTCACATCCATGTGATGTACCTCCCATTGCCTTGAGGCTGCAATGGCTAGAGCTAGCCTGATGGAATCCATCTTTGCCAATGGGGCAAAGGTTTCATTGTAATCTATGCCATGAACCTATGAGTAGCCCTTGGATACCAATATAGCTTTGTACTTCAGTGGTGAACCATCAGAAGCAAATTTGGTCTTATAGACCCACTTACACTGTACTAGCTTTCTCCCTGGGGGAAGATCCACTAGCTCCCATGTGTTGCTCTTCTGGAGTGAGCTGAACTCCTCCTTCATGGCTGTTTACCATCTTGGATCTCCTGCTGCCTATTCATATGTTTGAGGATCAGACTCCACCATCAAATAGCATTTTTCAGCAAACATAGGATCCTTCATGCACAGACCACTCTCAAATTGAGATCTAGTCCTCATCGAAACCATGTGTCTTGGAGCTCCAGAATCAATGATAAAACTGGGTGAGCTTGATGTGCCAGCAACTAGAGCATGAACTCTCTCTCTGTCATCTAAACTTGATCCTCCTTCTCTCTTC
>LPNX010196129.1:44052-150403 GCA_001517045.1 Pseudotsuga menziesii
AATGATGTTGAACCTGCAAAAATTTTTTTGAAGGAAAGAAACAACCTACAATGGCTCTGATACCATGTGGAAATTGAACCAGGTGATAGATTAATTTTACTCACAACAATTAACAATTGATCATGCAAAATCACTCACAAAGAGACTGAAAATTGGAGCTGAACACTAAACTGTATTAAATCAGTGTACAATAGCCAACCCTGTAAAATAATAGGTTGCTGAATAAATAACATACATCAGGGATTCGAATGCATGAGGATCAATTCAAATCTAGCATAAAGCAGGCTTACCAAAAATATGCAAATCCCCCATAGGTGTAAAAAGCTGATCCCAAATCTGTCATGGAGCTCACGAATTGGAAAAATGGCTTAGGAAAGCTAAAGAGTGGTGGAATGGCAGCTCATACATGCTTTTTCATGGAGAAAAGAGAGGAGGATGTGTAGGACAAAAAACTAGTCAACCTCACCTAGTCTAGCTTTTCCTTTTGCCTTAAAACACTGAAAAAGCAGGCAATAAAGCATAAAAAGTAGAAGGGCACCTAGGAGGCTAGGAATAAAGCAGAATTGATTCCTTTAGCTCTCCCATGTGCTACATGAGTCAAATAAGGCAAGTTTGACCATTATAGATAGGCAAATGACAACTTGCACAAGGTGGGACACATGAACTAGGCAAATAAGACAAAAATAATGAAATTAATGTATAAGTGGGTAAAATATGGGTTGATTATTCTAACAAAAACCTACAATAGGCAAGCTAGTAAGTTGAAAGAGATATATGTTGAAATTATACAAGCATGACTCAAGATTAAAGAACTTGGAAAGGAAAAAGATCGCCATAGTAAAGAAGGTGGTACTGAGGGTGGGGATATCGGTAAGGGTAAGGTTAATGGTAAAAGTAATAAGGTTAACGGTAAAAGTAAGGGTACAAGGGTAGAACAAATAGGTAAGTGTAAGGGTAAATGTAAATGTCAGGGTACATGAGCAGAAAAAATAGGTAAGTGTAAGGGTAAAGGTAAATGTTAGGGTACAAGAGGAGAAAAAATTCCTTTAATGCACTCAGAGAAATCCCTAAAAGCACGAGAAACGATTCTACATGACATTATCACATCAATGAATGTTTGTGGGTGATGTGTATGCCTCACCACCAATTATAGAATCATTGAAGTAGAAGGTAGTTGAGAGAGATAAAATAATTGCAGAGCTAAACAATGAACTCATGAAAGGACAAAAAACATAACATTTGGGATGTGACATGGAGATACAAAAAATGAAATCCTATATTTTTTATTTGTAGCAACAATTACAGAGGCTCGCACATGAGGCAATACCGGTTTTGTCTAGTGTAAATGAGGAAAAATTAAGGGAATACCATCTTGAGGATAAAGTAAAACAACTCACCAGTGAATTGGCTATAGATAAGTATGAACTGAAATCTACAAAGAAAGATCTTGAAAGAGCGGAGGAAGAGAACTCAAAGAAATATAACAAGAACTTTCAAATGGTCAAGAATCTAATGCAAGATAAATCCAAATTGAAAGACATATATTCTAATAAAGTTCATGGAATTGAAAAACAATTAAACGATTGGAGATTTGTTGTAGCGCTAGAACAACTCCATGCATGCATCTACAGAAGGAGGGAGAGACTATACCAAATATTCTTCTTCTCAAGAGGAGAGCCCGCAGAATCCTCCCAAGCATCCTAAAGTTACATAATAGAAATTTTTAGGTACTATATCTATGTAGATACATTTAAAGATGTAATATATATCATTATTTTATGTTAACATGTATTACATTTTCTTTTAAAGTGCATTATTGAATAAATTATCGGTGATTTTTAAGGACTTACTTTTATGTCTCCTTCATGAATTTTTTATATGGTTGTGGTCTCACTAAGATATAATTAGTCTTATTTTTGGACAACATAATGGGATTTTATAAGCTGATAACATACTGAACCGAGAAATAAGTGTTATTGAATGTTGTAATTTTATACTTGAAATACAAAGTAAGACTTTTTCCATAATAGAACAAATTTACAATATACTTAGTGAATCATAACGACAAATTTACGATAGTAGAACAAATTTAAAATACCATGACAATATTTGAAGAAGAAAATATAGAGAGCAAAGAGAAAATAACAATGGGGGGTGGGTGAAATCAAGTGAGAATCAATGTCCTTTCTCAACATTAAAATAATATAATTTAAATTAGAAGAGATATTACATTTATTAAATTAAAATATACCTGTAATTTATCATAACTTTATAAAAAATAATAATAAATGTGTTCCCTACTTTATGTTTCCTACTTATACACAATAACTTTCACATAATGCAAGGTGAAGCAAAACTTGGGATGTTGTAAGAAATCTGACGCAGAATTATATAAGGATCAAAGTACACATATAACAATGCAAAAGTGTGTAAAAACATTAAAAAAAATAGTCTGCAATTTGAATTTTCTTTCAAATTCACCAATAAATGAATCATGTGCATGCAGTTTAGTGAAGCAAGGAAAATTTTGCTTGCTTTACAGAAATGCATGCCCAACCTTCACTACAAGGCCACATTGAATGATTCAACTTTGGGAGTATTTTTGTAATCATTAAGAGAATTAATACAATTATTGTTTTCTATTTTTTCACTCATAAATTTTTGTTGTGCAAGGATACTCCAAATTGGATTGATTTCAAAGGGTAAAAGTCAGGGTTTCTGTGCCTCAAATAAATACAAACTAGGACCAATACTTAATTGACAGTGAAATAATGATCACTCAACCTAAATATAAAACATTTTCCACAACATCTCATATTCATTTTCCTAAAATGAAATGCTATACACTTAAATTCAAGTCTGTTGGAAAAGAAATTTGTCATATCTGTCAATGATCACAATCGGAACAAATATGCATTACTTGGTCAAACCAAGTACACTCCTAAACTTAAATTTTAAGTGAGGAAATGTTAGAGAAATATGTAACCTATATAACCATGCATCAGGTCTGACAAATATCCTACATAACTATGTTTCCCCACTTTACACGACTTTCACAAAATGCAAGCTGAAGAAAAACTTGGAATGTTGAATGAAAAATGAATATGTCGATATCATTAACCTTATTCATCATACAACTCGCCATTTGAATCATTTGGTTCATGATTTATGTTGAAATGATTGGCCATGTCATCATCATCATCATCAATGTCATCATTTCACTCATATCATCATTAGGAGCATTGTCTCCTAGATTTGGTTCTACTTCTTCATAAAGTTTTTTTCGTCTGACACATATTTAATATCATGTTCATCCAGATCATTGTCTCCAACATCTTCTTGAAATTATTACATGTCTTCATCTGACACAAGAATTAACTGCTCCTTTATATCATTTTCTTCGTCAATCTCATCTTCTTCTGATACATTATACTTTACCGGCCTTATATATATGACCAACCCCATATACCTTGAACCTATGAGTAAAATACTTGTTTGCATTGGCTAGGAAATAGAATGTAGGAATCTGATAATAGATCGGCATTCCTTGTATTAACCATGCTAAATCTGTTAGCATGCTCAATAATAGTTCTATTAGGATCACATTCATTCACTTGTAGCATGTCCCATTTGACGTCAAACAAAACTACTTTGAAGGATTCAAACTCACACTCAAATATATCTTCCAAATACCCATAGAATCGATTTTCAAAGACTTTTGGAAGTTTGTCTATTCTATGAGAAGCATTAGTAACCTCAAATATTGCTGCGTTATCCCACTATAAAAAGTTTTTTATTTTTTCATCAAACTTTTTGATGGAAAATTTGTGGCCATTGCACCACATAACCTTGTGATGTTTCACCTGCAATATGCCATAAACGTAAAAAAATTGCATTTCCAATCGATAAACATATATATACTTGGAAATTATGCAAATTAAGAAAAATCACATGCCATATACAACAATATAATTAAAAAAAGGTGAATATGCTTTTCTATTTATCTTTTAAAATGTGTTAAATCAATTTCCTCCTGTGTAATATTGTCATCTCCTTCACGTTCAGCTTCTTTGACCAATGTAGACACACCTTCCCATGTTAACCTACCATGATTACATTCTATACATTGTTCAATCCATACCTTCATCCAATCAACATTGTTTGTAATGTATAATTGTATTGCATCCCACCCTGAAGCAGTCACTATTAAAATAATTTTTTTACATATAATTAATTACCATGGTATACCTTCATATTAATAATGGATTATGTAGGAAGACTTGAATTTAATTAAGTATGACATACATAAAAACAAAAATACAAATGTATTATAAATCTCCACCTTCCACTTACATCTCACTTTCTTCCATTTCCCAAGTAGGTGCTCCCCTTTAAATTTGTTGATGGATTGACATACCAAATGTGATCAACATTAATAGCTACAACTATTTTAGGAAGATATTGATTAATATAAACCATGGGTTGATATACCATATATCCCTCTACCACAGAACCCTCAGTACATGCTCTTTGTATAAACAAATCCTTCAATTATATCAAGTGCCTCTCAACCATCCACATTGACCTTGTGTGTAGAGACCCACACATTTCAATATCTTCAACTTGGTGTATGAGGTTTTGTTCTTGTGCATTGAAAAATTGCAAAGATATATAATTTTTCATTTCACACATTATATGAGGAATTTGTATCCTCCAATACTTTATATCTTCTTTTTCGATCTCCTTAGATGACAATCATCTACAAGTGATGTAATCAAATCACAAATTTCAACAACAAAACACTACATAGTATGCATAACAAGTAAAATGCATGTAGTCAAATATAAATGCATTGTACAACAGACTAAACAAATTACACTTTGCAATAATCACCACTTACCTCATGTATTTCCATCATATATAACTTGTTTGACACTACTGTCAAAGTTGTATGGTAGATAAAGAGGTAGAACATACTATAACAAAAAAATGAAGACACTAAAGACAGTGAAGAAATAGAGCACATGTGTATTCAACATTCTAAGGAAGAACAATCAACTTTATGAAGCATACTGAAGGGGACCAAATGGATAATGAAGCAGCCATTGTCTTGAACTAAACATAACAAAATAAAGACCTCATGTAACCATAAAAAGAGACATATTCCAAGGAATGGAAATATTATATGAGGTCGATACTAAAACAAATGTAATGAAAAATTGTACACAAAATACAATTAGGTTGGACCTAATTAAGTAAGAAGGTACATAAACAAGAGACACACGCATTCATTTTGAAGTTTCCTTTTTTTTTAATGTCGGAGTGTCTTGGGTGCGAGGTTGCATGAATAAGAAGTCTACAAGGACTGAAATGTGATAAAGAATACTTGGAATGAAAAAAACTGATTAAGGGTGATCAATAGGTTGATCTGAATATAAAAAGTGCACTTTGGTTCTTGTGGATAAGGTTTGACATCCCTAGGTTTATAGTATTGAATAAATATTGTTTGATATTGTTTGCAGTAGGGATTCATGATGGGAGGAATTAATGTAGCAGATGTACTTGAGCTTGTATGAAAAATGGGATGAATGTGAGGAATAACCAAAATTATTTCAAGGTTTGAAATATTTCATACATGAATAATTTGTGAAGGAAGACCTGGTATACAGGGGTTCAACCTTGTTTGAAGTGTCCTACTGGTAATGAAGTATTTTGAAATACTTGAATACTATTAATGACCAAGAAAAATTTGTAGACCTAAGGACATAGTTTGTGCTATTAAGAAATCAGTTTGAGAGGACAGTCCTGTAATTCTCACCTGGACAAAGCTATTGAAGTTTGAGGTACATCTTGACACAAAGAGAGAAATTCAAGAAAGAATTTGTCATTTCTACTAAGAGATTAGAAGAAGAAGATTGTGAGTTGGTAGAATTATCCATTGACAGGATGGACCATGTCTGCAAGTTGGGACTTTCATTTGAGGGTTCATGTCCTCACATCTCAGTTGGAGCTGAGAACTAGAATCTAGGTCTTGCACTTGAGAGTTGGATCTCTACTCGTTCAACTGGAGATGAATAAACTTGAATATTGTTTTATTCTCCCAAATTGTGTGTTATGGGAAGCGCCAATGTAACATTAAATATAACATATTGAATATTCTAGATATATCTATCATGTACTCTCTTGTTGTTGGTGTTTACTTTTATTGATAACTTATGATTATAGGTTAAGGAGTAATTCAGGGCCAAGGATGTTAGCACTCAAAATTTACCTTAGGTTGTAGGAACACAATCTCAATGTAACAACAGAACCACTTTAAGAAAGAAAGATAACTTCTTTCTTTCTAGAGAGGGATCTCTCACTCATTTGTTTAAACAAGGTCAGATGTGTAAAATAAAATAAAAATTTAGACGGTATTGTTGGTTGAAAAAAGGCAGCGAACATTGGGCTATGGAGTCAAAATACATTCATGAATCACAAAACTGTTTGCATGGGAAATTTATACAAAGGCACTATAGTATTCTATCATAGTCAAAATGTCGATTTTTTGGTGATAAAGAAGAGACAAGGATAGTCCATCAATACCGAGCACCAAAAGATGAATTCTGCATTAATTTTAGTAAGAAAGATTGGTGAATACCTGAAATAATAGCCAGAGCATAAAAATATGAATTTTGAACCATTAAACTCTCATTCCAGATATGGAGGAATACATAATGAAAGGTTTTAATAGGAAATACATACACCTAAGAAGGAAAAAAATGGATTGTAATTACAAAATACACATGAATCTTTGCAGGAAAAGGCCAACATTCGGCTCTGTAATTTTATTAAAGATAAGTCACATAATACATAACTCAATATCTCACAGGTTCCAACCCTTTTTTCATCTCCAAATGTTGTTTAAATACATAACATCGCTTCATGATCTGAATAACTGATTCTAAAAATAGGCACAACTGCCTTTACATGTGTCAAACATATTTATTTGCTTCTAACTGTTTTTTGAAATAAACTAAACTTCTTAACTAACTAATTTCCCAACGCGAATTACAAAAAGATTTCTTATTTTCAAATGTCTTCAAAATCTTCATTGGCGCAACTTGGATTTGTTTTTTCCAAATTGTTCAATTGTCTTCCATTGGTCAACAGTTGGAAAATCCATATTGACCATCTCATTTGTCAACACTCTAAGCTCCACATGCTCCACATAAGAAATATTTGACAATTTAGCACATGTAGCTTTGAAGTCGAACAACATCTCAAAATCTTCAGCCAATTTGTCAACCACTATTTTTCCAGACAAGGATTGTTGCATGTATTCAAACTACCTGTGATCTAATATGCAATTAATCAACCTGTCATTATAATATTTTTGAGACCATGTTGTTCAGGAATAAATACCCTTATAACCGAGGGTCTGGGGTTACCAACGTACTTCTAAAACTTGCAGACAATTAGCTTTAAAGTATAGAAAGGAAATAGGAAGATATGGTGGACTCACCCGATTAACGATGGTTGATCCAAGCTCTGTCTTCTCCCGCTCTACTCCTCTCCAAATATTTCAGGGATGCACCTCTTTCACCTGCAATGAGACAATTCTCCAAGTACAATCTTATACATGTATATATAGAGTTCTTAGTAAAAAATATTCATCAAACAATGATACATGAAAGAGACTCAACACAAGGTTGGAAGAAGAATTCTCTTTATTAACAATAGTGAATGAGAAAAGTGTACAACCCAACGCCTGAAACAAGGACTCCTTTGCAACCAAAGGATTCTGAGTTCTACTGCTCCAAAGACTTCTGAAGATATACCACCAGCATAACTTTGCTCTCCAAGATTCATTGATTAATGCCCTCCCCAAGGCCTCTATTTATACTTTAGGAAATAGAGCAGTTTCGAAGGTTGAGATAGTTGATATAGTTAAATATTAGGGCTCAAAAATCTCCATTAATCATGTTTTATTATTTTTAATGTCGAATGGATGTGTACGTGAGTATTGATACTGGCAACCCACGTATGACACACAAGTTGCTATAAGGGAAACCCGCGTACAGATCTATACACGGGTTATAATGAAGATACTTGCGTATAGTACGCGGGATGCTATGGAGATAGTCGCGTATGTACGTGAGTTGCTGTGGAGATAGTCGCGTATGTATGCGATTTAGTATGGAGATAGTCGCATACGACATTCAACATATGAAAAGGTAAAATGGCAAGCTGGTTGGATAGTGAATGCATCTCATGTCATGCCCATCTATAGTGTTTAGGCAACCTTCAATCCATAAGTGTCCTTTTGTGTGCCAACATATGAAGTGTCGGCACTCGGATGGAGAAGTGCCATTTGGGTTGATAACAGACCACATTCATCCTTTCTCTTCCCAAAATAAAGGAAGTTATGTTTTGAATAAGGGATTAAACAGTTCGATGAATTCCTTAATTTGGTGATTCATAATATCAACTTTCACCTGAACTGTATCCAAATGTTGATATTTTCTCACCACTTTTATTTCCTACATAATGGTTAAGATCCTATATTTGATATTTTCCTTCCTTATGTCCTCCTCTGTCAAACTATTTAAAAAACTAATTGCATTCTGAGCTGTGTCTATGGATTTTTTTATTTAAGACTTGCTTCAATACCTTGACACTTTGTCTAGTTGCTTGTATAACAATCTCTTTGTCCAAAATGTAATCTAAATAAGGCCTGATCTTGGCTCCTTCTACTATAAGCACATCCCAGATGATATTCATAGCTCCCTGTAGGGCTAACCATCTTATCACTTGCTTTGTTAATTTATTATTCCTATCTACCAGCTCTTTACATTTACTTTCCCATACCTTTCTTTCTTCTCTTTTTATAGCTATGTATTCCAAAGTTTTAATTTGGTTTTTCAAACCAGTGATTTCCATATCTCTAAGACTTACCTGAGACATAGCTTGGGAAAGGGAATCTACACTAGATTGTACATAAGGGGAAATAATTTGTACTACTTGTTCTTTATTGTTTTCTTTTAATTCATTCTCCAACTCTGCTTGTTTTGATTTTAAAATATTTTCATTTTCAACCCAAAGCCTTGTATCCTTTTCCCATTTCTTCTCCTTTTCTTCCAACTTCAATAACTTTGCTTTACAATCAGTCAGTTCAGCAGTCAAAGCTTCCTTTTCTTTCTCAAACTTTGTCGGCTCAGAAGTTTGTATAGCTGAGTAGATGGAATTTTCAACTTCTTTTTCAACAATTGAATATCATTTTATTTTTCACTTAACAAGTTCTGTCCAGCAGCTCCCCTGTCAGCTTGATTATCAATCGCCAATAATTCTACTTGTAGCTTCTTAATCTGTGTCTGGTGGTATTTGTTCTCCACCTTCTCTTGTCTGAGTAAATTCTCAACTTTACTCTTACTTGATTGTAATATGGACACTTGTAATGTTTCTTTCAATAAATGAGTGTAAATAATGTCCCCTGTATGTTTATGCAAATGTATCATATCAGTGACAAGGATATTTTTTAAGTTAATCCTCATTTCAACAACTTTGTTCCCTATAGCCACTGCCAAATTCAAAGTATTTTTAGTGTGATCCCTAACAGTCACTAAGGATACATCTTGATTGGATAATTTTCTCACTTCAACATATAATTTCAATGATTCATCAGAAGATTCTCCCTTTACATCTTTATATTTGTCTAAAAATTCAATCTTGGACTTGTATCTATCTGTAACTCCTTCAGGAATTTTATCAAATGCATATTCCTGGATTTCAAAAGCTGGGCCTTTGACCTTCATCTGTTTCTTTTTACCCTTAATCCTATCCTTTGTGACTTATACAAGTTGCCCTGCTTTTTCAATCTTTTTCTTTTTGGGTGTTCTGGAAGTATCTTCTTCTTCAGTATCCATGGCATTTGAGAAGTCCCTCTTATTTGTTTTTTCAGAAAAAACTAGCCAATGGTGTAATTTGGACAGCTATTGCAATTACAATAGAAAGATCATGCTGAGTAGATATGTCTTCTTGCACAGATTAAACTGATTCTTCCTGCATATTTTCACCATTTTTGATATCCTTAGGGTAATCCATCCTATTCTCTCCTTCAAAAAGTCCTGCCACCTTAGAATGTGCAAATTGTTTATTTTTATTAGCCTATCTCCTATTTGAGATAACATCGTGAGGATCATAATTAATAGTAGCTTCAAATGAAATCCCATTTCTCTGAGCATGCTCTCAATTATTGGAAGAGCAACTTTATTCTTGATGACAAGTGGGCCTACTATCCATGGAAATTTAATCTCAGAAGTTTTCTTAAAATTCAAGAAATGTTCATCCTCAACTATTAATTATTGTCTGATTAATTCCATGAAAAATATTCTCATTCTCAAAAATGCTGCTAGGATATAGGGTTGATGAACAAACTCGTATAACCTAATCACTATACCATATTCAGATATGAACCAGTATCCTAGTCTTCTTTCAGGTGAAAATTGTAGCATTTCTTTCATCTCTGGTAACACTTTGGGAAATTTCTTTTGAAAGAAAGCATTGTATACTTCTTCCATGAGAAAATTCATAAATTTACTATAATCCCTGCTCATTTCATCTGCTATTACCATCTCTGGGAGTTGTAATTTTTCTTCATTGAATGCTAAAAACATCTTCATCAAAAAGGATTGAAATCTGAAACATCTCATCCTGTGGAAGTTTATTAACTGAGAATGAATGTTCTTATCTAAAAACTCATCAAACTTAAGGCATGATGATTGAACTGACTGACTCAAATGTTCAGAATCAACTTGACTAGTACTAAGGGTGAACACTAAGCTCAATAATGGTTCTGTGATGTATTTATTTGTATCCAACCCTAAAAACTGACTTGCTAAGGTTAAAAGAGATTGGGTTTCTTCATTATGGGAAAAGGAAGGTTTAGCAACCAACTACCAGGTTTTGAACAGGCTTTAAAGAAAGTTTCTTTCTTCTCAACTGTGAACTCTCAGAAAAATTGAATTAAGTTTTCTTCTTTGCACTCTTTAGAAACTTGAACAAAGTTGGCAGGGATAGACGAAGTATTTCGGATGACAAGAGAACTCATTCGGCACAAGATTTTAGACCTAGATGCATCCATAATTACCCTCTCCGAAGAGGAATAATTATTAGCACACCAATCAACAAAATCAGGACAATTTGGGGTTTGGTCTACAGAAAAATAATAGAAATACGAACTGAAAACACCATGAATATCAATTCCCTGGTCTTCAAGGATTTTCAACTTGTTTTTGGCTGTTTCTGTAGTATCATTAAGCACTATAGTGTCAAAGATTTCTGAATCTTTGTTTTCAAGAAATTATTTAATTTTCTGATACTCAAGATTCTGGACCTCTACATCTTCCATCTCAACCATTAAATACTAGTTCAATAGAGAGGAAATCCTACCTGGTCAACTGACAGATGGTATAAAACTTTTGTCCATGGTGGCACTTTCCGCACATTCTGAGCTCTAGCTTTCCAATGCTTAGAAAAACCAAATTATTTGAATCCACGCATTAGAAGAAATTTCAACTCAAAATGGGCCTCCTAAGGAAAATTAATAAAATAATAGTTAAAATAATAAAATAATATTTATTAATTTTGGAGGAAGAANTTCCTTTTTGTTTGTATTTTTGACATATCTCGCTTCGTTTTTACTCAAATTTTGATCGGGATATCTCATTGGATGCAGACTTAAAATATGCATCCAACGAGTACCCACTCGGCATACTTTTGACGAGCCCCACTACCCCAAAAATAAGAAATACCTGAAAAAAAAAACGTGATGATGATGCCATCATCATGTTTTTTTTCCAGGTATTTCTTGTTTTTGGGGTAGCAAGTCCCATCAAAAGTATGCCAAGTGGGTACTCGTTAGATGCAAAATTTAATTCTTCATCCAATGAGATCTCTCGATCGAAATTTGAGTAAAAACACAGAGATATATGTTGAAAATACAAACAAAAAAGTAGTTTTTATTATGATACCTATCCCCAAATTTCTATTAAAAAATTGTTTAAGAGGTGCTCCCTTTTTGAATTTTAAAACATTTTGATTGGATAATACATGATGACATGGAATTTGTATTAATTTTGAAAGGTCCATTTTAAATTGAAATTTCCTCTAATGCTCATCCTTATAATATATCATTCTTCATATCAACTATGCGTCGTCTACAACCAGATGTAGTTCCACCCGTAGATTTAGTATCCTTCAATCTGAGCCCTTGATTTTTATTGTTGGCTAACCCCACTGTCTTATTCCCGCTGTTTCACCTTTCTTTATTTTTCATGCAACTTCACATATCAGAACGACTTTCCATCTTCGGTCTCAAACTTTCCCAAATCTAAGCCGTCCATTTGCACTTTTATTAAACCTTGGTCTTTAGTTATATCACTTCTCTATCTTTCTTATAGTTTTTTTCACAGATTGGTTCTCAGTTGTATATTTATCTTAGCTTAAATCCACACCTTTGATTATATTCCGCACTTACACTTTTCTCATCATCACCAAAATTTTCCTTCCTTGCACCTTGGATTAGCAAAATCAACCTCTACCGCTGAGGTAAACTATATTTTCATCTGGATCATTGAAAAGTGTGACCCTTACTATATTCCACTGAATCTAGGAATTCATTTACCCTTGCACTTTCAATTTGTGAAATCAACCTCAGTTGTTGATTTATACCATGCTTTAATATGAGTCGTTGGAACATGTGGCCCCTACCTAATTTCACAAATATTCATCTTGACTTTCTTTATGTTAGTTCACATTGCGGAACTGTTTCCAACATTTGATCAAAATCCTGTTTAAATCTCCGTCGTTCAAACTTTAAAAGCCTACCATATTCTGTAGATTTCAAATGTTCATTTATCTGTGCATGTTGGATTAGCATAATTGTTCTCCGCCATATATTTATTTTCCATTTAGATCTCATCTGTCAAAAAATGAATACCTTTAAGCAATTCCACAGATTAGAAAAATTACTTTATGCGAACATGTTAAATAAACGAAATTCAACTCCTCCGTTGATCTTACTCCATCATCAATCTTGACCATTGAAAAATGCAGGCCCTACAAAATTCCGCAAATATGAAAAATTATTTTGTTCGTGCAAGTTACATTAGCGGAATGAATTTCCACCATGGATTTGATTCAACCTTTGATCACCATCGTTGAAATACAAAGCTTCTACGCCATTCCACTGATTTAAGAAATTTTATTTCTTCCTGCATGTTAAAACAACGAAATTCTTTGAGACTGTAGATTTATTTACATCTATTCATTCATCGGACAACTATGTCTACAAGTTAACTTGTTCCTGCCCATACCAAAATTCTTAATCCTGTGCATTTAGGCATTTCATTTCTTGTCATCATATAAATTGGAATGAACTTTCTCATTCACATACATTTGCAAAGTTGAAAACTAGAATTTTTTCAATTACTTTGCATTTCCAACCTAGAAATGATCCTTCAAAAGACCCGCAAAACCTCATTAACACCCTTCAAGGTCATATAATATGAAAATTTTCATCCTTTCACTAGCCTAATCCCTTCCCAACTAATTATCCCAAAATAAATGCTAACAAACGATACATGTGCTTAATTGTTTAGGGGTTTATATGGGGTCAAGGACTAAGGGATTAGGGATTTCAGGTTAAGGGGTGCTTAAGGGTCAAGGGCTAAGGGTACTTAATGGTTTAGGGGTTTATAAGGGATCACAGGATAATGGATTAGGGAATAATAGGTTATTAGTTTCCCAAGGGTTAGGGGTACATAGGATATGGTATTGTATATGGAGCAACTAGCTGAGGTGAGAGGGAGAATCAATGACAACAAATCAATGATGAAGCTTGTGTAATTTATCAAGATGTTTATGAATAAGTTGAAAAAATATTTTAAAACTATTACTTTTCTTAACATGTAGAAAGAGAGAGAATTTATGAGATATATAGTCACAACCAACAAAAACAACCTATTCTTATTTCACCTTCATCATTATGCCATATTATTTCTTGATTTTACTTGAAGACCATGAGTTCTAAGTGAATGGAAATTTTCCACTGATTTGGAGACCACAATTTAATTTACAAGGGGTTGAGAGTTGAGGGATTTGGGGTTAACACATTAATGGTCCAAGGGTAAGGGGTTAACAGTTAAGTGGTAATTAAGGGTCAAGGGCTAAGGGAACTTAATGGTTTAGGGGTTTATAAAGGGTCAAGGGTCAAGGGATTACGGGTTAATTACATGTTATTGTCCATCCAAGGTTTAGGGTTACTTAGGATTTGGCATTGTATATGGAGTATCTAGCTTAGGTGATGAAGCTTGTGCAATTTATAAATATGTTTATGAAGATGTTGAAAAAATATTGGAGAAAAATTTATTTTTCCTAAAATGTAGAAAGTGAGACATTTTATCAGATATATATTCACAACCAACAAAAGCAACCTATTCATATTTCACCTTCATTATTATGTCATATACTCTTATGAGTTCACTTGGTGACGGTGGCTTTTAGGTAAATGACAACTTTCCCGCAACTTGGAGTCCACAATTTAATTTAGGGGTTGATAGCTTATATATCCCTTTGATCCCTAATCCCTAACCCACCTCTAACCTATATACCATTAACCTCTAACCCTTTATATCCTAACCCATGACCTCTTAGATCCTATTCCTCTAATCCTTAACACCTAATCCCCATTCCCCCTAAGTCATTAAACCCCTAGATCGTAGTAGGGATGGATGACATTGGTGCCAAAATAAAAAGTGTGCTAAGCCTAGGAAATCCATGTCAGATGGAGTATTTCCATATAGTAAGTGCAAGAAAGCAACATAAATTGGTAAGGAAACTTTGCTAGATGGGGGACTTATGATAAATAAAATTGGTGGAAAAACATATAAACAAATCATTTTCACAAAAAATGTTTGTACCTATATGTTAGGGTATTGAGTATACCTAAGGAGAACACCCAACTTCCATTTAATGAAAAATGGATCTTAATATATTATCCTACACACATAGAAGAAATTCCACAACACGACGGTGCTCAAAGAATTGAATCCAATGGTAGAAATAGTGAGATAAATACACCTCAATTGCCCTTGTATGGGTCAAAATGTAGATTTTTAATTTTCACATTCAAGTTTGGAGTAATATGGTAATGTATAAACATTCATTTTCTTATTCTAAAATTTTCAACTATCCTTTTTAGATTTCATCTCCATTACATTAGTACACACTATTTGATATTTCCTTTTATCCATCAAGTTTCAAATTTTTGGGGATTTTCAAATGGAAAAGATCCCTATATTTGGGTCCACAATGAAACTTCATAACTATTGAAATAATACCCACACAATCCTACATGGAGAATGTTTGAATAGTCATGCACATATGTATTTGTTGAAACTAGTGCCATATAGTTATAAGAATATGGGGATTCTAATATGCAATCTAGATAGTATGGAACTAGAGCAAGTGAGTGCATGATACCCTGAAGAAACCTACCTAAAGGGATGTTTTTTCATATGGAATAATGTCACCATGTGGTCTACTAAATATTATTTAAATTCCATTGAAGTGATTGAGCCTATCATCTAAATGTGGAATTTGAATGGGAATGTTTCGGTCCTAAACAATTTCTATAGTTGCTAATGTAAGGTATGTATTTTTTGAGCAAGTTACCTTCTTATGGAAAAGAAACCCAAATTATACTCTATAAGGAATGACGACACTAACCAAATTAATGGAATAACACTACAAGGATATGGAAAAAAATAAATGTGGACGTGTGTCAATAGATAGAATATAGTTATTGTTCCTGCTATCACCCTGTAATTTTCCTATGGTTACGGTAGGAACTCATAGGGGTAACGATTTCAACCAACCTTTAGACTGTATTCTAGCCGATACAGTCAGAGAGGGCTCTCTCTTTGTCACATAAACATTCACATATACATATGTCTTTAAACAAGCAGTCAGAAGGCTAGATATCTGATGAGAACATGATATTTGTAGATTTAAAGATGGTAAAACAATGGAGTTAGTGGAGTCACAAGTTGAATCAATAAAGGGAATTATAGTGAAAATGAGCAGAAAGTTTCCTTCATAATATGAGTCAAAGTAGGTGTCACATTCAATCAAATATCTTTAAGTGGTGGTAGGAGAGAGGGGAAAAATCCCAGTGAAGCAAGAGGCACCTAACTGTGGATGAATCTCTTGCACCACCTTTAACAACAATAACAAGAAGGCCAATTACTGATAAATAGCATGTATCAGAGGGTGAATTCTATAACAATTATCATAAACACATCACAAATGCAATATCTAATATAAGGAGCGCTTAATAAAATGAATTCCTCACACACAACTAGAGAGCATTAGCAAAAAATTACAGAAACTGACATGATGCAAATAGGAAACATGAACTGAATGCAGAACACCATAATGAATCTCCTAAATGCAGAAGAATGCTTCTCATTAACACTTCCAAGAAAGTTTATAGAGATATGAAAACCAAGAGAAGAATGCTTCTGAATGAAAGTTCCAACCCTTTCTTCCTCTATCGAATAGTTTCATGGGATCCCGATACCAACCTCGAAATAGAGCCTAAATAGGTTACAAAACTGGGAATCAATCCCAAACCACCAATTCAAATCCTAAAAAACTCCTGAGGTGGAAAATTCACCATGATTTACACATAAAACAGGAAAATGGGGTAATAGAGATGCTAGATCAAAAATGACAAAATGACGTCTGGTATGCAGGGTCACTTGATTGAAAATGATGTTTCAAAACACCTCTTAATGGTTTAATTTCCTAGGAGAAATTTGCAACCTCAAATATGTCCATTCTCCATCTCCATTTCGCACATGCATTGATCATTTTCCTCTTCGCACCTTTGGCTGTGCAAAATAAACCACAACCGTAGATCTTTTCTAAGGGAAATCTCGATCATTCCATGATGCAGCCCTTACATGATTTCGAGATCCTTTGTCTTGTTAACCTTTGTGCATATTTCTATCGTGAAATCAACCAGGACCATAGATCCAATTAGCACCATGATCTCCGCCGTCGAAAATGTGGGGTCCTACCAAATTTCGCAACGCCTCCTCCTGCTAAACTCCGTGCACCTCCTCATCATGAAATCAACTAGAACCATTGATCATATCTTTGACATATCTCCATCGTCTAGAGGTGCAGGGTCTACCAACATTTTATAGTTCCTCCTCTTGCTAAATTCCGCACATGTTTGGGCTACAAAGCACATCTCATCCGTAGATATTTGCTATCTAAAATCCCGACCATTCAACTATGCGAGTCCTACAAGATTTCATAACCCCAGCCTATTTTATCCTTCGCACATATTTGCCGCTACGAAATCCTTTTCAGCCGTTGATCTACCTTACCTATTCATCTAATGGTCGATCCTGCATGCCCTTTAACTTGGTCCTGCCAATGTCAAACTTCCTTTAAAACCATGTATCTTTTCCTCGACAGATCTTCAACAACCGTATATTCTCTTTGTTGTGTATCTATGCCATTAATTTTCAGCACTGCATAACTTGCAATATCTGATCTATGTTCTTAAAGGTCCTATGATTAGGAATTTTCAGACCTTGTTCCTTGTTTTCGTTGGCCTACTCCCTTGCCAATTGTTCAACCCAAAATAGTGCTAAGACATTTGCAAAAGATCTTCAAAATTTAGCACCGGTGCTAACAGCGGCTCCAACTTGGGGTTGTTATCCACCATGTGAGGTAGTAAAGTAATCCATAGATAAAGTGCCTTATCCATTGGGATGATCCCAATCTTTCCTAAAAACTTCAAAATTTTCCTAAAAAGAAAAACCAAATGAAAACACCTCTTGGGGACCTTACAGCCTTCACCTCGGGCTTTAAGTTTGTCACAGAGTTGTACACACATGAAATGTTTTAAAAGAAATGATATATACAATGAAAATGGAGCTGGACTTACTTTATAGAAAATAATGTTTGAGGAGCCTCCCATTTACAGGAGCTCTAGATACTATACCGCCCTTCATATCGTCCAATACATAGGCATTCTTTCCTCTAAAGACTGCAATTTTATATGGGCCCTTCCACAGGTGATTGAGATTACCATGTTGCCCTTTTTCCTCATGTGTTGCATCTCACATCAAAAATACATTTCCCAACTAAAAATCATTAGTCTTAGTCCTTTTGTCAAATATTTCTTTCATTTTCACCTGAAACATCTAAGTTCTGTCAAATAACTGCTCCCTCTATTGCTGTAGTTCAATCAACTGATACAATCTCCTATGGGTTGGATGTGTCTCTGTTTCCTCTTCTTGTAGCAATTTCATCACTGGAAAGCATAGGGAACTAGGAAAAATCACCTTAGAGCCATAAAACAGCTGGAAAGGTGAGGTTCCAATGGAATTATTCATGCCAATTCTGTCAGCCCACAAAGCATGAGTCAATTTTGCGTGCTAGGACTTCTTGTTATCCTGCAGCAGCTTCTTGATGATTCTAATGAGGCTCTTATTTGAAGTTTTTTCTATCCCATTTCCCTGAGGATAGTAGGCTGTGGTTTTATAGTTCAAAATGACACATCTCTTCCTGTGACCACTTTCCCATGATTTCGTCGCATGTTGACAATTCCATGACGACACTTCATGAAAGTCATTGAAAGTCACTGAAAAAAAACTAACTTGGAGGACCTGTATCTGGAGTTATATAACTCCGTTTGACCTTATCTCTGCACCGTTGGAAAGGTATCTATGTTAGTCAAAACTTTTTAGAAGATACCAAAATATGAAAATGCCCAAAAGTACCCTTAAAATGATATTTTTTGATGTGTATGAGAGTTTCCTTAAGGAAACCGGCGTATGTATGCGACTTACTATATATAATACTCACGTACACCTTAAATATGTGACTTTCTGCATTGAAACCCACATATACCTCCTCGCCTATGCAACTATTGTCTCTGCAACCCATGTACGCCTCCTGAAAATGTAAAAAAAATACATATTTTGAAATTCGGGTAGTTTGGGTAGTTATGCAACTGACTTCTTCAGTTGTAACTACTTTGTCTTTGACCCTAACTCTTCATAAAGCATATAACTAAAGGTAGGGAGGTCCATGAGAGGGGACTTGAATATTTGCATTTTTATGCTGGAGAATTTGGAGCTCTCTTTTCCCACACCTTTGCCCTAGAAGCTTTCTCCTTGTGTTGCAGAGCTTGGAGGCTAAGTTCCTTGGAGAAGAGAAGCAGCAGAACCAGATCAAGGTTTCATGAGGTGCTGAACTTGAAGAGAAGGTATACTTGTACTTGTTTTCAAGATTAATAAAGGTGTGATGTCCTTCTTCTTCCCAAATAAATGTGTCTTATATATTGAATCTCTGATTATGATTATATGATGTTGTTTGTCAGATTATTATTTCATGTTTCATTGGATATAATATCATTTCATATGGTCTTATTGGTTTGAGGAAGGTATAACTTGTTTTGCAGGTCTCTTGGAGCAAGAGGAGCAAGAAGAGGATTGAAGGACTACTTGGATCAACTTTCATTTTTCAAGGTATGAACCATTCTAATCTTCGAATATTGCTTATATATACTTGTAGAACCATTTGCATCTCTCTTTCAACCCCAGTACATTGATGGCCTCTTAAGCCCTAGCCATAGGAAGCTTTCCTTTACAATAGAACTGGTGACCATACTGGGGATAGCCTTGTCTATTTGGGGTTTCTATGTATTTATTTCATCCTTTTGTAAAGTTTTAGGTCTTTCTTGCAACTTGGGAACACTTTATAATTCTGATAGCATACTGCCCCTGCCTACCTAACGCAGTTTTTGACCTTTTTTGGGATTTTTTCCACCCATACGTGAGTTTCAGATTAAACAGTCGCGTATCTGGTATTTATACGCGACTTGATTTACTATCAACCTGCGTATGATATGTGACTTGTCAGTAGTGAAACTCGCGTATGCCCCTTTAAACAATGTTTTTTTCTCTTTTGTGGTTTTTCTTCTGTTTGAAGGTTGTTTGGTAGGTCTTTTGGGGTCCTCTACAGGTGCATGACTCTAGGGAGTTAGTGTCATCCCTTTTGGTTGTTCTTTATCCATGTAGTAAGCCTTTTATAGCATTAGGGTTTGTTCTTTTCTCTTTCCCCCCACCCCCTTTGCTTGGCATGATTTTTGGCTTATGTTTCTAGTTAGCCTCTGTTAGTGATCTTTGTCTGAGTTCAGAAGCTTGTTGGTGTTTGTTTCCTTCTTCTTTTGTTGGTTAACTTCACTATGCCAAAATAGTTGACTTGTATTTTATGCAAGCCTTCCTTCCAAGTAGGGTTTATACTGAATTTAGGGCATTTTAAAGTTTGTTTGGTGGTTGTATAGCAGAGTTCCTTTTGCTTTGTTCTTGTCATATGCATACTTTTGTTTGTAGGTTGTTTTTCTTTTGCATTTATAAAATAAAAATAAAAAGAACATATAGTTGTTTAATATGCATGTAGATTAGGGTTTTGTCTTTAATGCACTGCATATCATTGTTTTTGGAAAAAATAAAAAGAAATGGCTTTCAAGTTTCTATTTGAAAAAGAAAGAGAATAGTTTTTGCTTTTTGCATTTCATTTCTCTTTTCTTAGTCATTTTGTTTCAACTTTGAGTCAAAACACCACATAAGTTTCATGCCATTTACCCTCTGACTAAAAATGGACCTTAAAATAAATGATATAATTTAAAAATTATTAGTAAGTTTTATTTCATAGGCTCATACACCAACTAGCTCAGGCTAGACTTGTGGGGTAGGGAGTTTAAACTCCCCACAAGTGTTAAAATTTAGACATAGTTGGCCAATCACTAGGTAAACCCTTTTCTATGTTAATTGTATCTAGGAATCTCCTCTCAAATGGGATTTAAGCACGAGGCCGCATGGAGACTTGGACTGAGGAGATAACCCTCTGATTCCTTGCCAAAGCATAGACCAAGGTTTTTGTGCATCTAGGGATTCCGTCTTAGACAGGGTTTTGGGCTTTGCTACCCTGCCCATGTGTATGAACCAGGCTTGCGACTGTCCCCCCAAAATGTCAATATAGTTAAGGTATCCTTTAGTCTCTTTGACATATAGGGTTCATACACAAGTACATCGAAAGGCTATTTCTGGTTGACCTTGTATGGGCTTGGAAGGTAACCCTGGTAGAAGGTGTTGGAGGGTGGTGGGTGATTCCTTCGCTTGTGCCTAAGAGCATCTACAAGGATGCCAAGTAACTGTCTATCATATTTCTTCTAGAAAGCATATCTTAAACCTGTATGTCTATTTGGATTTAGTAATTTTTAGTGAGTGCTGTGTGGTTTGTCTGTACTTAGTTTGCCTTCAGTTGTGTGCTTTGTACTTTTTGTTTGCCTGCTGACCTCAAAATTGGTATTGTTGTTTGAACCTATGGATAACACCCCTTTGAACACCAACCAAGAGATCCCCATGCTGGGAACTCCTTGTTCTATTCCTCTCACAGGGAATGTTGGTGTTCCTTTGATGGCCACCCTAAATCTACCTGGATTCACCCTAGGGCTACCGGTGTGGTTGTTTTCCACTCCAACTTCCCTGAATGCTCTTGATGATTCTCAAGTAAGCTCTTTATATCAAGGGCATCAAAACACTGCTTTCCCTTCACCTGTAGTTGATTCTCCTACTCCTTCTACCTCATGCGGTGAAAGTACTGATACTAGTAACCGACAGTCTAACAGGAGTAAAAGAAGGAGGAATAGGAAGAAGGCACATAAGAAAGGGGGCACCCATTCAACCTCTGCAAGTCAAGTTGAACCTCACCACCCAACCTCTACAGTTCATGCTAGGGTCACCTATCCAACCTCTACAGGTCATGTTGGATCTAAGCACTCAACCTTTGCAAGTCAAGTTGATCTTAACCATTCAGCCTCTATAGTTCATGCTGGTGGTGCCCATCCAACCTCTGCAGGTCATGTTGGATCTACTTTCAGCCTCTGCAAGTCATGCTGGGGGCATCCTATCAGCCTCTGTGGTTCATGCAGAAGACAATTCATCAGCCACTGCGAATCATGTTGACACTATTGAAAAGACTACCCATTCAAAACACAAGCCCAAGTTTCCTTATAAGCTTTGTGAGGGAGACCACCTTACTTATAAATTCCCTTCTATCGCGGAAGTGCAAAGAGTTTGGTTTCATGGTCATCCCATTTCTGAACATCTTGAAGTCTCTCAACAACCAACCTCTCTTAGTCAGGTTGGACCCAGTCACCCAACCTCTGGTGGTTATGCTGGGGAAAAACTCTCAGCCTCTGTAGCTCATGCTTAGAGAAAATAGTCAACCACTGCTAGGCATGTTGAAACCCTTGAGAAAATTTCTCATTTAAATGCCAACTTAAGTTCCCTTGTAAGCTATGTGAGGGAGATCATCTTACTCACCAGTGCCCTGCTATCATAGAGGTACGCAGAGTGTGTTCTGAGACTCAATAATTTCCTTCTCCTGAACAACCTATAGTTTCTCAACAACCTACTCAACCTTTGGTTGATCAAGTGGTCGAACGAATCTCAGCTTTGGTTGTTCCCACTCTTCTTTCGGAGAGTGATCCTAATGTGATTGAACCAATGTCATCTTTGGTCAATCCCACTCTCCCTTCATAGAATGACTTTCACAAAGCGGTTGAATCGATTTTAGTATCGATCAATCCCACTCTTCCTTTGGAGAGTGAAGTGTCTGCTAGTCACATTTTCTTCACTACTAGTTCAGAACTTACTGAACAAGGGGGCACTGAATTCACTTTGGATCAACCTCCACCAAGCTCTCGGATTGCTTCCTTTTATTGGGATAGCCTAATTGAGCCCTGCCTTCCTTCTGATGCACCTTTCTGGATAAGGGTCAAAGTTGAACCATACACGATTGCTCGTTGTATTGTTGATGAAGGAGCCTCAGTTAGTATCTTGTCTTCTCATGCTTGGCGAGGCATGGGATCTCCCAGCCTTGTGTCGACTGCTAGTCAGTTACTTTGGGTGGGAATACCGTCTTAGTTGGCTTCATGGTGATAGAATACCCCTTGGACTTCAATATGCTCCTTGGATGTGATTATGTCTATGCCATGCAAGCTGTGGTGTCAAAATTATTTCGTGTGAGGTACTTTAAGCATGGAGAAGAAATTGTCACTATCGATCAGTTGGATTTTCTTGATCTATCTCCTGACCTAACTAGAGACTAGGTTTTTCCTTTATTGATTCCTAGTGTTTCTATAGACACTACCCCACCACAGGTGAGCTATGTGGCCTCATGTCCTTTGCGTTCAATTGATTCTGAGCATCAGCCTTTGTTTTCATGCTTACCTTCCTGGGACTTGGTCCTAGCAGTTGACCAGGTGAGTCATCCTATACAGACTGTGGAGCTTTCTCTCCACTCTGTCGATTCATTTGAAAGTTTAGACATGTGTCCATCTCGGATGATCTCCTTCCTTCGGATGAAGTCTTCCTAGAGTCTTTGATACAGTCTGATCTTATATTAGATGTTGGTTCAGTTGTGACTAAGTCTAAGGCTGATTTGCCTAGTAATCCTGACCTTTCTTGTTATGTTGGTCTTGTTAAGTCTTTTGACTCTTCCTTTCAATAACAAGTCAGTGATCCTGATGAGTTTGATTTTTCTTATGAATTTTTCAACTCCCGTGATACTGAGTTTGTTCCTGCAGACTCTATCTCCCTTGTTGATTTTTTCTCTCCTTCTGAGGTTGATCTTACTGATTATAAATCCTCGAGCCTTGGTGCCATAAAATATTCTTCAGTCGATTCTGCCTTGAGTTTACCTTTTATAGCAGATAGCAAAGTCACATGTGTTTCTACCAAAGTGACCCGCATCGGATATTTTCTTCTGAATATGATCCTGATGCTGTTGTTTCTTGGAGACATGATTCTTAGTTGGATTCACAACTATTTACTGGCCTCGTCTTGTTGTTCAAGCTGTAAATGCATTTTCATGTTCCATGCTCGTGCTTATGAGCCTGATTCCGGTTTCCATGCTTTTAGCTCGTTGTATAAACCCTCATCTTTGCTCTCATCATCGCTCATCCTTGTATCTTTTTGCATTTGCAACTTGACACCTTTTACCTTGAGGAGATGTTCCCCGAGTGTCTTTATCCTACTCATGTTCCTTGCATTATGCATAGGTTTGTTCCTCGCACTTGGAACTAGTTTCGCTTACCCTTGACACTCATCTCCTTGCATTTAGAGCATTTTTCTGCTCTCCTTCAAGCTCGTTAAAAACAGTAAGGATGCCGCGAGTTGAATTTTTCAGATTCGTTAAAACTTCATGGGAAAAATATTGAGTTTCTTTAGGCCCAGGTCTAACTCCTCAAAATAGACTTGAATACCGAGTAAACTTGTCCATTCAGGCTCGTTAAGAATATGTGAACGGACATCTACATTGGTGGTAGGTTATAACTTTCTTGGACCATGTGGAATAGTATGAGAAAGGAACACTCTATTTTCTTCGGAATTGAGAAGAGTATTCTCAGGCATAGGTTTATCACTTTTCCGGACCCGAGGGACTAAAATTATGGAAAAGGAACCCCCTGTGTGAGCTTAGTTTTCTCTTTTTCGTGCTCTGGATCTAAACATGAAAAATATTATGAGTGTACTTTATCTCTTTGTCATGCTCATTAAACCATAAAGAACAAAGAATTGAGTTTATTATTGTAATCCCCATTTCTCGTAATCAAATGGATCTTTCCTAGTGATCTTTCCTTCCTTCACACTCGTAAAACTCAGGCTATATGCTGCTTTTGAAGGAGCGTTGGGTAAGTGGTAATTTAACCTTTTTCGGACCTTCCTGACTAAATATGAAAAAGGTGCACCTTACTTCTTTCGAAGCTAAGAGATTTATTTTGTGGTTTGTTTTATACTTTTCTGGCCTCAAGAGACTAAATTGGATGAAAAAGGACCCCCCTGGAGTCTTATTTGGAGTTTTCAGACTCTCTAAACTATGAAAACACCGTCAATAATGTACTAGTTTAGGCTCATAAAATCCATGAATCACTGCTTTATCAAGCATTCTTCTATCTCTTCTTCAAGCTTTCCAAAAATGAAGAAGGTCACGAGTTTTCTTTCTTGGACTCATTAAACCTTTACAAGAAAGAAGGGAAGGGAAGTTCATTCACAAGTTTTTTACATCATGGCAGCAAGTCTTGTTTCCTTGAACAAAGCACCAGTTTTGAGTCTATCAATAGTTGGGTCCTAGTATTTTGACCTTATCCTAATTCAGAGTTTCTTACTCCTCCAGTTGGTCTCTTTTCCAATTATATGGGGAATCTGTCAATGTCTCCTACATTGCATATTTGTGTCGTTGGTCCTTTTCTATCAAAAGTTGCCTTAGTCACTTTTGTGTCATGCCCACTGGTCAAGGATTAAACCTTTGTTAGCCATTCTGTAGTTGCCTTGACATTTTGTGTCATCCATTCCTTGGTATCACTTCATTACATCATGTCTTCGACAATCCTTGTTGTGAAATTCTGTACCAATTCTAGATCCAATTAGTCTTTGACTTATCTCATGTTGGATGATGAAGGATTCCTTAATGTTTTCCTTCCAACGGATCTCGTCCTATCAACTGCAACACATATTGCTCTGGGAATGAGATTTAGGGTGTTATGACAGTACCTTGGGGATTGCAGTCATCAGTGGAAATTTACCTCGCTATTGGGTAGTGGGAATACCTTAATGTCTCCTACTCGATGGAATCTTCAAGTGTTCGACTTCAAGTCCTTGTATTCACACTTGTTAGAATGTACTAGGTACCTTGGGGACCATTTTCATTAATGGTTGTTTCCCTCGCATTTGTTAATGGTTCTCATTATTGACCAGTAATCAAACGGTTTCCTCCATGTTCAACTTCAACTCCTTTATTCGCATGGTTAGGATTCATACCTTTTGGGTGGTTTAGATTGAAGACCTTGGGTCGATAGTAGCATCGTCATTTTTGCTATTGCCTAAGCTGTGCAAGACCTTGTCACACTTTATATGACATTTTGCTGACATAGATCCACCTTGTATTTTTGTGGCTATGATCAATTGTTGAGCATGGATCCACCTTGTTCATTTGTGGCCATGACTCCTTTAGATTTGATATGGCACCTTTTTCATATTGAGCGACCATGATAGTTTCATTAGTTATACATATGTTGGATCCACCTGTATCTTTATGGTGATGATTTGTATATGGACTTGTATGTTCAAGAGATTAGTTTTTGTTTGACATTTATCACTCTTTCAGGTACCTTTGTTTGAGCCTTTTGATCTTGGATTCTCTGCTCTCTCTCCATACTCAGCTATTTCCTTTATAATGTATTTCAGCTATCATCTTCCCCCACTAACCTCATACATTATGGGGCATTTGTTATAGCTCAAAGTGACACATCTCTGCTTGTGACCACTTTCCCATGATTTCGTCGCATGTCGACACTTCCATGATGACACTTCATGAAAGTCATTGAAAGTCACTAAAAGACACCTAACTTGGAGGACACATATATGGAGTTTTGTAACTATGTTTTACCTCATCTCTACATCGTTGGAAAGACATCTATGTTAGCTAAAACTTTTCAGAAGACACCAAAGTCTGAAAATTCCTAAAAGTACCCTTAAAATGAGATTTTGTGATGTGTACGAGATTTTCCTTACGGAAACCCGCGTATGTATGCTATTTTCTATATATAATACTCATGTATGCCTTAAATACATGACTTTCTACATTGAAACCCATGTATACGTGACTGTTGTCTCTGCAACCTGCGTATGCCTCTTGAAAATGTAAAAAAAATACATATTTTGAAATTCGGGTAGTTTGGGTAGTTATGCAACTGACTCCTTCAGTTGTAACTACTTTGTCTTCGAACCTAACTCTTCATGAAGCATATAAATAGAGGTAGGGAGGTCCATGAGAGGGGAATTGAATCTTTGCATCGTTATGCTGGAGGATTTGGAGCTCTCTTTGCCCACACCTTTGCCGTGCCTTTGCCCTAGAAGCTTTCTCTTTGTGTTGCAGAGCTTGGAGGCTGAGTTCCTTGGAGAAGAGCAGTAGAACCAGATCAAGGTTTTGTGAGGTATCGAACTTGAAGAGAAGGTATTTTTATCTCTAAGGTTGTTTTTTCATTTTTTATCCTAGGGTTTTATAGATTTTTGACTATGATGAGTTCATTTCCTTACTTTTACCTTGTTTTATACCTTTGAATGTCATAATTTTTATATTTTTTTTTATTATAATTTCTTTTGAAGGCTCAAATCATGTATTTAAAGCTATGAACCTATATTAAGAGCAAGAGGTTTTATATTATGAATTGGATTTTATAAACTGGCAGCACTCTTCAAACTGGCAGCATTCCTTAAAAGTATTGCATTGATGGTTTTATTCATGAATACCATTTGTTGTAAAAAATATGGCAATGAAACTATGGTATATGGATGTATGTACAAGTATTATATATGTGTCAGGCTCGGTACTGTGATCATTATTATTTCTTAAAAATAGTCCTATCTAAATAATAATTTTCTACATCGTGTCACTCATCTGCTTTCACAAATGTTCTTCATATGAAATCGAGGCATTTCATGTAATGAGTAATGGTACCAACAATGACAGTGTTGATAGTTGACAATAATATTCTATTTTCCCCTAAAGCTTCTCATGTTACTGTTCTTGAATTCCATTAGTTCTGAGAAGGGTATATTTTGAAAAGTTTGTAGAAATGCCGAAAATAACAGAGGAAGAGGATTTAGAAATCATGGTGAAAAGAAAACCAAGAGACCTGATTTGTAGACTAGAACCCGATAACACACAATGGATACTGTAGTTTCCAAGGTCAGCTCAGCTGATGAAAAGTGTGGGATGGTTTGCTTTCTGTGAAAAATTGCAGGGTTATCATGCATAGGTGACTATGGCCTTCATAATAAATTACAAGGATGGAATGGTTCAGCTCAAGAGTTTAAAGATTATGGTGAATGAAGAGGCTATTGTAGAAGCAATAGGGGTTCCAGCACAAGGATAAAGATGGTTTAAGCAGCAGGATTTTCAAGGAAATTATGGTGAGTTCTTAATGCCAGGGTTTGAAAAATTAGACTGGAAAAATGGTATTCATGTGAGCAAGACAAAACCTAACTGGAAAATTCCCTTGGAAATGGTGCAAAATTATATTACATGTGAAGGTCGGTATGACAGGGTTCTCAAATGTAATTTACGATTGTTGATGCACCTCAATGGAAGCTTGAAGCTCAATCTCCCAGTTTATATATTGAAGAGCCTACAAAAGATGGTTACGTGGGTTCAAGGCCATCCAGAGCATACTGCTTGTTTTGTATACCATTAGGGTTTAATAAAACTATTGTTGATTTCACAATTGCATAGAGAAGGACAAACTTGGGAAAGTTTGCTGTCAGAATTAGGGTTTCAAGAGAAGACCAAAGAGAAGGAAAAAAAGGTAACAGAAGACTTGAACCAACAAATGAAAAATCATGAAAAACAAATTGAATATGTTGTAACAGAAAGTAAGAGTTTTGTAGAAGAACCAAATCAGAATAATTTGTTCCCTGAAGTTTCAGTTACAGATGAAAACCCTGAAACATTAAGTATTATGTTAAAGAATATAAATTCAAAGAATGAAGCTATTGTTTAGCTGTTGAAGTCAGAGAGCATTGGTATGAAGCCTAGGACTAGGTTAAGAATAAAATTGCAGGCATAAATGGAATTGGGACATGAAGACTGTGAAGAAATTGTGATGATAAATGATGCTTTCAACAAAGAAAATGTACACACATCCAAAGGTCAATATTGTTTAGATAATGAGAAGTTCATTGATGTTCAGGGAATTGCAGGGTCTATACCAGAAATCTTTTGCACAAATAAACATGTGTGTTCAGAATATTGTTCAGTCTTGAAGCTTCCACAAGAAGATGAGGTCCTTATGAAAGAGCAAGCCATTGAAATAACTCCAGAATTGAACCAGATTAAGAAATCTTTGCAGACATATAAGGAGCAAACTAGGTTTTTACAGAGTATTAATGAGAAGTTAATGACAGCAAATAAAGGACTATGAGAGGATTTGGAGGAGAAGGAGGTAGATTATCAGAAGTTACTTTCAATATCCAAAGACATTTTGAAAGAGAAAAGAACCATACAGAAGCAGTTTGAACACATGAAGACTCAGAGTAAGGAGGCGCACAATCAAATGGATAACAAAGATGCCGAGTTTGCCAGATTGCAAAAAAGATCCCAGGTTTTGAGCGTTCTAACTGTCTTGGCAGAGGCTTCTAAGAGTCTTTAGACTTAGAATAATAGTTGGTTTTTGAAAACAATTAAGATATGATAGATGTCTATTTCTATTTTGTATCTTGTATTACACTTGTACTAAAACTGCTTTAAGAAGATTGAATTTTCTATTTTTGAAAGAATTCGATCCATAGAAATAGGATCTGATAGCTATCTTAGAGATTGAGAAGTTTTGTATATAAGGATAATATCTAGATATGACAGGGGTGGCAATTAGAGATGGGAATCCAATTTTGATGTATGCGGTATGACATGAAGCTCTATGTATCTTCAATACAGGTTCTGCTTTGATATGATTATGATTATGAGTTGATTTTGTATTCTATGAATTGTATTTTTTATGATTTATCTTGTATATGGTAAATTACATTCCATTACATGATTCTTATGATAAAATACAGTTATCTTTCAAATCTTTAGTGACAGAGTCAGTCTCATTCCATAAATTCGTGCTCGTAGTTCCCTTGATATTGAATTTTGTATTCCATTTTATGTCATACAGATCTTTAATGGTTATGTTATTTTCCTACATCTTTGATTATATACCAACCCAATTTTTATTTTTATTTTATTGAATTATATTTTTTAAAAAGATTTCTTTAAGCTTGAACCCCTGTAGTCTAGGTTCAACTTTAGGGATAACATCTTCTGGCGCCGTTGCCGGGGACGGAGAAATGAAAGGATATCTTCCCTGGGTATTTGACATTCTTATGTATATGATTTTGGAAGGTGAACAAGATTAGTGAAATCTGTTACAATCAGTCACCTACAGAAAGTTACAGTGGCTTCAAAAAAGATAGGAACTTGAGGAAATCCCTCATCAACTTTAAATCCAGGAGTCCCATATCCTGAACAGTTATTAAAAGAGGCTAGGAAAAGGTTAATTTCTACTTCATCAGAAAAATTCAAATATCCTTCAGCCTTGGATATTCCTGAATCTTCATCTATCCTAGTTCCTTCTTTTGACCCATATTCAGAAAAAGGAAAAGAAGAATTAGATCTGCTATTTACCCCTTCACAAATTGACAATTTTCAGGTCTTTACAAATCCTTTGTTGTCTGAGAAGGTTAAACTTGAGGCATTGCAGATAGGATTTTCTTCTTTGTTTTCATCCCACATACCTTTGGTTAAGACCATCCCAGTGAATCAGCCAAATCCTAGTAGTTTGCCTCTTTCATCACATCATTCGAGTATTAATCAGTCCAATACAAGTTCAAATATTTCCAGCCCAAGAATGGCTCATCCTCAAAACCGGATGGATGCTATGGTAGCAGAAACATATGCCCCGTTAGTTTTTCCTCAGTCTCTCAATGCTCTCCCAGGAGGAGATTACCAAAAATATCTTCCAATATTTAATGGCCAAGGGGATATTACTGCAGAAGAGCACTGGAATACATTCTTGAGTTATGCAAACAATCAGAATTTTGAAAATGAGGATGTTTGGATGAGGGTTTTTTGTTCAAAGTTTAGATGGTGAAGTGAGAAAGAGGTTTAGAGAATTACCACCAAACTCTATAGATGGTATAGATGCTTTAGAAGAAGTATTTATGAAATAGTGGGGAGATACTAAAGATTATTTATATTACATTACAGAGTTTGGATCATTAAAGAGAAAGAAAGATGAAGTTGTGGGAGAATTTTCTAAAAGGTTCAATAAAATGTATAGTAGAATACCAGCTGAAATAAAACCCTCAGAGACATCAGTAAAGTTAACTTATGCAAACTCGTTTAATCATGGGTTTTATTTGTTATTGAGGGAAAGAAAATCTGTGTCACTTTAAAATATGCAAGATGCAGCATTGGAAGTAGAGTCTAATATTTTGGCTTCAAACAAACTCAAAGAGGAAACAGAATATCAAATTGTAGACAAAAAGGGTAAAAATGAAATCATGACATCCAATCCTACAGGAAGATCTTCAGACAGTAAAATGGATGAAATGAATAAAATTATTAAAAATTTGTCTACTAAAATTGACAAGTTGGAGTTGGGCAATAAAAAAAAAAAAAAAACCAATACCTAAAGGAGAAAGAAATCAAAATCAGTTTAGAAGACCTTTTGCCCCTAGGTTTTTACCAAGAGAAAGATGAAATAATGATATTCAGAGGGATTGGCGAGAAAATGAAGAACAAAGGATTCAACGTCCTTTTCAAAATAATACTGTGAGAGATGATGAGTCATATGAGATAGATGAAGGAGAGTTAGATGATTTGGAAGAACAAGAACATAACATTAGTCAGTTTAATGATGATTCTTCTTCTCATTTTCTGACTAAAGCTGATTATCATTATGCTGCAGAACTAGATCATTATGAAGAAAATTATCAAGTGTCTATGCCTGAAAATTGTTAGGAAATACCACAAAAATCATATGGTCTTAGATCAGGGGTAAAACAAGCAGCATAGGATAAAAATATGGAGAAATCTCATCCTATCAAACAAAATGTGTCTTCAAATCAAAAACAAATTGTAAAAGAGAAAAAAGATGAAGTGGTAAGTCTTGAGGAGGTGAATAAAGTTATAAGTGGCTTCAATATGGAGCATGAACTTAATAAAGTTAAAATCCCTGTTCCCTTAACATAATTGATTAAGAACAAAGCTTACAGGGAAGCAACTTTTAAAACTTTCAAAAATGTAGTGAATACTATCCCATTTGATGAAATTAATTTACAAGATGAAAAACCTACTATCACTGTGGGGTCAAATTTTTTTGATAATCCTGATGATAATTCATAATATCCTCCTCCATTTTATGTAACTCTTTCAATACATGATCAGCTACTACATAATTGTCTTCTAGATTCAGGAGCTTCACATAACCTCATGCCAAAAGCAGTCATGGAAGCTTTAGGTTTGAGTGTTACTAAACCATATCATGATTTGTATGCGTTTGATTCTAGGGCAGTGAAGTGTATTGGGGTTATTAAATATCTGGTGGTGAATTTAACCCAAATACCAATGAAAAGTGTATTGATGGATATAGTTGTAGTAGATATTTCTCCTAAATTTGGTATGCTGTTGTCTAGATCTTGGGCAAAGAGAGTGGGAGGAACTCTACAAATGGATCTTTCATATGCTACAATTCTAGTATTTGGAGGAGAGTTCAGAAGACTTTACAGACAAGTACAGATGGCATATTTGGTAAGTGACAGTAAACACCCTAATAATCATCCGATTTATTCAATTGATGAGAATCTTGGTTCTTGTATGTTGCAATTAAATGATGAAGTTGAAGGAGCTTTACAAGTTCATAAAGACATTCCAATTTAGATAAAGAAAGAGGAACCAGATGGTTTATGGCATATGTATTTTGATGGTGCATCAAGTAAGGAGGGAGTAGGAGCAGGAGTGTTATTGATTTCAGCTAGAGGTGAGGTCATTTCCCTTATGTACAAATTGGAATTTAAAACGACCAATACTACTGCTGAGTATGAGGCTTTGATTTTGGGATTAAGAGCAGCAAAATACTTGGGTATTGAAGAGCTTGCTGTGTTTGGAAAATCCGAATTAGTAATTCAGCAATTAAAAAATGTTTACCAGGTAAAGCAATATTTATTGAAACTTTATAGAAATGAGGCTTGGGATTTAATTGGAAATTTCTTTATAGCTTTCAATATAACTTTTGTTCCAAGAGAGTATAATGAAACAGCTGATACCCTAGCCTTAGCAACAGCCTATTTTAAATTTCCAAAAGTAATACATTTGAAATATCCAATTGATGTGAGATATAGACCCTCTGTTCCAGATGATATCAAACATTGGAACTTTTTTCATGATGATCATGAGATAAAGGAATTTCTGAAGTTGGTAGGTGATTTCTCAAATGATGAACTTGATCAAGAACATGATTTTGAATTGATGGAAAATGAACCTTGTACAAATGATTCGATAGCTGATCATAAGATTCTTGAATTAAAAGAAAATTTCATTCCTAAGGGACTTGTTCCACTAGAGAGATTGTTTTCAAAGGATGATACATTGTTGAAGCCCACCTTGCAGACTACTGAAGAGAATGTTATGGACTATAACATTGGTTCTGAAGATCAGCCTAGAATGATAAAAATGTCAAAATCACTGTCAGAGAAGAAAAAGAAAAAATATATTGGTTTGCTGAAAGAATTTGTGGACATTTTTGCTTGGTCATATCATGATTTAAAAACTTATGACACAAGCATAATTCAACATAAAATTCTTTTGAAACCAAATACTAAGCCTTTTAAACAGAAACTTAGAAGGCTTAACCCAACATTGCTCCTAGTGATTGAAAAAGAGGTAAAAAAATTACTAGATGCAAAAATTATTGTACCTTTGAGATATTCATCATGGATTGCAAATTTAGTGCCCGTATGTAAGAAAAATGGAGAGATAAGAATTTGTGTTGATTTCCGCAACTTGAATAGATCTTGTTTGAAAGATAATTATTCATTGCCGAAAATAGATCAGATTTTGCAGAGGGTTGTAGGATCTCATAGAATTTCAATGATTGCTGGATTTTCTGGTTATAACTAGATTGCAGTACAGCCTGAAGATAGAGAAAAAAAAAATTCACAACTCCATGGGGGACCTTTATGTATGATAAAATTCCTTTTGGGCTTATGAACGTAGGTGCTACTTTTCGGAGGGCTATGGATATAACTTTTGTGGGGGAGAATGAAAAATTTGTAGTAATATACCAAGATGATATTACAATTTTCTCCAAGTCTAATAAAGATCATCTGAAACATTTGAGACAGATTTTTATCAAGTGTCGAAAATTTGGTTTGTCATTAAACCCAAAAAAGTCTCACTTTGCTATGACAGAAGGTAAGTTTTTAGGGCATATTGTTTCTGCTGAAGGAATCAAAATAGATCCAAAAAGAGTAAAAGCCATCTTAAAAATCAGTATTCTTAGAAATAAAAAGGAGATTCAATCTTTCATTGGAAAAATCAAATTTTTAAGATGGTTTATTCCTAATTTTGCAGAAATTATCAAACATATCACTGAGATGGTCAAGAAGGATAGGGAAGTTAAATGGTCAAATCAAGCTAAACAATCATTTGAAGCCATAAAGCAGGCATTAATAGAAGCACCGGTTTTGATAGCTACAGACTATACAAAAGATTTTGCAATTTTTTTCATTTGCATCTGAAGATACTATAGCTGCTGTGTTATTGCAAAAGAATTCAGATGGTTTGGAACAACCAATTTCCTTTTTTAGTAAAACATTAAGAGATTCAGAGCTTAAATATAATACAATGGAAGAACAAGCATATGCATTAGTTAAAGATCTCAAATTTTTTAGAATATATGTTTTACATTCCAAGATTTTGGCATATGTTCCAAATTCAGCAGTCAAGGAGATTCTAGCACAGCCTGACAGTGAGGGGAAAAGAGGTAGATGGATAGCAAAGGTTATGGAGTATGATGCAGATATTAAACCAACAAAATTGGTAAAAGGCCAGGGATTAGCAAAACTCCTAACAGAATCAAATTGTCAGGTATTAAATCTTCATTTGATGGCAGAACATTCAGAACAAGATATGGCAACAGAATACAGTAAGCAATAGGTTTATAGCAGGTATGGTGAGTCTGATTGGTATAAAGACATTGTATATTTCCATTTATACTTAAAATGCCCTTTATAATTGAATATAAATGAATGCAAATCATTAAAACTTAAAGCAATGAAGTATATTTTAATAGATCAGGTTTTGTACTGGAAGGATACTCGAGGAATATTGTTGAAGTGTTTGGAGAAATCAGAGGTTGATGTTGTTACTTCTGAATTGCACAGTGGAGTATGTGGTGGGAAAAAGTATTGGAAAACAACTGCTTTTAAAATCCTAAGAGAAGGATATTATTGGCCTACTCTTTTAACATATGTGTATCATCAGTTCAGATCATGTGTGGAGTGTCAAAATTTTACAAGTAGGCATAAACTTCAGTCATTACCCTTGAAGCCTATAATAGTAAATAGTCCATTTCAGCAGTGGGGTTTAGATTTTATAGGTGAAATTCATCCTCCTTCTAGTGGTCAACACAAATGGATCTTAACTGCAACTGATTTTTTCACTAAGTGGGTGGAGGCAATCCCCACAAGGAGAGCAACTGAACAAATCATAATTAATTTCCTACAGGAAAATATTCTTAGCAGATTTGGATGCCCTAAGAAATAATATTCTTAGCAGATTTGGATGCCCTAGGAAATTAATTACTGACAATGCTCTTTCTTTTAAATAAAAAAAGATGATGAAATTTTGTGAAGAAAATAATATTAACTTGAAACAGTCCACACCATATTACCCACATGGTAATGGATTAGTAGAATCCAGTAATAAAAATATTGTGAACAGTATCAAGAAAATGTTATTTGAAAATAAAAGAAGTTGGGATACCAAATTAAAATTTGCTCTTTGGGCTGATAGAGTAACTATTAAAAACTCAATAGGGACATTCCCTTTCTAGTTGGTATATGGAATTGATGCTGTGTTTCTTGTTGAATTAGTTCCTCTAGTCATTAAATTTATGCAGGAAATAAATGAAGAACCTGATGATATAAGAAGAAGAATGTTTCAGATAATTCAATTGCAATAGGAGAGAAAAACTATTGAAAATACAGCTGAGATGCATAGAAAAAGGATGAAGGAAAGCTTTGATAAAAAAGTTAAGAAAGATGTCTTTGAAGTGGGCGACCTTGTTCTCATGTGGGATGCACGAAAGGATGAAAAAGGCAAGCATGGAAAGTTCGATAATTTATGGATAGGGCCTTTTACAGTGATCAAAATTTTGGGAAACAATACTTTTTTTTTGCAAAATTTGGATGGTGAAGAAATTGCAGGTCCAATCAATGGACGTTTTCTGAAGTATTTTCACACATATTGAGGGATAAAGGATTTTGTACATATTCATTGTATATATCATTTTCTTTAAATAAGACTCTAGCCCAATAAGACATAAATGACTTTAGCATATTTCTGAAAGCACTGGTCAACATGTTCTCAAAGTTTCACAGGGAAACCTTTGTCCCCAGACGGAGCCAGATGTTATCTCTAAGGTTGTTTTTTCATTTTTTATCCTAGGGTTTTATAGATTTTTGACTATGATGAGTTCATTTCCTTACTTTTACCTTGTTTTATACCTTTGAATGTCATAATTTTTATATTTTTTTTATCATAATTTCTTTTGAAGGCTCAAATCATTTATTTAAAGCTATGAACCTATATTAAGAGCAAGAGGTTTTATATTATGAATTGGATTTTATAAATTGGCATCACTCCTCAAACTAGCAACATTCCTTAAAAGTATTGCATCGATGGTTTTATTCATGAATACCATTTGTTGTAAAAAATATGGCAATGAAACTATGGTATATGGATGTATGTAAAAGTATTATATATGTGACAGGCTCGGTACTGTGATCATTATTATTTCTTAAAAACAGTCCTATATAAATAATAATTTTTTGCATCGTGTCACTCATCTGCTTTCACAAATGTTCTTCATATGAAATCAAGGCATTTTGTGTAATGAGTAATGGTACCAATGATGACAGTGTTGACAATTGACAATAATATTCTATTTTTCCCTAAAACTTGTCATGTTACTGTTCTCAAATTCCATTAGTTCTGGGAAGGGTATATTTTGAAAAGTTTGTAGAAATGCCAAAAATAACAGAGGAAGAGGATTTAGAAATCATGGTGAAAAGAAGACCAGGAGGCCTGATTTGCAAACTGGAACCTGATAACAAACAATGGATACTGCAGTTTCCAAGGTCAGCCCAGTTGATGAAAAGTGCAGGATGGTTTGCTTTCTGTGAAAAACTGCAGGGTTATCATGCATAGGTGACTATGGCCTTCATAAAAAATTACAAGGATGGAATGGTTCAGCTCAAGAGTTTAAATATTATGGTGAATGAAGAGTCTATTGCAGAAGCAATAGGGGTTCCAACACAAGGAGAAAGATGGTTTAAGCAGCAGGATTTTCAAGGAAATTATGGTGAGTTCTTAATGCCAGGGTTTGAAAAATTAGACTGGAAAAATGGTATTCATGTGAGCAAGATAAAACCTAACTGGAAAATTCCCTTGGAAATGGTGCAAAATTATATTACATGTGAAGGTCGGTATGACAGGGTTGTCAAATGTCATTTACGGTTGTTGATTCACCTCAATGGAAGCTTGAAGCTCAATCTCCCATTTTATCTATTGAAGAGCCTGCAAAATATGGTTACGTGGGTTCAAGGCCATCCAGAGCATATTGCTCGTTCTGTATACCATCAGGGTTTAATAAAATTGTTGCTGATTTCAAAATTGCATAGAGAAGGATGAACTTGGGAAAGTTTGTTGTTAGAATTAGGGTTTCAAGAAAAGACCAAAGAGAAGGAAAAAAAGGTAACGAAAGACTAGAACCAGCAAACGAAAAATTATGAAAAAAAAACTGAATATGTTGTAACAAAAGGTAAGGGTTTTGTAGAGGAACCAAATCAGAATAATTTGTTTCCTGAAGTTTCAGTTACAGATGAAAACCCTGAAACACTAAGTATTACATTAAAGAATACAACTTCAAAGAATGAAGCTTGTGTTTAGTTGTTGAAGTCAGAGAGCATTGGTATGAATCCTATGACTAGGTTAAGAAGGAAATTGTAGGCAGAAATGAAATCGGGACATGAAGACTGTGAAGAAATTGTGATGATAAATGATGCTTTCAGCGAAGAAACTGTACACACATCCAAAGGTCAATATTGTTTAGATAATGAGAAGTTCATTGATGTTCAGGGAATTACAGGGTCTATACCAGAAATCTTTTGCACAAATAAACAAGTGTGTTCAGAAGAGTGTTCAATCTCGAAGCTTCCACAAGAAGATGAGGTCCTTATGAAAGAGCAAGCCATTGAAATAACTCCAGAATTGAACCAGATTAAGAAATCTTTGCAGACATATAAGGAGAAAACTAGGTTTTTACAGAGTATTAATGAGAAGTTAATGACAGCAAATAAAAGACTACGAGAGGATTTGGAGGAGGAGGCAGATTATCAGAAGTTACTTTCAATATCCAAAGACATTTTGAAAGAGAAAAGAACCATCCAGAAGCAATTCGAACACATGAAGACTCAGATTAAGGAGGCACACAATCAAATGGATAACAAAGATGTTGAGTTTGCCATATTGCAAAAAAGATCCCAGGTTTTGAGTGATCTAACTGTATTGGCAGAGGCTTATAAGAGTATTTAGACTTAGAATCATAGTTGGTTTTTGAAAACAATTAAGATATGACAGATGTCTATTTCTATTTTGTATCTTGTATTACACTTGTACTAAAACTGCTTTAAGAAGATCGACTTTTCTATTTTTGAAAGAATTCGATCCATAGAAATAGGATCTGATAGCTATCTTAGAGATTGAGAAGTTTTGTATATAAGGATAATAGATAGATATGACAGGGGTGGCAATTGGAGATGGGAATCCAATTTTGATGTATGCTGTATGACATGAAACTCTCTACATCTTCAATCCAGGTTCTGCTTTGATATGATTATGATTATGAGTTGATTTTGTATTTTATGAATTGTATTTTTTATGATTTATCCTGTATATGGTCAATTACATTCCATTAAATTATTCTTATGATAAAATACAGTTATCTTTCAAATCTTTAGTGATAGAGTCAGTCTCATTCCATAAATTCGTGCTCATAGTTCCCTTGATATTGAATTTTGTATTCCATTTTATGTCATACAGATCTTTAATGGTTATGTTATTTTCCTACATCTTTGATTATATACCAACCCAGTTTTTATTTTTATTTTATTGAATTATATTTTTTTTAAAGATTTCTTTAAGCTTGAACCCCTGTAGTCTAGGTTCAACTTTAGGGATAACAAGTATACTTGTACTTGTTTTAAGATTAATAAAGATGTGATGTCCTTTGTCTTCCCAAATAAATGTGTCTTATATATTGAATCTCTGATTATGATTATATGATATTGTTTGTCAGATTATTATTTCATGTTTCATTGGATATAATCTCATTTCATATGGTCATATTGGTTTGAGGAAGGTATAACTTGTTTTGCAGGTCTCTTGGAGCAAGAGGAGAAAGAAGAGGATTGAATGACTTCTTGGATCAACCTTCATTTGTCAAGGTATGAACCATTATAATCTCTGAATCTTGCTTATATATACTTATAGAACCATTTGCATCTCTCTTTCAACCCCTGTACGTTGATGGCCTCTTAAACCCTAGCCATAGGAAACTTTCCTTTACAACATGTGGAATGTCCCAATTGTATGTGATATTTGAATCAAAATTCCAACATATTCTTAGACTTGAATGCAGGAGAATTATTGGTGATTATATTCCTGGGAACCCCAAATATTGACAAGATATGTTCCTCTAGGAACTGCATGATCACTGTCTCAGTAGCTTGTCTTGTGGGGATAACCTCGATCCATTTCGTGAATTAGTCTGTGGAAGTGAGGATCCACTTGTGCTATCCTGAGGAAGATGGATTTATTTCTCCAATCAAATCTACCCCCCATTGCTGGAAATCAGCTTCAACCTGTATGGGTTTCAAAGGAAAAGGTAATAGCTTCCTTCTCCCCTCAAAGATCTGACATTTGTGGCAAGAAACAACTTTCTTGTGGGTATCAGAGAAGATGGAAGGCCAATAAAACCTTTCCCTCATGATTTTGTTTATAGTAGCCTTCCAATAGTGATGTCCTACACATTCTCCTGCATGGAATTCCTCAATGAGCCTTTTCACCTCCTACTCATCTACATAGTTCAACAGCACCCCTCCTAGCTCCTTCCAATACAGTTTTCCATATAAGATACAAATCCTAGATGCTTTCTGCTTGAGAAATCTAGCCCTTGTCCTGTCCATACCCTATGGGGCCTGTAGATGTTATGACACAAAAATGATATCAGTGTACCACAAGGATGGCATAAAATCCTCACCTACTGGGGGACCTGGCTGTCCCTGAGGATTTTTCTCCTCTACTGACAATTCAATAATCATGTGCAGGTTGAGGGCATCGCAGTTGGATTGGGACATAATCTTGGCTAGTCCATGACCTTTGATCATTTTTGTGGGCTTGATCTATAGGTCATACTCAAGTAGGCTGCTATCTACTTTCCCCTTCATCCCTTAGGATCAGGTTGGGTCAGAATATCCTTCACAGTGCTGGTGGGGACGCGAGCAATGACATGGGAATGTATGATGTATACCCATAAATCCTTTAAGGGCTTCACCAGAGCATAAGATTGCTTATCTAATATATTATAATCTAGGGGAACATCTCGTAGGGTCTTGCAGTAAAAAGCAATGGGTTGTTCATGTCCCTCATGATTCTTTTGCGGCAATACCCCTACCACTATCTGCTTTGAGGCAAATGAAAATATGAGGAAGTCTTTAGAAAAGTTGGGGCTTGCAAGTATAGGTGATTTAGATATGGCCTTCTTTATGTCTTCAAAGGACTATTTGGCTTCAGGATTCCACTTGATTTCTTTATCTTTTCCCAGCATATTGGTTATATATTTCTCTACTTTGGAAAAAGCATCAATAAATCTCCTTAGAAATTTCACCTTCCACAGAAAATATTGAACTTCAACTTTATTTCGAGGGAGCTCAATTTTGCTAATCACCTCAACCCTCTTTGGATCTATCCTAATGCCTTCCTAAGAGATTATATGCCCCAATAGATTCCCTTATTTCATAACAAAGAATGACTTTTTTGGATTCAGGGAGATGCCAAACTTTATGCATTTCTTGAACATTCTCAAGAGGTGTGCGACATGTTCTTCATCAGATTTGGAAAAAATAATGATATCGTCCAGATAGATGACTGTAATTTTTTCCTTTTCATCAATGATAGCTATGTCCATGGTCCACTGGAAGTTTTTCCCTGCATTCATAAGCCCGAATGGCATTTTAGCATACATGAGAGTTCCCTAGGGTGTGGTGAAGGTTGTCTTCTCTTGATCCTCCGGGTGCACCACGATCTGGTTATAACTTAAGAATCTATCCAGAGTGGAGATCCTCTTTGAACCCACTACTCTCTGAAAGAGATGGTCCATTTTGGGAAGTGGGTAATGGTCCTTTAAAGAGACTCTATTCAAGTTCTTGAAGTCAATGCATATTCTTATTTCCCCATTCTTCTTCCTAACAGGGACAAGATTTTCCACCCAGCATGAGAACTTGAAGGCCACACTAATTTTGGCCTCAAATAACTTCTTGATCTCCTTTCCTATCAGGGGCAACAACTTGGGATTCATCTTTCTCAGCTTATGCTTGAAAGGCATCTTGTCCTTCTTGATTGGTATGGTATGCTGGATTATGCTTGTATCGTAATCCTTAAGGTCACTATAGCTCCAAGCAAACACATCTGAGTACTCTATCATCAGTGAGATGTATTTTTGATTGGATTCTAATGAGAGGGTTCTTGATATCTTGATGACCTTGGGTTGATCTTTTGTCCCAATATTTACATCCTCAACATGTTCATAGCTTGGAACCAGTTGAGGTTCTTTAGCCACTAATTAGTATTAAAAATATTTTCCAAAGGAACTAGACCCCTGGGGATAGAGTTACCTTTTAGCTGGAGGATTTCCTTGCCATAGAGGTTGTTCACATATTCCTACTGTCCGTCAGCCCCCTACAACTCTGGCTCCCAAGATTCCTCAGTTTCACCACCATCAACATCTTCAATAGGAGAAACATCCTCCTCTCAGGGAATTTATTTGGGAGCAACACGCTGTATTTGCAAGGGCTCTTAAGTGGGAGTATCCCCCTCTCGAAGCTCATTTTATTCATCCTTATTCAATCCATCGAATTCTCTTGTGAGAGTGAGGAAATTCCAAATTTTATTATCATCTTCAAAGACTTGCCAGCTCTTCACGTTATTTGGGATAGAGGCCTTGTGCCTAACTTCGACTTCATATATCCCGCCATGGTGCATAGGGACCTTGAAAACTGCTTTCGAAGTGGCTAGGGAATCAACTATGCAATTTTGTAATATGGGGATTAGATTAAAATTGAATTCTTAAAAGTATTCTATGAGGTCCTGGGAAACATTTCTGTAGATTCTCACCCTAAGATGTCTGGCCTAATACTCAGCTGTCATTTGTTTAATCACTGGGTCAAAATCCCATGAATCACTACTCTCCTGAATTGGAACTATTTTAGGATCTGGATGGCTGACACCATAGCCTCATACTCTGCCTCATTGTTTGTGTATTCAAAGGAAAGCTTGTAAGATTAATTCAAATCTCTCCCTCTTGGGGCACTAACCCACACTCCAACTCCTGCCCCTTCTTTGCATGCCTCCCCATCAAATATTACATCCCGCACCCCCTCTAGCTCCTCCTGAGTAGGCACGAAGGCAACATTTTTTAAACAGCAGTTGTCTTCTTCCCCTTCTGTGAAGTAGATGGACGATCCCATCTCCATGTCCAACGAATATATGGGGTGATTGTGTGGAGTTTCTATGCTAGTCACCATGTATGCTAATGTTTTCTCTCTGAAGATCCTTCTTTGTATCCTGAAAACAGGGATAGTGGCATATGACATGTCCATCTGAAGGGCACCTTTGAGTTTGGCTTCCCAATATCTTGACAACAACATTCCAAAATTTTGAGGGATGTCAGCCATAACTACATCCATGACATGGGTTTTGGCAGGGATCTGGGCTAAAGATTTGACCAAGTATTTGATTAATCCCAGGCACTTGAATTTATTAGAATCGAAAGAGAAGAGATATTTTTAGGGTCTGGTCACTTCCAATCCTTGTTCATCCATGATTCTCCTGGGCATCAAATTGTGAGGGGCTCCTGAATCAAGCATGGTGTTCTGCAAGATGGCATTGTGGATGTTCAGGATGAAATAGAAAGGGGGAACTTATTCATCAGAAGGCTCATCTACATGGGGTCCAAATAGGATGGTGGGACTATCATCTTGAAGATTCAAGGAATATGATATGGCAGAGATTTCCCCCGGGAGTTTCAATACCGTGGAAATTTTGGAGTGGTATTCATAGTTTTTCAATAATTAAGTAAGAGGGAAAAATATTTTGATCTTTTCAATTTCTGCCTCTAGGGTGAAAGAAGTTTGCACCTGATCAGCACTTCTTGGATTATCTTCTCTTCTTTCCTTCCCTTTGGGATCTGGCACATTTTTGAATCCCTCCTTGTGTTGATGTAATTGTAACTTCAGAATGTATTCACTTGTGTATCTTATGTATTATACCCCGATGTTTATTTTGGGATGTGTTTGTGATGTATTTGAGTCATGTCATGCCCAGATGTTCCGATTGGGATTTTCTATAATGTGAACAAGTCATGTTAAGTCATTGTGGGTAACCCTCCTATTTGTCAAGGGTTAAAGTCCTCACAGTTGTGGGGCCCTAGGGTTATTAGAATATCCTAGAGAAGTTGACCCTAGGTGAGTCATTGTAAGTCGGGGCAATAGTCCCCACCATTGTGTTAAGGATAACCCTCCTTGTTGGTCGGAGGAGGCAAAGTCCCCACAAGTTGTGGGGCACCAGGGTTAGTAGACACTCCTAGAGATGTCGGCTCTAGTAAGTAATTGTTAAGTGAGAACGACATGTTGGAGTGGGATTCAAGTGAATGAAAGAATATAAATAAAGAGTGAGCCTCTCTATTTATCACACACACACTCACTCATTGGGGCGCATGAGTGAGAGAGGAGAAGCTCTCTCAGTGTGAGAGAGAGAACAAGCTGTGGAGATCATCTTTTCTATTTTTTGGTTTTACTGCTGCCATTGGTGCTCATTCTATATTTGAGAAATTTTTGGGTTTTTCTCCTTTATGGTTTCCCCAAGGAAAATTCTTTGTGTCTCTTGTCTCTTGTGTTTTATTGTTGTGCATGTTATTCTCTCAGATAAGATCCTAAGATCATAATGCTAGCTTTAATGATAAAAATATAACATGGTATCAGAGCTAACTTGAGAAGAAGACATTATGCAGCTGCAGAAGCTAGGGATTCTTACTTTTGGGGTCTCTCTCCACAATCCATTAGCAAAAGTATGTTAGGCTGACTCTCCATTGAAGGGCACATCTTTTTGTCGAAGTGGAATTCGATTCCGAGCATTTTCAGTTTTTGGTACGAGAAATTAGGGCTTCTTACAGAAGAGGAATTTTTGAGTGAGCCCAGCATAGGATTTCTATTCTCATCAAAAAATAATTTTAGAGACCTGGATCAATATTTTTGGTTGGGTGAAACTCCGGGAAAGTTAAACCCTAGTTTGACCTCGAGCTGGAAAAACCCTAAATACTAAAACTGATAGGTTTTGGTACATTCGCTATATCCTAGTATTGGAGAAGGATCAAGAGCTTACCCTTTCACATGCCAAATATAAAATCCTTATTTACACTTTTTCCAAAATTCAGCCTCCGATTCTCTATATTATAGGAGATATGATCCCTCCAAGTTAGGGTTCCAACCTCTTCCAGGATTCATCCATAAACAGGACACCTGGGGAGAATTGCTATATCTTAGGCTACAAAGGTTCAAATGAAATTATTGGAGATATTCTAGAAAGGGTATGGATTTTAATTTCTTTTTTCTAAGTTTTAGACCCATAATATGAAACAGTGACATGTGGCAGTCCGTACAACTTCACTGTGCTGAACAGTCCTATAATAGGTCACCTTGGGAAAATGATCATAAGTCCCAATTGGTGAAATAAATTCTGATGAAACATATGGTTTTGGAATAGGGACATGCAAGGCTACCATAGTGCAATGTTTTAGACAAATAGGAGTAGTAATTTCACAGATATCGTAGAAACAGTATCAAGAATTTCTGCAGAAGAAATTGGTAAACTAGGGCTTCCTGTTCCGGGAGCTTCCCTCCACTGTTTTCAGAAAATGAGTACATTAAAAATATCACATTGAAGAGATCTATATTTCTATCCAATAATATCTGAAATATTCCAAGTTTTCAAAATTAGGGTTTCTCTAACAAACCCTAGATTAGCCAGCTCCGGAACCAGGACAGACACCTGAAATCGGTAAGATCTAATATTTTGCTATTTTCATTTGAGGTTCTCATTTCAAAGTGATCTATCACAACAACTTAATGAAAATATTGGTGAAGTTGACAACTTCCAAGCATGGAAGTATATGAGCTCTCTGAACAAAATGAATTGGACACCTACATGAGTAGAGAGGTTCCAGTTCTAGAGGGAGATGAGGCTCAAAGCATTACACAAGAAGAACTTGGTCAAGGACAAGAAGATCATTGTTGATTCAATCACAGATCAACTTGTACCACAAGTGTCTTCCCTAAAGACACCGAAGATGTTTGATTCTGTGACCAAGCTATTTGAAGGGAAGAACATAAATCAGAAAATGACCTTAAGAAACTAGTTGAAGAATGTGAAGATCCAGAATGCAGAGACCATGCAGTCATACTTTACAAGGGTCTCTCAAATCAAAGAAAAGCTTGTAACATTAGAAGAAGAAGTGGAGAATGTAGAAGTGGTGATAGCCACCTTGAATGGCCTCCCAGGATCACGGGCTTCATTCATTCAAGGAATGTGTGCCAGAAGGAAGTGATTACTTTCAGCAGAATCTGGGAAGAAGAAGAAGCTCAACTCATAATAAGAGAAGAGAAGATGGAAGCAACTGCAGATCAAGCTCTCACCATCCAAAGAAGATCCCTCAAGCAATGAGGAATACGAAGAACTCAATTCTTGAAGAACCTCTTATCCATATTAGCATGAGAAATGATGCTATTATGAATAAAGAAGATGATGAAGCTAAAGGCTTAAGAAGGAGTCTACCTACGAAACAGATAAAGATAAGTATTCAATTGTCATTTCATGATATTGTTTTGATTATGCATGTGTTTATATTCAATTGATGTATTATGCATGATAGAATGTTTGCATTAATGATAATATACTACTAATATGGATGTAATGGGTAAGTAGCTCATGGTTCTATACAACTCTCCATTGCTACTTATCTAGAATGAAACCTCTTTGCTGACATATTGGATAGGTGCAAAATCTCAATGTTGTCCTAGTGGAGATGGAAGGCATCTAGAAAAGTTTCCATGAGATATGGATGAATGTTGTATTGGATAAAATAATTGCATGATCATATATTTATGCATAAGAATTTTCCATTATGAATATGCGTTATGAAATGTTTCTAACCATACAACTAATGCATTTGACTTGTAGGAAAGATCACGTAAAATCACCTACAAGCAAAGAAGGATGAGACTTGTTCCGAAGAACAAGTGACGATAGTTTAAGATGAAGAATAATATGACGAATGCAACAACATCATTAATGTAGAACCTTCCAGCCATGAAGAAGTAACCAAGAAGAAAGGGAAGACCAGTTCAAGAAGAATGATGTCTAGGTTGCAGTATCGATACCTGAAGAGAAGTTCATAGTTCCGTCATGCAGTAGATGGAAACATCATGGGATACAAGGCAAGATTCGTATCACGAGGCATAGAAGAGACATTTGCAGCCACTAGAAATACACATGACAGGAAGAATCATGTGTGCAAATGAAAGTAGGCCTTGCACAAACTTAGAAGACACCCATGGGATAACACATACATGAGGATCTTGATGAAGACCTGAACCTTTGCTACAAGGTTGAAGTTGAAATTCTATAGAGGATGAAAAAATCTCAGATGGGTGTGAGATGGGTGCAAGAAGAACCTTTAAAAAACTTCAAGATAGAGGATCTTGGTATCCAATGATCCTAGATGGATACTACTTGTCACTCTGGTACAGAATGTTTCGGTGCATAGAGTACGAAAGACAGAAAGAGAATGGTGCTCTGCTTCAAAGGGAGTGACAACAGAAGATACTAAGGTTCAACATGGTATGGTAGGATGGATAGATTACTAATGACTCTAGGATTTACTGAGAGTAAAGCAGATTCCAACCTTTGCTTCAAGGTTGAAGGCGGAAGACCAGTGATGCTCCTGTTATGTGTCAATGCACTATTTTCTAGGCATGGAGGTGTGGCAGAATGTGGACAGAATCTTCCTTGAACAAGAGAAGTATGTAGTAGAGACCCTCAAGAGGTTCAGGATGATGGATTGCAAGTACATGACCACACCTATGGCATCGAACTTGAAGCTATTGAGTGTTGCTTTATCAAAGTCAGTTAATGCCACGATGTATTGTCAGATGATTTACCTGACAAATATGAGACTAGATATTTGCTTTGCTATGAACAAATTGAGACATGTTCACCTAATGGTTACAAATCATGCAGTGAGGTACCTGGAGGGTACAATTGAGTATGGGATCAAGTGTGATATCTTGGTTTGGCAGGATGGAGTCCTGCATGGCGCTGAGTACAGCTGAGAGAGGAGCAATGATCCAGATCGATATCTCTCGAAAGAGGAATTTATAGCATAGCTGATGAGACAGGTTGTCTGAGCATAAATCCTGACAAAGCTCGTAGGTTACTCATACGTAAACGGTCCTGTAGGTTTCCCTTGGATGCAATCGATCCTGGTGAAGCTTGCAGGTTATCCTTGGACGTAATCAGCCCTGATGTGATTCTATGCTATAAATGTACAAAGTGAAGTTTGAGTACTTTAGGGATAAGCTTGGTGTTCTCTAGATCGAGGTTCCCTCTGAGGGGAAATGATGAGACCTAGGGCCATTCTTACATGGTGAGAGGATTAGGTTCCTTCCATGGTCATATGTAAGGGTTGATCCATTCTATCATGGTGAGAGGATTTGGTTCCTTCCATGTCAGATGTGAGTGCTGAGCCATTCTAATGTGACTGTAGGATTGGTTCCTACATGATCAGATATAAGTACTGAATTCCATTCTTGGAATGGAGGCACCTAGTCAGTTACCAAGATTACTTAGTCTGGCACTGTTCTGATATGACTGTAGGATGTAGTCTTACATGATCAGATGTGAGTGCATGGCCATTCTGATGTGATTGAGGGATGTGTTCCCACTTGATCAGATATAAGGGATGATGCCATTCTCTGGGAGAATGTAGGCCTTAATAACATTTTTTCAGGTATTTCTTGTTTTTGGGGTAGTGGGGTCCGTCAAAAGTATGCAGTGTGGGTACTCGTTGGATGCGGAATCAAATTTCACATCCAACGAGCTCCCCCGATCGAAATTTGAGTAAAAACACAGGGAGATATGTCGAAAATACGAACACAAAAAGTAGTTTTTTTCTTTCTTCCTCCAAAATTAATCAATATTATTTTATTATTTTAACTATTATTTTATTATTTTCCTTAGGAGGCCCATTTTAGACCCCAAAATTCCTCTAATGAATCCTCAGTCTGGGACTGAGAGCCCTTTCGATGCGGTTTTTTCAAACATGGTCGAATGTAAGTGCAGAGCCCTTTTGATGCGGTGTTTTTGAACACGGTCGAATGTAAGTGCTGAGCCCTTTCGATGCAGTGTTTTCGAACATGGTCAGATGTAAGTGTAGAGCCCTTCTAATGCGGTGTTTTCGAACATGGTCGGATGTAAGTGCAGAGCCCTTCCGATGCGGTGTGTTCGCACATGGTCGGATATAAGTACTGAGCCATTCTGGTGCAATGTGTTTACACATGGTCAGATGTGAGTGCTGGGCCTTTCTGACAAGATGAGGTTAGATGTGAGTGTTGGGAATGCCTTTCTAACAAGATGAGGTCAGATGTAAGAGATGGGAGGGCCATTTTGACTTAGGGTCAGATATAAGTGCTGAAGACCTACATGAAGGGTAGGCCTATAACCAGCATGAAAAAGGGTTGGCTCTATAGAAATTCCTGTGATGAGAAGAATGAAGAGATAGCACCATTTGATTGAGATAGTAGAAACAACAATGATGATGATGATTCAGTGATGATCCAGCTTTGATGATGATCTAGAGCAAGTGATGATCCAGACTTGATGATGATCCAACAGTGACGATCCATATCAAGTGATGATCTAGACTTGATGATGATCCAGTAGTGACGATCCAGATCAAGTGATGATCTAGACTTGATGATGATCCAGATCCAGATGAAGATGACTTGAAGATGAAGATGACCTGAAGATGAAGATGACTTGAAGATGATGAGAACTCAATGATGATCCAGATGATACAGAGAAGAAGACTTGTGCTAATAAATTGTGTCGAGAGAATAACTTCCTAGTTAAGAGGGAGTGTTGATGTAATTGTAACTTTGGAATGTATTCACTTGTATATATTATGTATTATACCACGATGTTTATTCCGGGATGTGTTTGTAATGTAATTGAGTCATGTCATGCCTCGATGTTCCGATCGGGAGTTTCTATAATGTGAACAAGTCATGCCAAGTCATTGTGGGTAACCCTCCTATTTGTCAAGGGTTAAAGTCCCCGTAGTTGTGGGGTCCTATGGTTATTAGACTATCCTAGAGAAGTTGAACCTAGGTGAGTCATTGTAAGTTAGGGAAATAGTCCCCACCATTGTGTTAAGGATAACCCTCCTTGTTGGTTAGAGGAGGCAAAGTCCCCACACGTTGTGGGGCACTAGGGTTATTAGACACTCCTAGAGATGTCGGCTCTAGTAATTAATTGTTAAGTGAGGATGACATGTTGGAGTGGGATTCAAGTGAACAAAAGAATATAAATAGAGAGTGACCCTCTCTATTTATCACACACGCACTCACTCATTGGGGCGCATGAGTGAGAGAGGAGAAGCTCTCTTAGTGTGAGAGAGAGAACAAGCTCTGGAAATCATCTTTTCTATTTTTGGGTTTTACTGCTACCATTTGTGCTCATTCTATCTCTGAGGAAGTTTCCGGGTTTTCTCCTTTATGGTTTCCCCAAGGAAAATTATTTGTGTCTCTTATCTCTTGTGTTTTATTGTTGTGCATGTTATTCTTTCAGATAAGATCCTAATATCATAATGCTATCTTTAATGATAAAAATATAACACCTAGAAGGGTGAGTCACCTTTAGGATTGCTGGTAGAGGCCTTATTTCCCGTGTCTTTATTTCTCATGATAGGTACATCTCTATTTCTCATGCTAATCTACCTCTGTGCATCTAAGACAACAATTTTATATCCTCTCATGAAGTCCTACGTATCATTTGGGGGAATTTATCCCCTTTCAAAACAAGCATTGCTGTGTTCTTATTTGGTCAGAAAGGTGGTGGGAGAGTCAGTGTCCAACTGATGGATGTCATCTTCGGCTTGATTTTCACCATCTCGATCCACAAAATTTTCTTGAAATAGAGGCTTGATAGGTGGATCGAGAGGGTTTCACTGGTCTCTCTTCCTATACTGGAGAACTTGTGTCCTTCTAGCATTCTCATTCCTATTTTGCTATTCTTGATTTTCCCTGGGAGGCCTTCTACCATCCATNGTTCACTGGTCTCTCTTCCTATACTGGAGAACTTGTGTCCTTCTAGCATTCTCATTCCTATTTTGCTATTCTTGATTTTCCCTGGGAGGCCTTCTACCATCCATAGAGAGTCTCTCCATCATCCTTTCCATGGTTCTCAGCATCGTGTCTATTTTGGCCTCTTGTGAGCTCGAGGTAGAGGGTTGCTCAGGTTCTTTATCTTTTCTTCTCTCTCCTCTTTCTCCTTCCTCTCTTCTCTGTTCTCCCCCATTTATTCTCCATTATCCCTCCTCTCTTCTCCTCTTTGCTTCCTCTCTTGTCCATTCTCCTTCATACCTTTTCTTCTTTCTTGCAATAGTCAGGATTACCTCCACCTCTATGGCATATTTCATCATAGCTGCCAAGGAGGTTGATCTCCTTTCACTTAGCCACAAGGTAAACTCACTATCGAAAGCTTCAACATATTGGAGTTGGAAAGAACTAATGGGAGGTTTGAATTGGGCAGGAATGGAATTGTATACCTTCATAAAATTGATAGAAAACTCTTGGATAGATTCAATCTCCCTCCTCCTCATGGAATAATATTTAGAGAGATATTGCTTAGGGTTCTTCTTGTCTACCCACTTATCCTTGAAAGAGTCTTTGAAGGATTTATAGCTCAGGATAGAGTCATCTGGGAGGTTTTTGTACCATTTTATTGCTTCTCCAACAAGACTTTGGGAAAATAATCTGACCTTCACATCATCATGGTCCACCTCTTCTAGGTCTATCCAATCTAAAAACCATCCCAAGTGTTCTTTAGCTGAATATCCCCTCTCCCCATTGAATTGTTTGAGCCTTTGGGAGTATCCCAAAGGGAGGTCATGAAGAGAAACGAGAATATGCAGAGGAGCAAACCTATTTTCCATCCTTGGAGGTATAATAGGGTTTACAAGGGGGAATAAGATTGGTGTGACAGAAATTGGTAAGCTGTGAGGAACTGTAGGAATGTGGGGAGTTGTGAAGAAACTGGAAGATGAATGCTGACTCTTTCTTGGAAGCATTTCCATGCAAATATGCAACAATATATTGCCTTATGGCAGAGGAATTTAATAGGGATAACTCAGAGCTAAATATGGGGCACTCTTGTTCAGGAAGGTATCTAAAATTCCCACCCAGAGACTCTAAGATCTCAGGTGATCAAGATGTATGGGAAAATTCGAACGAGGAGGGATCCAAGATAAATTATGACAGGATGGACCCAGTCTTAGTCCCAGGGAGAACTAGTTCCAATTTTTCACCACAATGTTCAGATATATCATTAATGGAAATAACACCTTTAGCAGGTAAAGAGAAAGTTTTGTCTAACCTCCGCAACTTGTTGTATTTTTGAACCAGGCTCTCTGGATCAAAGATTTCTTAAAACGTTTCAGTAGCAGGGTTTCTCCTCGTCTTAGTTCTTCTGGTCACCAGTATTTCCAATGGAGTCTCATTTTAAATGTTTAGAGTGGAATCACCAGAGCATATACAACCATTTGTGTGTCAAAGACCAACTGTTCAACCAGGTCCTAGAGCTAGGAAAATGTCATTTTCCCAAGGAGATAATAGTGATTATTCCTCGACAACGATGCCATGATGTTATCACCCTGTAATTTTCCTATGGTTGTGGTAGGAAGTCATAGGGGTAACCATTTCAAGCAACCTTTATACTTTATTCTAGCCGATATAGTCAGTAAGGGCTCTCTCTTTGTCACATAAACATTCACATATACATATGAATTTAAACAAGCAGTTAGAAAGCAAGATGTCTGATGAGAATAGGATTTTTGCATATTTAAAGATGGTAAAACAGACAAACAAGAAGTACCATTGGGCAGTGTAGTCACAACCTGAATCAATAAAGGGAATTACAGTGAAAATGAGTGGATATTTTCCTTTGTAATACGAGGCAAAGTAGGTGTCACATTCAGTCAAATATCTTTTAGTGGTGGTAGGAGAAAGGGGGAAAAGAAAGTGAAGAAATAGGCACCTATCTATGGATGAATATCTTACACCACCTTTAGCAGCAACAACAATAAGTCCAATAATTGATACAGATCACCTAACAGAGGGTGAATTCTATAACAGTCATCATAAACACATCACAAATGTAGTATCTGATACAAGGAGAACTTAATAAAATGAATTCCTCACATACAACTAGAGAGCATTAGCATAAAATTACAGAAATAGACTTGATGCAAATAGGAAACACGAACTGAATGCAGAACACCATAACGAATCTCAGAAATGTAGAAGAATAATTCTCATTAACACTTCCAAGAAAGTTTACAGAGATATGAAAACCAAGAGAAGAATGCTTCTAAATGAAATTTCCAACCCTTTCTTCCTCTATTGAGAGTACATTTATAGACCAACCTCAAAATAGAGCCAAAATTAGTTATAAAATGGGGAATCAATCCCAAACCATCATTTCAAATCCTAACAAACTCCTAAGGTGGAATATTTGCCATGGTTTACACATAAAACAAGAAATATGGGGTAACAGACACGCTGGATAAAAAATGGCAAAGCGACGTCTGGTATGCAGGCTCGCTTGATTGAAAATGATGTTTCAGAACACCTCTTTACAGTTTACTCTCCCAGGCAAAATATGCAACCTCAAATATGTCCATGCTCCATCTCCATTTCGCACATGCACTGATCATTTTCCTCTTCGCACCTTTGGCTGTGCGAAATAAACCACAACCACAGATCTTTTCTATGGTAAATATCGATCATTCTATGATGCGGCCCTTACATGATTTCATGATACTTTTCCTTTTTAACCTTCATGCATATTTCTACCACAAAATCAACCATTATTGTATATCCAATCAACGCCACGATCTCCACCATCCAAAATGTGGGGTCCTACCAGATTTCGCAACGCCTCCTCCTGCTAAAATCTGTGCACCTCCTCATCGTGAAATCAACCGGAAACCTTGATAAGATATTTTCCATATCTATACCATCCAGAGGTGTGGGGTATACCAAAATTTAATAGCGCCTCCTCTTACTAACTTCCATGCATGTATGGGATGCAAAGCACATCTCATATGTAGATCTTTGCTATCTAAAATCCCAACCGTTTAACTGTGTGGGCCCTATGAGATTTCACAACCCCGGCCTATTTTATCCTCCACACATATTTGATGCTATGAAATCCTTTTCATTCACCAATCTACTTTACATGTTCATCTGACGGTTGATCCTACGTTCTCTTTAAACTGATCCCGCCAATGTCAAACTTTCTTTAAAACCATGCATCTTTTCCTCGACATATCTTCAACAACCGTTGATTCTCTCTGTTGTGTATCTACTCCATTCATTTTCACCATCGCATAACCTGCAGGATCTAATCTATGTTCTTCAAGGTCCTATGATAACGATTTTTCAGACCTTGTTCCTTCTTTTCATTGGCCTACTCCCCTGCCAACTATTCATCCCAAAATAGTGCTAACACATCTGCAAAAGATCTTCAAAATTTAGTACTGGTGCTAACCAGGTGCTAACACTTCCCTAGTGCATATCCCACATGATTTTGGATATTGGATGCTCCTTTTCACCATCTAGTGTCAATAAATATGAACATATTAATGACGGGGAAATGATTGTATGGGAAAGTATTTGATTATGAATTAACATTGATGATGATGGTGTACATCTACCTAGGGAATGTAGGATGTAGTCAGGTTGGGGTGGGTGGGGTTGTTTTAGGAGCATCATATGCTCCTTAATTTTAAAGTGGTTCCCATCTATATAGTCACATATTATAGTCATAATAGGTGAACATGAGATCCCTACATGACTTACTAGAAAGAGATGATCACATTTATTAGGAAGTAGAAAGACCGATGTAGAGTTTAATCATGAACTATTTGTTATTTCAAAGTAATAAATAATTGTGATCTAGGAGATCCCATATTAGGTATGTAATTCAATGAACTACCTTTGAGGATATGTGGAGTCACATGTTGACATATCAACCAAGTGGAGGCGATTAATGAGGAAAGTGGCACAATCAATGATATTGTGCACGAACTAGTGTAAATGGGGCCCTAATAGTATTCTTGTAAGTTTGGGGAAGGGGTAGCGTAATTTTCACTAATACTAAAATATATTCTTATTTTCATGCATGTATATCCCTAAGGAAAAAAATACATTATTTTTCTTTTACATTTAACATATAAATATTTACAAAATCAATATCCAATTATAAATACTTTTAAGGAATAAATTGTCATGGGACAATATTCATTTCCTCCTTTAGAGTGTCCATGCACTATATAGTTTTTTCTTAGATGTTTTTATTAAAAGTATCCTCCTATTATATCCCCTGCATCTATTACAAGGGAAATAACATTTTTCATCAACAACCCTTGCATCCAATGCAGCCTCCACACCTAGATGCCCACCTGGAGGAATGTTATCTGACATTCTTATTTACCAAACTTGTAATGATATTGAGTATCTTCAAAAAATAACCCGCAATATAACTATTTGTAATGCACTTAAAAAAAAAAATATGTTTGTATAACAATAGCGTCAAATTCCATTGATATCTTGTACACTATTAATTGCACACCATTAATCGAACACCATTAATATTTCACCTGCATGTACGTCAAATATGCGATGAGGTTTAGGTTTGTTTAATATCTGACGTAGAATAATTTATTCGACGAAACAACATGGGCATCATGTATTCAACAAACATTAGGAGGTTTAAAAAAATATCTATATCAAAAGGTAAAATTAACATTTTTTTTTCGATTTTAGCTCCATTGTCGGATTCGCTGTTGCTTTTTCCGCCCAAATGTAGTAGTGTTAGAGTATGGTCAAATCAACATTAGAGATGTATGCATGAATTTGATCTGCATGTGAAGAGATAAACATCAATGAGGATAAATTTTATATGATGAAGAAATAACCAATAATTCAAGACACACCAATGAATAAGTCCCATATAGCATTGAAAAAGTACTAGAAGAAAATGAATACAAGAAGACAAGTTGGCTTGAAGATAAATAAAATATGAATATCAAAACTAGCAAGATGTCCCTAGTGAAAGTGTACAAGTCGACCCCATTGAGGAAATTTTAAGTGAACAAAAGAATATGAATAAATTTTTCTCACACTTCATTTGTACACTCATTACCACACATCTTTTTCTCTCTCATAGTGCACAATTTCAACCAAGCATAGCAAGAAGGCAAAGGAGTAATTTTGGGGGTTCTTATTGTATTGAAAGATTTACTACCCTTGCTAATATTTGTTGTGAAGGATGGATATCCTCTCTTGTGATAGGGTTCATCTTAATGAATGGTATTATAGTTGAATTGGATTAATTTATTTTGAGAATTTTTTTTAGGTTTTCTCTCTATTGGGTTTTCCAGGGTAAAATCCTCATGTATCTTGTGTATGGCAATATTTCTATGATCCTTGTTTCAGTTGTAATTTAAGGTGGATATTTTCAATGTGAAATCATTCAATGAAATTTTGGAATGAAGTGAATGCATGAAACATCATTGTGAAATAATTGTCAAAGAATTCAAAATTGGATTGAAAATTCAACATGGTATTAGACCAGCTTTGAAAGACAACCATCTAGCAACATTTTATCCTAAGTGAGGAAAATAAGGCTTCCAAGTTTGGAAATTTATCTCCATAGATTGGACTTGAAAATATCATTTTGGATCTCCCTCTAGGAGGGCTCAGTTATATGTGGAAGTAAATATCACCTTTGTGAAAATTCACTTTTTGACCTAATTACTATCAAAATAAAGGAAATAGGGTTTCCAATTAGAAACTCTTCTGGCCACAGATTGGGATAAAAATAGTGTTTTGGAGGTTTCCTAAGGAGGGAACATCTATATGTGGACTCATATTTAGATTTTAACAAGTTTAAATTTTGTCCTAATTTTTTGGGTTCAAGGTTTTCGGATTAGATTTTTCAGATTTTGACAAGGTGGTGCTCAATTCTAGTTTCAAGAACAAATTGTAAGATGGAGAAAATCGAGCATCAACTCAAAATACGTATTTCCATATCCAAACTATTACAGGAACTATTACAAACAATAGTAATACCAGGTTGGTAGACAGTTGTGCCTCTAGGAACAAGATAGGTTACAAAGACTCTTTCAGAGACTTGACATAAAAGAATTCAACATTACAAGTAGAACTTGGAGAGAATTCCAACTCTGCAGTAAAAGGAGTTTGAACATCATTAATATAACTAGGTTATGGATATTTCCTAGATATGAAATATGTGTTACTTGTAACAGGACTGAAGAAGAATCTACTATCTATCTCATCTTTGGAATATAAAGACTATAGAGTTTCATTTGTGGATGATCAAGTTGTTGTGTGGCCAAAAGGTTCAAGCATAGAATTAGCTGGAGTGATTGGTGTTCGAGAGGGAGGAATATATAGAGTAAAATGAAATTTATCTCAAGGATTAGTACATGATAGTATCAGTTTATGTGATCTATGGCATCGAATATTTTCCCACCTACATTATAGGGATTTTCTAGCATTGAGAATTATGTTGGTTATATGTCTTATAGAACTTCGAATGGATCATGATGGGGTATGACGAGGGTGTACAATTGGAGAGAATGCCAAGGGTTCCTTTTCAAATAGTGTTAGTATATCCAAGGGAATATTGGATCTAGTGCACCTAGATGTTTGTGTACCAATTTTAATACCATACTTGGGCGGATTCTTATACTATGAAACATTCTTTGATAACGTATCCCCAAAAACATGGATCTATTTCATGAAGACCAAAGATGAAGTCTTCAATAGATTATAATAGTTCAAATATCGGTTATAGAACCTGACATGAAATAGGATCAATATTTTGAGATCAGATAATGGAGGAGAGTTCACCTCCAAATAATTCAATGATTTCTTAAAGAGGGAAGGGATCAAGAGGGAGTCAATTGTTCCCTACAACCCTCAACAAAATGGGGTTGTAGAAAGGAAGAATAGGTCCACCATAGAAGCTATGAAGTTAATGATTCTTAATCAAGATATACTTATGTTCTTAATGGCATAAGATACCAACATATCAGTATATGTTCAGAATAGAAGTCCTCATTGAATATTTGGGGACACTAATCTAGAGGAAGCATTTGCAATAGTGAATCTAGAGGTCAGTCACTTAAGTATCTTTGGTTTTCTAGTATATATACATGTTCCAAAGGAGAAGAGAACAAATATAAAACATTCTAGGAAGAAGGGTACATTTGTCAGATATAGTGAGAATTTTAAGGGTTATAGGATTTGCATCTCAAGTTAACATCATATTTAGGTTATTTGAGATGTTACTTTTGATGAGGATATAATATTTAGAAGATATAGAGACTCTCATGTGGATATTGATGATGAGGAGAAAGAATATCCAAGAGTTGAATGCAGACAACTGTTGTTCAGGAAAACACACCCTTATAACCTAGGGTCTCTAGGGTTACCAACTTACTAAATTAACTTGCAGACAATTAGCCATTTCAGAATTTGAATTAGAAATAGGAAGAAATTGGGCATACCTTATTTATGATGGTCGATCCTATCTTTTCTTCTTCTCTTCAAATTGCTTCCATATCTTCCAGGGTATCTCCAATCACTTGCAAAGAGTAAGATATTTCCTGCAATATCTTATATATTATATGAATGATTAATGAAATAACATGTTAATAATGAAATACTAAAACAATTCAGAAATCACAATATATAAGAGTGCAATAACACAATATTGGAAGAAGGACTCTCTTTATTGATAAACAAGTGAGGTGAGATTACAACCCAACATCTAAGACAAGTGCTCCTTTGCTAACCAAGGATACTGAGTTCTGTTGCTCCAATATATATAAAGGCAAAACACCAACATAACTTTTCTCTATATCTCATTATTTATTAGCCTCAACCCCTACCCTCTATTTATACATGAGGAAAGAGAGAGATTACGAAGGTTGAGATGGTTGAGGAAGTTGGGATAGTTATGATTAAGGGACCAACTATCCTTGACTAATCATGTTTATATTTTTTAACTTTGGATTAAGGCATACATGACTATTAATACTATAAGGTCTCATATGATACATGACTTGCTTTAAGGAAACTAGTGGGTTCAAGCCCTAATGATGTATACACGAGTTGCAATGTAAATACTCGCATATCATATGTGGGTTGCTATGATAATAGTTGCATATTCAACCTAATGTTCATAAATAAAAAAAATCTAGTTGGTAAGGTAATGATGTATCAAAGTTCATGCCCATCTATAGTGTTTTTTCTACTTTCCAGTTTGACCTTTCGTGTGCCGACACATTGGGTGTCAATACTTGGATGGAGAAGTGCCATTTTACATGATAATAGATGCCCCCTAATGTGTGAGGCTAGAGGGAAGCGATGGACGAAATACATTACAATGTTTAATCTTGGAGAACTCAGTTACCAAGGAAGTAGGTAGGTACCTAAAACAAATACATATGAAAGTCATATACAAAATAATATCTAAGGATGCCATGTTAAATATAGCAGAACACTAGCTCCTTTACAATATTTTATTACATCATATGATACAGGTAATAGTACCATGTATATTACAAAGGTGGATCAAAGCCACAATATACAATGATGAGTCTTCAAAATCTAGAAGCAGTTGAACATAACACAATCTTGCGCAACTTAGGTTATAAAGGTGAACCTAAGGTCTTCATCCAAATCCAAAGGAACCAGTACAATCCCTACCATGTGAATAGATGTGCTGAAGTCGAACATGGAAGGAACTCGGTAGGATGTCAGTAAATAAGTGATGCTAACAACTGAAGCAAAGGAGTTCACCAATAATGGTAGTGAATCCTAAGGTACCATCTTCAAAAATCTAGGTCTTTTTCTTCATGAGATGCTGATGAGTAATTGTGATGTGAGGAGGAAAGCAATGAATCCTTCAACAAATCACAAGAGTGACTAGGAAACTGGATATGGGAAGGTAGACATAAGTAATCCTCAGATAAGATAATGATGGGAATCAGGATAATACTCAGATGAAGGTACAAATCCTTGAACAATGAGCATGACAGAGAGGTGACCCAAGGAAGCTTGTGACTTGCAGATAGAACAACTAGACTTATCTATCATGTAGGAGACATGATTAGATTCCCCATGTATAAAGGACAAGTGGAGGAGTAAAAGCTTGAAGTAATAAATGAGCTGAAAGTGTAAACTGAGGCTAAGTATTAGAAGGTGCAGGGAGTTCTTTGTTCAAGGAGGATATGATGCCACTATTTATAACCTAAAGAGAGTGATTCTTCCTTACCTTTCCTGTTAAATTTTAACGAGTCCAAGAAAGTCAACTCGATTCTCTCTTCATTTTTTACAAGCTTGAATAGGGGAGAGAATAATGCTTGATAATGTCATCAATTCATGGATTTTACGAGCCGGAACTAGTACATGCTCGTTGGTGTTTTCATATTTTGAGAGTCTGAAAGCTCCAAAGAAGACTTTAGGGGGGTGATTTTTCGTAAAATTTAGTCTCCTAAGGCCGAAAAAGTATAAAACAATCCACAAAAGAACTCTCTTAGTTCCCAGAAGACCAAGGTATACCTCTTTTGTACTTACTCGACAAGGTCTGAAAAAGGGGTAAACTAATACTAGACTAATGCACCTTCCGAAGCGATATGTAGCCTAATTTTAATGAGTGTGAAGGAAGGAAAGATCACTCAAAAATATCCATTTGATTACAAGAAATGGGGCTTACAATAGTAAACTCGATGCTTTGTTCTTTAGGGTTTGCAAGCATGACAAAGACATAAAGTATGCTCAGAATCTTTTTCATGTTTAGGTCCAGAGCACGAAAAAAAGAAAACTAAGCTCATACCAGGTGTTCCTTTTCCATAAATTTAGTCCCTTAGGTCTGAAAAAGTGATAAACCTATGCCTGGAGATACTCTTCTCAATTCCTAATAAAAGAGAGTATTCCTCTTTCCTAAATAGTCCACAAGGCCGAAGAAAGGGGCAAACGTATACCTAAGTGGCTAATCGTTCACTTATTCTTAACGAGTCTGAACGAAAAAGTTTACTCAACAGTCTAGTATGTTTTCAGGAGTCAGACCACGGCCTAAAGAAAACTCCATAAGTGCGGGGAGCCTTATAACAGGGATAACTCATAAAAATATGCAAAATGAGGCTCATTTTTTCATGAAAAATGACTAAGAAGGTTCCTGCAAACCTAGCACAACTGTGGCATGGGTAGCAAAAAGATGAGAAAGTGTTCAAAACTAGGGTACCCATAAGAAGGAGGCCCTATCCATAGAGGAACAATGATGTATACGAGGTCAAAATGGTTTGACACCATAGTCCATGGATGAAAAAATGATCCTAGGGTTTAATGATGGATAAGGTATAGATTCAATATCAACAATAATGACCAAATCCTAACCTACATGTGACAAAAAACAACTTTTTAGTGATCCTAGACCTACTGTGGTTAGAAAAAAGCCATGGTATTAGTCCATTCATTAAAAAATGATTTTAAACTATAGGAAATGGGTCAAAAATTTGAATTTTTTTCTATAAATAGTTTAAAAAACAAAAATAGACATACTATTTCGAAAATTACTAAACTTGGCAAGTTTTTACCTCTGACTTTAGTTAATCACCAAGGAGAAACTGATGGATGGAATCAAATTCCACAAGTTGTAGGTTGGTTATCTCTCCCTTCTCATTCTTTCCATCCACTCCATTTTTAATTTTTGTGTAAAATTTCATGATTTTGTGGAAGCCCTAAACAAGTTATGCAACATACGCGGGTCTGCTGCTATAACAGTCGTGTATACGCATTTTATGCTACACGACTTAGAAAAAGTTGCAAAATGGCCAAAATCAAAAGACACTGATGGGTTCTAATGGTTGACAATGGTCATTGTGCAGGTACAAAATGGTTTTAGAGTGGAGGGAAAGAGAGCATGAGGATACGTATCGAGAAGCAATGCATGATGCCTCGAATTTGCAAGCTTTTCAACAATGTGGCTTGTTTAAATTGTACTGCACCTTCGGCATGAGGGCCAATGCCCATTTACTAGAGACTCTTATCAGTTACTCGGACTATGACCTTGGTCTATTTCATCTTCGAGGAGAGATCTTGGAGATTACAGTAGCGGATATTGATTTCATTACATGGCTTTCCCGTAGAGGCATGTCCATGAACCTTGAGGGTATTGGTAGGGGTGGTGACCCTATGAGTGTTCAAGACTACATTGATAATTATTTCCCACTAGGTACACAGAATAAGGGGACATGTGTCCCAATTTCTCACATAACTAGCTTTCCATTACAAGTGATGGTAATCATGGTGGTAAGGATTGCCGATTCTTCTTCACTGCACTTGGCCACTCACAATCAGATGCAGATTGTAGTGGAAGGCATGCATGGTATATTATTTGACTGGTGCTCAGGTATGATTCCGATCATGAGGAAACAACTCTATGACTGTAAAAGAGGGTGCAGGAAGAACTTCGGCTATGGAAGCATGTTAGTGGCATTCTTCTTTGAGAGAGTTCCTGCTATTAGCTCTGCAGTAGCACTACCACCACTCTCCCCTTGCCAACCTACACTTACTAGATGGGGAAATGTATTTCTCTGTCAAGGTGGTGTAGGTTCAGTCCAAAGTGTTTATGATGATGATTTCTATCAGTGGTGGGAAAGGAAAGTACTAGCTCTTGAGCAATTCCCATACGCCGAATTGGATTTCCGAGGAGACAATGACTTTATCCTCTCGCTAGGGGAGGCATGGGGAGAGATAGGTATTTTTATATATTTTTATGTTATTTGATTATTTATGAGTTTTAATCATAAAGTTATGTATATACAGATGTATAAAAGGTTTTGATCCTTTAAATGTTTTTAAAATGCAGATGTTGGACCTGTATGCTCTGATGGGCACCCTATGACCTTTGTGCGGTCCACATAGGGTGGGGACCAGAGCATATTATGAGTTCTTGAGGGGAAGCTGGCTAGGCTAACCCAAGGTGTCCCTACCATGTGGATCGAGTGGATCCCGATTGTCATGCTGGAGTTTGTAGTATGGATTTAGACAACCTGGATACACCTTCTTCGAAGGGTAGCTAGGGACGTTATTCATTACAGGGAGGCCGAGGAGGCATCCACAACTGAGGAGGATGAGGAATAGGATTAGATCTATAGGCATATATATGGATTGTGATCCCATTTTTTATATATTTATACAGTTATGACAGGATCTACGAATCAAAAACTCGATATATCTATGGACATATTTTACATATATATATGTTTTTCTGGTTATTTACATGTGTTTCAAATGCATATGTTATATTTATTTTACAAAGTGTGTGTTAAGTGCCAGTCTAATATGTAATTCACATAAGCATCAGTAATTGTATTTTCATTTCTTGGAATGTGATTAAATGAAATGTATTCAAATTTTCTTTCAAGTAATCTTACGTGCAAAAAATGACGTAACAAAATCGGGTTTCACACTTGATAATATCCATTGAGTTGGGAAACCACGAGTTGAGAGTCAAGTATGACCTCCAAATGGGTAATTCCATGTAGTACAAAATCCCATTATAACTCAGTAACTACCTTGTATTCAACCACGTTATTGGTGGTAGGACCTAAATAATCACCACTAGAGGAAACTAGCTATCCCGAGGGTGAGTAGATAACCCAAGTTGTTGTAGCCAGGTTACAAGTATGGTGGATAACACCATACACAAATCCTACGAACCACTTAGCTGACATCTGTAACAACCAATAGACCATGTAAGAAACACTATCCAACTAACTATTGTAGATAAAAATACATAATAAAAATAAAAGAACAAGCACCATGCCTAAGCATAGTACTTCTTCAGGTAGAGCCCATTTCTAGGCTCAGGAAACTTATTTCCATCATAATCAGTTAGCTCATATGCTCCTTTTTTCAAAACCTTTGACACGACGTAGGGATCTAACCACATAGACTTGAATTTTCCTGCCCCCAAGGTTTCTTTGTCTTGATCCCATAGAAAAACAAGCTCCCCTTTAGAGAAAAATCTTGGCTTAACTGCTTTGTCATATTGGTTCTTGAATCTATTATTGTGAGCTTCCTTTGATGTGAATGCATCCCTGCATCGTTGATCCATATTTTCTAAGTGAAGCAAACATTCTTCTAGTTCCATAGTGTCAGGGAGTACATGAATATATATTTCAAGAGATGGAATCTCACATTCAATCGACGTGACTGCTTCCACCCTGTGAACGAGCTGGAAAGGTAAAAAACCAATAGCAGTTTTGACATTAGTCCGGTACGCCCAAGGTGCAGGATATAACATGATGTGCCAATTTGACTAGCTTGCGTTAATGGTACGCTTTAGAATGGTTTTCAAGGTTTTGTTAACTGCCTCTACTTGTTCATTCGCTTGAAGGTAGAAGGAAGATGCGTGATCTTGCTTAAACCCTAGAATAATAGTCAACTGAGTCATCATACTATTCTGTAAGTGAGTGCCATGTCCAGTGATAATCTCCTTTAGTATACCGAAACAAGTAATGATTTAGTTAAACAAAAAGTAAGCTACCATTTCACTTTATGCTTTAAAGGTAGGCATTGCCTCTACTCACTTTGTGAAGTATTCCACAACAACAAATGATGTATTTGTGCCCCCCAACAGAAATTGGAGTGCATGTCATGTAATCCACCCCCCACTTAGTGAAGGATCCCAACGCAATGTTGGGAAACAACAGAGCAAGATGCGATCACATTTTTATGGTATAGAGATGACACGGATGACAATGCTTCACAGCCTCCACACAATCTTTGAAGATCACGGGCCAAAAATAACTGACACATAAAATTTTATGGGCCATTTCTAACCCAAATAAATGACCCCCACATGCTCCATTATGGGAATGATTTAGGATACGCTTAGCTTCCTAATGGGTGAGGCACCAATGAAAAATATAATCTACCCCTATACGATATAAAGTATCACCGATGATCAGGTAGTTTTTCAAATTCACACACACTTTACGTTGCTCTTGCCTCAAGAAGGATGCAAGACACTTCAAAGTTTGGAGAGATATAAGGATATCTTCGTACTAGGGATTAGAGGTGGAAATAAAAAAGATATTCTCATTTGGGAATGAGTCATCTTCCACCACTACATTTTATTCCACAGGAAATTCTGAGATAAGCTCTGCAAGAACTAAGGAATTTTTGGATTTAGCCGATTGGAAATCCAAGTTAAACTCTTGGAGAATGACTATCCATTTGTTGAATTTTCCCCTGATTATGTGTTGGGACAAAACATGTTGAAATAGATTTACATCTGCCACCACTGTGGTTGTCCTCAATAAAATGTAGTGACATAGACTCCAAACAACATAGACAGCTGCCAATTCTAATTTCTTGACGTGGAAGTATCTGAGTTCTAAACCAGCTAATGCATGACCAAGATAATAAACAAAATTCTCTTACAACTTGTCATCTTCCTGAACCAGTACTACCCCTATAGTTAACTCTGATGCAGCCAGATAAATATAAAATATTTAGGGTAATCTGGGGGGCGTAGAAAAGGAGCCAACAGTAAATCCTTTTTTAAAGCCTCAAATGCAAGTTGTGCGGTTTAATCCCATAGAAATGGGGTGTCTTGCTTAAGCAAGTGCATGAAACCCTTAGTTATATTGGGATAATTAACTATAAAACACCAAAGGAAATTATATTTTCCCTGTAGGATCTGAAGTTTCTTGATATAACGAGGAGGAGGTAGATTTACAATAACCTCTACTTTCAAAGGTCCACATGTATTCCTTCGTATGACATGATAAACCCTAGTAGCATCCCCGACTCAACGCATAAATCAAACTTGTGGGGATTCAAGCGTATCTTATAATATCTACATCATTCAAGAATCATACGAAGGTGATATGGATGGTCCCTCCTCTTGTGAGAATGAGTAGGTAGATCATCCAAGTATGGTTCAATAATTTTCTTGATGTCGTGGAAGGAAAAGTTCATTGCGCGCTGAAAAGTAGCTCTGACATTTTTCAAACCAAAGGGCATTTTATTATATACGAAGGTACCCCAAGGAAAAATAAAATCCATTTTATTCCGGTCTTCTACCTTGATTTGGATTTGATTATACCCCAAAAATCCATCCATAAACGAAAATACTTTGCTACCCGCACAAGCATCAACGATCTGATCGATGATTGGCATGGGATAGTTGTCCTTGGGACATGATTTATTTAGGTCATGGAAATTAGTGCACACACGTATGGTCCCTTTTTTTTATCAACAGGAACGGGGTTGGTTACCCATTCTGTCAGAGCAATTGGATAAATAAACCTTGCTTTCAACAACTTTTCCACCTCAGCCTTAATGACTGCTGCTTTTCGTGGATTAATAGGTCAAATATTTTGTCGAACAAGTTTATCATTGGGGTAAGTTCAGATTTCATGTTCTACACTAGATGTATCTATGCTTTCCATCTCCTCATATGACTAGGGAAACATGTCACGAAATTCCTTAAACAAGACAATATATATAGAAATCTCCTACAGAGAGCAATTTGCACCAATATGCACATTTTCGATAACGTTCGGGTTTGTGGAGATGTTGATTGGAATGGTAACATCAATATTTTCCATATTCCCCTCAGCAAATATTCCCTCCTTTGGTAAAGGATTAATCAGTAAATCAACGTTCTCCACTAGTATCACATGGAACTCTTGGTTTTCTATTCTACTCAACTCTAGAAGAAAGTAGGACTTAAGGTGTAGATCTTCACAAATATTATCTCACTCACTCATAGCTTCAATAATGTCTTCATCTGAAGGAAAGATCATGTCTAAGAAGTCATATTAACATAAAGAGTTCTCTACCCAAATGGGCAGATAAGCTTTCTCTGACTCCTCTGAGACCATGGAAGGAGTCGCGATAGAATCAATAGTGGTATTAATGATATATTGATAAGTCACTTCCACTGTAGATAAGGGAACCTGAGGTTCATGATGAGAAGGAAGGACCCAAGGATCAGTTCTATCGACAACCATCGCGATAGACTTCCCTACACTCGTAGAACCTAGATAGTTAATAGGGTTGGGATATCAAATGTGCCCATCAAATATGCATACATTCCAACCCCCAAGATCTCATTAGCTAGTTTGTTCTAATCAATGAAAGGTACAGTGGACTCATTAGTCTCCAAATGATCCTTCTGAGTGAAACTGAGTTGGTCAACAGTAACCAACTTCCCTTGGTGTGGAAACACAACCACTCAAAGAATGACTGAGGCAATTGCAGACATGGCGTAAGTCCAACTTCTCCCTAACAACAAGTTATAATCCAATGGGGCATCAATCACTTCTACTTCAACAAAAACTACTTCCCCTACCAACAATATCTCAAAATCTAGTTAGATACCATGCGGATGGAAATACCTTCCATCAAAATCAGTAAGTAAAGTGTTTGATGGAACTAGCTCCAAGGAATCTAAGGCTTTCCAACAAGACATTGACATTATGCATATGGAAGCATCTTCATCAAAAACTGTATGTCCAATGGTTTTGCGTCCATGGACCAGATCAATTAACAAAACCACATAATATGTCAGGATGATCTTAACATATTAAAGATTAAACTTCACCAGTAGGCTCGATGAATCCATGTTGCCTAAAGTTGCTAAGAGGGCATCCCGCTGGGCATGACAACTCTATAACACTTCCAATGCGGACATTGCACAAGGATTTTGAACCAAATATTCAGCTGCAAAATAGTTAGAAGAATCCTTAGAGTTGGGATTGTGAAATGCTTTTTTAAAGACACCTTTCAGTATATTAGGCATCAAATCAATAGGTTTCTCAATAGTGAGACGGTTAGAAGTTTCACTAGTAGACTTACTCTTCTCAAGAGCCTTTGATTCATAATTCTTGTTTCTTGTCTGGTGTAAGGCGCTATATTGTACCATATTGATATAGTTTTGATCAGTAGGAGCACTATAAGTGCCCCCGGCTACATTCGAAATAGAAGTTACATTATGTCCTTGGGGAAATGGATCCTTCATGACAGCTGGTTGTTGATTCTTCAACAACTTCTGAGCTTATTCCATAAGAGGGCATTTATGGGTCAGGTGGTCTCCCTGACACAAATTACAAGGAAAATTAACCTTCTTCTTATATTTTTTACCCCCATCAACATTGTCTATGGGTTTCTGCTTGTTTTTATTACCCTCACCCTTCTTCCCTTTGTTCTTTTTTCCACCGAACTACTGATTGCCCTTTTGAGAAGACTGTACAAAAATAGTTGCACTTTGAGATGAGGGGGCAGAAGCCTTTGCTTCCTCCATTGCATATTGCTTCACTGATAACTCATGGAGTTGCTTAGCCAGTGATTCTACAGCGGGAGAAATTACTAAACCGACCACACCATCGAAATGGGTTCCAGGATTGGGTTTCTCTGCATTATTGGTAGACCGCAACGCCTCAGGGACAATTTCATACAAAATACTAGATTGAGTGTACCTACTACTCGACCCTGAGGATACCTCTTCTTCTGTGGTCACCCCCAAAGTGGATACATCCTTAGAGATATAAGGAAGTAAAAATTTTAAGAACCACTCTAATAAGAACTCGGGAGGTATGGTGGCTTTGATAAGCCTCTTCCGTGTTCGCCACTCCTGGATGTGATCTGAAATATGTGTGGCTTTGTTTTGCCGAAAAAATTCGACAACAAATCTATGCCGGCATCATACCGGATAGGAAGTTGGAAGTGATTGAGGAACACAATTTCTAAATCCAAAAACCTTTCATATGTAGTAGACAGAAGTTCAATGTACCATTTTGCTGCAACATGAGTTAAGGTCCTTTGGAAAAGCCTCAACCGAACAGAGTCATCATTCATTGAGTTTGAAGAGAACCAAAGGTGAAAATTTGTTATGTGCGCACCTGGATCTTCGCCATCTTTACCTTCAAACTTAGGAATGTCTAAAGGTAACTTATTTAGGAACAAGTGGCCATGCTGCACTGTTCTGCATGGGGTCATTCATCAACTTTGACATGTATGGAAAGTTTAAAGTTTCTTAAAAAGGAAGCTTTGTCCTAACTGGATCTTGAAAATGAGGAGTTTGGGATGTACAAGGACCTACCCCTTGGTTCCAAAACGAAAAGGCGGTGTTCCCCCCAGTCATCAGTTGTGATGTAGTTGGACTACTCTAAAAATGATTCCACCTGAAAGCCAATGGATTACTTGTTTTTGGTGCACTATAAGTGGTCTGGGATGCTCCAGATGAAACTTTATTTTGAAAGATAGGAGTAGGTATCCCTCCACTGAAAAGAAAAAAGGGAGAGCTCATGAAAGGGGTTGAAATTGGTGTTTGTAAATTATGACCAAAATCAATTGTGTTTCCAGACTGTATTCCCACATATGTAGGGGTAGGACCTACATAAGGAGTGGATGGGGGAATATTCCCCCCATTCCACGGGAAACCCTTGATGAATGAGGAGGATCCATTTGGACCTCTCTGAACAGGCTGCATAAAGAAAGTAGAAGAAAAAGGTGCACTAGGAATAGCAGTGACCACCCCACTAGACAGATCTACCACATTAGAGGGAGCCAAGGGTTGAACCACTCGACTACTTGGAGAAAGGGGTGCAGTAGATGCACTTGGTCTTGGAGCACCAACTGGGGGAGGTATGACTCCACCAGCCAACATGGATGAAGTTGGGGTAGAAATACCTTCTCTAGAGCTAGACATATCTTTGCTTAAAGGAACACTAATAACATGTGAACTAAAGGGAAGAACCATGATGATTACAGTATCGTTTAAATCAGTTAGAGGTGGGTTAAAATTTCTTGCAAACTCGTTAGCCTGCAAGTATTCAATCTCTATTGCATTTGTTTCTTCCTGGTTAATCCTAAGTTTTGGTTCACCTAGAACCTCACTAACTCTTATTGGTTCAAAAGAACCATCAGTGTCTAGTCTCTACCTTTGAGGGGGCAGTGGATCCTCCACTGTAACATATGGAGTAAGGTTTTGCAACCTTCTTGATGTTCGAAGAGGTTGGTCCTTCACAACTATAAATTTTACTGACACACACCTAAGGCCAACTAAACATAGACAAACCAAACATCACTCACTAAAGATGTGCTAAAGTCACACATACATAGCAGATATAAGGTACACCTTCCAAAGGAAAGCCTGGGATGATTAGGGACCAGGTCCAACCAATGAAGACTAAAGGATGGTTACTTGGCACCCCATGAATATGTTCTTGGGAACAAGCACTAGAATCACCCAACAACCCTCCCAAACTGTCTACCGAGGTTACCTTCCAATTTTGTCCAAGGTTTACTAGAAATAGCCTTCCAATAACACCCGTGTATGATCGCTAGTGTCAAGAAACTAAAGGCTACCACAACTACACCGAGATTCTGGTGAAACAGTTGCAAGCCTAATCCTTAGGCATTGGAACTGTAGCTAAGCCCGAAAACCTGTCAAAATTGGCACCGCATGGGTCCCAAGAGGTGGTATTGATAAGATACCCAAACGCATAAAAATCAGGATGTATGATCGAACAAGAAATTGGAGGGTTATCTCCTCAACCAGGTTCTCACGCGGCCTCGTTCTTAACTACTGTGTGAGAGGAGCTTTCCAGATGGTCTCTTGTAGAAGATGATTTACCTAATGAAAGGCCACTACGATTGAATTCAAAAACTTTTGGACATTTTAAAGTTTCCTAGTCCAAAAGCCTAGCCTGAACTAGTTGATGTATGAGCATAGAAAAAATAAACTTACTACTAAAATTTTAATTAATCGTTCTTTTTAATGGGCTATATTAGTAAAAGGTAGCGGAATGAGACTGTATGATGTTATATACTCAACAGAAAGAAAGTAAAAATGATGTATAATTTTTTTCAAAGCAAATGCAACTACAATGCCAATTTTTTTTTCTTTTTCTTTTGTAAATGAAAGTTAATGAATTTTTTTTAAACAAAACAAGAAACTACAAGAATTCAAACTTTTGTTTTTTGTTTTTTTTTCCCTGAAAAAAACAATGAAAAGAACAACTAAATGCAACCTAATGAAAAAAGTGCAAAAATGTTTTTTGTCTTTTCTTTTTCGAAAAATTCAAAAATTATAATGCATGTAAATGAAAATTGAGCATTAGAGGAACTTTCAACTCAAAATGGGCCTCCTAAGGAAAATTAATAAAATAATAGTTAAAATAATAAAATAATATTTATTAATTTTGGAGGAAGAAAATAAAAAACTACNGTGTTTTTACTCAAATTTCGATCAAGAGAGCTCATTGGATGTGGAATTAAATTTTGTATCCAACGAGTACCCACCTGGCATACATTTTATGGGCACCGCTACCCCCAAAACAAGAAATACCTGAAAAAAATGTGATGATGATGTCATCATCACGTTTTTTTAGGTATTGTCATCATCACGTTTTTTCAGGTATTTCTTTTTTTTGGGGTAGCAAGGTGCATCAAAAGTATTCCAAGTGGGTACTTGTTGGATGCGTAATTTAATTCCGCATCCAACAAGCTCTCCCGATCAAAACTTGAGTAAAAACATATAGAGATATGTCGAAAATACGAACAAAAAAAGTAGTTTTTTTATGATACCTATCCCCAAATTTATATTAAAAAATTGTTTAAGAGGTGCTCCCTTTTTAAATTTTAAAGCATTTTGATTGGATAATACATGATGACATGGAATTTGTATTATTTTTGGAATGCCCATTTTAAATTGAAATTTCCTCTAATGTGCGTTTGAACAATCTGATTCTATAACAGTAAATGATGTAAACTGACCCTAGACTTCACCCAAATAGGAAGAAATGGATAAAAACCTAGACTTGGCGGAACTATCAATTCAAAGACTAATAGATCCAAAAACAGAAAGAATGGCTAACTCAGACCACTAAAAACAAATAGTACAGAGCATATCAGTGTTTCAGAGGACTGATAAATGACCCCCCCCCCAAAAAAATCCAGACCAAAATTCAATTAGGAGGACCTAACACATTCACCAGTGAAGAAGTCAAACAAAAAACACTCAAAGACTTGACTAATCAAGTTGGTAGTGAAATGTACAAACCTAAAAACATAGTATCATGCCAAAACAAAACCTTCACAAGTATATGAGAAATCATGAAAACAAGGACAAGTGACAACCTTTTGGACTCATAGACACTAACAGGAATACACGACTGTCATAAAGGAAACACACGTACCATACACGACTGTCACTAAAGAAAACCACACACACTGAGCGAAATACATGACTATTACCAAGGCAACCCACGTATGCTGCAAAAAAATTTCAAAAAGAAAAACAACTAACAGACATGCTCTAAACATGTAAAGCTCTGAATCAAAGGTAAAATTAAAAAAATTCACTCAAGAAATTAGGCAAAGCAAAAATTGGTTAGGAAGCCTAAAGAGAGGACCCACAATGGGTTGGAATCCCTAGCAGAGTCGCTAGTTTTGTTGTTTAGGAAAACACACCCTTATAACCTAGGGTCTCTGGGGTTACCAACTTACTAAATTAACTTGTAGACAATAAACCATTTCATAATTTGAAATAGAAATAGGAAGAAATTAGGCATACCTTATTTATGACGGTCGATCCTAGATTTTCTTCTTCTCTTCAAATTAATTGCACAGCTTACAGGGCATATCCAATCACCTGCAAAGAGCAAGGTCTTTCCTGCAATATCTTATATATTATATGAATGATTAATGAAATAACATGTTAATAATGAAATACTAAAACAATTCAGAAATCACAATATATAAGAGTGGAATGACACAATATTGGAAGAAGGACTCTCTTTAGTGATAAACAAGTGAGGTGAGATTACAACCCAACATCTGAGACAAGTGATTTTCTGCAAACCAAGGATACTGAGTTCTATTGCTCCAAGATATCTAAAGGTGAACCACCATCATAACTTTGCTCTATATCTCATTGTTGATTAGCCTCAACCCCTACCCTCTATTTATACATGAGGAAAGTGAGAGATTACAAAGGTTGAGATGGTTGAGGAAGTTGGGATAGTTATGATTAAGGACCCAACTACCCTTGACTAATCGTGTTTATATTTTTTAACTATGGATTAAGGCATATATGACTATTAATACTGGTAGGTCGCGTATGATACACGACTTTCTTTAAGGAAACTCACGGGTTCAAGCCCTAATGATGTATATGCAAGTTGCAATGTAAATAATCATGTATGATACATGGGTTGCTATAATAATAGTCATGTATTCAACCTAAAGTTCATACACAAAATAAATATAGCTGGTAAGGGAATGCTATATCAAAGGTCATTCCCATATATAGTGTTTTGGCTACTTCAATCCAGTTTGTCCTTTTGTGTGCCGACAGATTGTGTGTTAGTACTCTGATGGAGAAGTGCCATTTTATATGATAACAACAACCCTCTAGTCCAGACTATCAGAAGGAGCCTATAGTACCAATAGATCCCATAGATGTTTCCATGACTAGAAAGAGGCCATCATGGCTTCATGATACCTTGTAGGATGAAGAGATATATCCATTTCCTAGTGGTACTTTCAAGGAGAGAAAAATACCTCATAGGTTCTCAAGCTATATGGAATTGATGAGTCACATAATTGATTTTGAACCTTCCAACTATGATGAGGCAGCATGACAACATGTCTAGAAGGATTTCATGATGGAGGAGTATCAATCTATCATGAAGAATGATGCATGGAAGGTTGTTTTGAGGCCTAAAGGGAAGTCAATGGTGAATTCCAAATGGATATACAAGATCAATCATGCAACATATGGTAGCATCGAGAAATACAAAGTGATGTTTGTGGAGAAAGGATTCTCCCATAAAGAGGGAGTGGAATATGAGGATACCTTTTCTCTTGTCACCAAGTACATTTCCATTAGACCTATCAATTCTCTTGCTTCAATGATGGGATGGAAATTACATCATATGGATGTAAATACATAGAGAAATAGGTGTACATAGAGAAACCTCAAGGATTTGTGATACATGGGAAGGAATCTCATGTGTGCATATTAAAAAAAAATTGTACAGACTCAAGCAAGCCCTCAGGGCTTGGCATGCCATGCTTGAAAAATAATTGATGAGATTGGGATTAACCAAGAGTGATGTGGATTCCAACCTTTACTGCAAGGTTGTTGATGGTGATCCATTGATCTTGGAATTGTATGTTGATCATTTGTTCCTTACGGGAGTAAAGAGGCTTGTAGACAAGTGCAAGAGGAAGTTGGCATATGAGTTTGAAATGAAATATCTTGGCTTGATGCATTACTTCTTGGGGTTAGAGGTGTGGAAAAGACCAGAAGAGATATTTCTTAGTTAAGGGAATTCCATGGTTAATATCTTCATGAGATATCAAACATTGTGATGATCCTATAGATGAGTGGTAGACATTCATGAGAGGCAATTCGCCTTCACATAGTCCTTATCTAGATAGTCATATGTTTTGACTAGGAGTGAAAGACTCAATTACATATCTAAGATGGATTACATAAATTCTCACCAAGTGTGATGCTTGGTGTGAAGCAAAATGTCTCCCTTTATGAGAGGGAGCGTTGATGTTTTTCCATGGTTCTAGCATCAAGCAAACATTCTGCAAACATTCTCCTAGAGGGGGCATGTGTATTGACCAATATCTAGAGGAGGATAGTCCTAGCATAGCCTTGATTAGTCATGCATATTGACTATGTGCATGAGTCTCAACATGCTTAGCTTTTATTCGTCATGTGTATTGACTAAGAGTGAAAAAGGCTAGTGGTCACATTGCATACTCTATGTGGGAGTGCTTTGTGATGGAGTGAACTATTGTAATTAGAGTTAATTGACTTGTCTATGTAAAAGGGATTTAATTCCCTTATGGAATAGACAAAGTATAATCTAATGTTTAATTTGGAATTGAATATAAGAAATGTTAGAGACTTCTCAGAGTATGGTCAAATCAACATTAGAGCTCTATGTGAATTTGATCTACATGCAAGGAGATGAAAATCAATTAGGAAATTTTTTTATGATGAACAAATAACTACGAAATCAAGACAAATCATTGAAGAATTCCCAAAATAAAACAAAGACAAGAAGAATAGTCAGCTTGAAGATAAATAAAAGATGAAGATCAAAACTAGCAATGCGGCATGAGTGAAAATATACAAGTTAGCTCCAATGAGGAAATTTCAAGTGAACAAAATAATATAAATAACGTTCTTTCACACTTCATTTGTACACTCATTACCCCACATATTCTTCTCTCTCTGAGTGTGCAATTTCATCCAAGCATAGCAAGAAGACAAAGGGGTAAGTTTTGGGGTTCTTATTGTATTGGAAGATTTGTTACCCTTTCTAGGGTTTCTTGTGAAGGAGGGCGAACCTCTCTTGTGATATGCTTCATCTTCATGAATGGTATTGTATTTTAATTGTATTGATTTCTTCTAAGAAATTTTGTTGGGTTTTCTCCCTATTAGGTTTCCCAGGGTAAAATCCTTGTGTCTCTTGTGTATGTCAATCTTTCCGTGATCCTTGTTTCTGCTGCAATTTAAAGTTCGTATTTTCAATGTGAAATTATTCAATGAAATTGTTGTATGAAGTGAATGATTGAAACCTAATTATGAAATAATTTCCAAAGGATTGAAAATTGTATTAAAATTTCAACAAGAAAAGGCAGTGTTTGTATAGCTAGAAGGATAATAGGAAAATATGGTAACATGAATCAAATTAAAATTAAGTTGAATTTGTGTGGAATTATTCCCAAATAAGGTTATGGATTTATCATGGGTAAAGGAAATGGATTATGTTCATGGTGCTCCTCTAGAGATTGCATTGTAATTTATGGGGAAACTAACTTCGATTACATCAAAAACTTGGAGAGTTGACATGGAGGATTTATTCTAGTGCTACCTGAGTTCGATGAGGTCATTGAAATTGGTAGTGCAATGAAGTTAGGAAGGTGTAGTTTTTGGTGGTTGAGACCGACACATGGGAAGGAAAATAAATGAAGCCAAGAAACCAAAGGGAAGGAGGAAGCAAGGTTGGTGTGAGTTAAAAAAGAGAAGCTAAAGGCTTCTCACGCGGCTCTGATATATAGATATTTTGGCATGCCATTGATCTAGGTGGATATTGAATAATTTGAGAAAGGGTTGTTGGAGGATATATATCTCTCCAAGCTAGTAGAGGAATTTTAGGCATTGGATGAAAGAATATAAGACCCAGGGACAACAAGGGTGCGGATGACCCTTTATGAGAATTCTGCAGTGACTTACCAGGTTATGAAAGGACTCGTTGCAAGAGTGTTGTTGGAGAATGGTGAGAAGGAAAGAGGGGATGAGGAGTATTGTAGTCTAAGGAATTGCATATATTACTGATAGTACATCTAACCTATATATTAGATATCACATAAGCAGATCTCTAACCTATATATTAGAGATAAGTAGATATAAGATAAGAGAGTAACTGGGAAGATCAAACAAGTCTTTGTATTAACAGATACAAAATGTTGTACAATACATGTATCTATCCTTTTCTCACAATCATATATATATATATATATGCCTGTTACAAGTAGTTATTCTCTTACAACTACTAGTTCAGTTGGATAACTGACTAACTGGACCGACCCGATGGTGGTTGTGTGGAGGACGTAGCTAGTCAACTGACTAGGATCCTCCAACACCTCCCCCACAAAATAATGCTTCTTCGTCATGAAGAGAGAAGGGAGATGTTTAAAATAAGGATTTCTAGTACAAACAATTGTTCAATTTTTATTTAAGGATACTGGATGCTGGGCACGATAGTTGACCGAATGACTTTGCTATAGTACTCGATGATAGCTCGAGTAGAGGAAGCAAGACACCGCTGAAGATATTCCCACTCATGGATGAAGGTATGGATGTTCAATATAAGCCTCATGAGGTTGTAAAATATTGCAATCTTGTTAGTAATAATGCTATTTTTAATATTTTGCAGTTCAAGGTTGAGGAGAAACTGGTGGTTGTAGGCATTAGCAAGGAACTTGTCTAGTTGAGATACAATATAGATAAAAAAAAATTGTGCAACCTTAGCTTACTGTGATGACTTATGTTCTTGCTTCTAGAATGTATGTAGATGAGTTTATTCCATTTCAGTATGGAATTCTAGTTATATAAGGGTTGTTTGGTATGCGCTATCCTTTTTCTGAAATATATTTGCTAGAATGTTTTGTATCTTGCTCATTGCCATGAAAATTTTCCCATAATATGAATACAAGTTGTTTAATACTTGCAGCAACCATTTTTATTCTACCTGATGTTCTTTCAACTTATTATATCATTATAGAAAAATTCGATGATGGGTAGTTAGTAGATGGGCCGTTTATTGTTCATTTTCTTGATAATTTTGCATAGAGAGTTCCCACAAGATGGTAGTGATGGATCCAAATAAACTATTTATCTGGATGGATGGATTCTGAGTAGGTGGTCCATGCAGGGTCAGTTCGACTTCTTTGACCATAATTTCATAGCGCTTGAGTATTTCTAATTATTCTGCCACAATGTTATACAATTCTTGTTTGTCAGCATGCCATCTTTTCTTTTTCTCTTTGTTAATTTCTTCTAATAGATCTTCAAGTTCATAATATTTGGTTGCAGTTGGGTCAAAAGTTATTGGGGCGCCTGAGGGGTCTATTTCTAACCTATATATTAGAGATCACTAGATATAAGATAAGAGAGTAAGTGGGAAGATCAAACAAGTCTTTGCATTAACTGATGCAAAATGTTGTACAATACATGTATCTATCCATGGATCACCATCCTATATATATATGTGTTACAAGCACTTATTCTCTTACAACTTCTATTTCCATAAACTAACTAACTAACTGGACTGGCTCGATGGTGGTTGTGTGGAGGACGTAGTCGGTCAACTAACTAGGCTCCCCCAACATCTCCCCCACCAAAAAAAATGCTTCTTTTTCATGAAGAGAGAAGGGATATGTTCAAAAGAAGGATTGCTAGTACAAAGAATTTTTCAATTTTTATTTAAGGCTACTAGAAACTGGGCACGATAGTTGACCCATTGAATTTGCTATAGGATTCGATGATAGCTCGAGCAAAGAAATCAAGGCACCGCTGAAAATATTCCCACTCATGGATGGAGGTATGGGCATCCAAGATAACTGTGGTGAGGTCATTCTCTTGCAATCATGTTAATAATAATGCTATATTTAATATTTTGCAGATCAAGGCTGAGGAGAAATTGGTGGTTGTAGGCCTTAGCAATGAACTTGTCTGGTTGAGATACAAGATGGAGAACTTCTATTTGTGCAACCTTAGTTTGTCGTGATGAATATTGTTCTTGCTTCTAGAATGTATGTATAGTGAGTTTATTCCATTTTAGTTTGGCATTCTAGTTCTGGAAAGGTTGCTCGATCTGCGCAGGCCTTTTGCTAAAATATATTTGCTAGAGTGTTTTGTATCTTGTTCATTCCCATGAAATCTTTTCCATAATATGAATACCAATTGTTTGATACTTGCAACAACCGTTTTTATTCTACTTGGTGTTCTTTCAACTTATTATGTCATTCTAGAAAAATTTGATGCTGGGTAGTCAATATATGGGTTGTGTATTGTTCATTTTCTTGATAATTTTGCATAGAGAGTTCCCACAATATGTTATTTCAACTTATTATGTCATTCTAGAAAAATTTGATGCTGGTTAGTCAATATATGGGTCATGTATTGTTCATTTTCTTGACACTTTTTCATAGAGAGTTCCCACAATATGGTCACGATGGATCCAAATAAACTATTTATCTGGTCAAATGTATTCTTAGTGGGTGGTCCATGCAAGGTCGATTCAACTTCTTTGACCATAATTTCATAGCACTTGAGTATTTCTAATTATTCTACCACAATATTATCCAATTCTTGTTTGTTAGCAAACCATTTTTTTTTCTCTTTGTTAATTTATTTGAACATATCTTCAAGTTCATAATCTTTGGTTGCAGTTGGGTCAAAAGTAACTAGGGCGCTTGAGGGATCTATTTATAACCTATATATTAGATATCACTAGATATAAGATAAGAGAGTAAGTGGGAAGATCAGGAACGTCTTTGTATTAACAGATGCAAAATGTTGTAAAATACATGTATCCATCCATGGCTCACCATCCTATATATATGTGTTACAAGTAGTTATTATCTTACAACTACTAGTTCAATCGGCTAATTGACTATCTGGACCGACCCGATGGTGGTTGTGTGGAGGATGTAGTCCATCAACCAACTAGGCTCCTCCAACATCTGCCCCACCCAAAACAATTATTCTTCATTATGAAGAGAGCAGGGAGATGTTCAAAAGAAGGATTGATAGTACAAATAATTGTTCAATTTTTATTTAAGGCTACTAGATGCTAGGCATGATAGTTGATTGATTGACTTTTCTATAGGATTCAATGATAGCTCATGTAGAGGAAGCAAGGCACCGCTGAAAATATTCCCACTCATGGATGGAGGTATGGATGTTCAATATAATCATGGTGAGGTCATACAATCTTGTAATCTTGTTAGTAATAATGCTATTTTTAATATTTTGCAGATCAAGGCTAAGGAGCAACTGGTGGTTGTAGGTCTTAGCAAGGAACTTGTCTAGTTGAGATACAAGATGGATAACTTATATTTGTGCAACCTTAGCTTGTTGTGATGACTGATGTTCTCGCTTCTAGAATGTATGTAGATGAGTTTATCCCATTTCGGTCTGACATTCTAGTTCTGGAAGGGTTGTTTGGTATACGCTAGCCTTTTGCTGAAATATATTTTCTAGACTATTTTGTATCTTTCTCATTCCCATGAAAACTTTTCTATAATATGAGTACAAGTTGTTTAATACTTGCAACAACCATTTTTCTTCTACTTGATGTTCTTTCAACTTATTATGTCATTCTAGAAAAAGTTGATGTTGGTTAGTCAGTAGATGGGTCGTCTATTGCTCATTTTATTTATAGTTTTGCATAGAGAGTTCCCACAAGATGGTAGTGATGGATCCAAATAAACTATTTATCAGGTCGAATGGATTCTTAGAGGGTGTTCCATGCAAGGTCAGTTCGACTTCTTTGACCATAATTTCATAGCACTTGAGTATTTCTAATTATTATGCCACAATGTTATCCAATTCTTGTTTGTCAGTAGACCATATTTTTTTTCTCTGTTTGTTAATTTCTTCTTACAAATCTTCAAGTTCATAATCTTTGGTTGCAGTTGGGTCAAAAGTAACTGGGGTTCTTGAGGGGTCTATATCTAGTTGTAGAAGTACTCTAGGAGAACTTCTCTATGTATGCTTATTTTTTTCTTCTTTTTCTTCTTTTGTGTTGCCTTTGTTGATTGTTGAATAGGCAGGGTTGGGATAGTTAAAGTAATAGTTGTAGCAGAGGGAAGGGGTATAGATGAGGATGTGACATTTCTCATAGAGATAGTCAAGGAAAGGATAGATGAGGATACCAGAGGTAATACTAATAGGGACATATTGACAGACATAGTCGAAATGATTTGTTTGATCGATGTGAGGCTAACAGTCGAGGAGGGACGTGACAAAAAACTAGTGATAGTAGTAATTTTTTGAGGGGTTATAGACGGAGTCAAAGAAGGTGAAGTGAGGGTAACGATCAGAGTGGTGGAAAAGGGTACCACGTGGCTAAGAGAAACAAATGAAGTTGTGGGATGAATAAAAGATGGTGTTATTATGTCTAGGGAAACATAGTCCATTCAAACTTGGTGTATCCCAATTATTGTTGGATTCTTTGAGGATTTGATCGACTTCTTAACAACTTTAACTCTTGGGGTTGTTCTAACATGAGTTTCTTGGTGATCAGCTCATTCCCTGATAACTTGTTCAATAATAATGGTTCTCCAATTAGGAAAATATTAAGTTAACATAGGCATAAAATTGGGATCTTGGTAGGCAGAGGTAGTAAGTAACTCGAAAGGGGCTTATTCAACTTTGGTCAGGGACATGGGTGGGGAATGATCTAGAACTTGCACTAGGTCATACTTTTGAGAATGTAATCTAATATTAAAATGTTTGGTTTGGTCAATATGTACGTTGTCAACAATAGCTTTAACGACAAGGTTCTTCTCGATCTGTTGCTTGATTGTGAATTTATTAATGTAGGCTTCAGTGATGACTTGTTTGGATTTTGGGTATAATTCATGTAGTTATTATTATATTGTTGCTTGTAGTATACTTTTCTTTTTTCTTATATCCTTTGCTTCTTACAGTCTAATTCATTGTATATATTTTTTTCAGCTACTATGTTAATCTTTTCGCTTGATAGGTTGGGATTTCACTAGGAATCTTCCTGGTTTGCATCGTCTTATGTTGTCTCTCCCAACAATTTATTTGTTTCTATTTTTTTGGGTTGAGATGGAAACGATACAATAGCCAGAACATTTTTTTCTTCTTTGATGGGTCTGAAAATTTGTAAGTAAAGGATAACTTCATACACTTTTTTTCCCGTCGATTATATGTTGCTTTATTTCTTTGGCTTCTTTAATTGCAACCTCTAGGATCTAAAGAACTATGTTCATCTACTTTGAGAGGTCACATAAAATGTCTTGGACGGTCAGGTATTTTTCTAACTCAGCTGCATCCCCTACTCTAGCTCTAGTTGTATGTGGGTAGTTAATGACTGACTACGATGGATGGGGTATGGTACCCTCCATCTCGAGCAAGTGGTATTCAAGACTTGAAACCAATTTTCAAGACATACTTTTGCAACTTCATGGCCTCTGGGTCACCCATGTTATTGAAATGATTTGAAGTTTATCCTCAGAGGTTTTGATTTGGTAGTGAAAGAGGGGTCTCTAATTGGAGTGATTCTATACATTGCAATCCAAACACGGAGTGAATAATAACGAATCATTGACCATGTTTCCTGGAATTTTTGTTGCCTTAACGATTGTGGCCAGCTACTGGTCCCAATTGAATATTTTGGATTCTTAGGGAATTATTTAACAACTTATAACATGTAAATCCTCATATTTGGGGGCCAACCAGTATTGGTTAGACATATGGAGACAATTGTAGTTGCAAATTTGTGCACCTCATACTGTATTTTCTTGATTATGAGGCATTTGGATTTATTCCCCTAAGGTGTTCTTGTAAGTTCTTTGATTAACTTTAGATTCACACCAACTAGTATTTGAGGTATGTGGTTCGACATGTTGCTCACATGTGCGATAAGGTCACCATTTTTATCAACTAGTTCATCCACCAATAGCTTTCCTTGATGGTACCTGCTAAAAAAATATTGGGTGATTAGGTCCTTCAATCCATTGAAGCTGTTTAGAAGGGGTGCACTAAGATAATGTTGTATTTTTTCTACTTGTAGTCAGTTAGATGCTTCAATCCATTTATTATCTACTTGTAGTCGGTTATATTATTCGATCTAATATAATCTCCATTGGTGCTCTTCAATGCGGGCTTTAATGATTCTGGTGAGTATGGATTTTAGGGGTGGTATGGTGGCTTCTTCTATGTCCTTTTGAGTTTTTCTGCAGCTTTCATGGCACTGGTCACCATGGTATGTTTCTTTGGGGCCATATTACCTATGTGTACTAATGTAGGAGTTGGACTAGCATGTTCTGGAATTTATCGGTGTTGAGTTTTCTCAATTTATTTATGAAAATGTTTCCAACTCCATTCTCGGTCCATATTTATAGTTTGGGAACTTAGGGAACATGTATGTGGACTAGGTGAAGTAAACAACTACTTTACACACATGGGGAGTCTTCTGGTACACGCTTTGATTGGTGATCATCATAACTTCTTTACGGAGGTCGTTCATGAAAGCGTATATTATACGGTGTTCACTCAGTTGGCCAATTTATCTTCTATTGCTTTGAATGGTCCATGATAGTGTGGTTGTCAGTTCCTTCTCGTCGATCAGTCTTGGGTAGGGTTACTTGTTCTTATTACACAGGTTGTATTCCATCTCTATGCCTTCTCTAGTATACCATAATGGCATCATGCTTGTTCCTGCCAACGTCCATGTCTTAGGGATTTATTTTATACCGGTATGGGTAAAATCTAGTTATTTTCCTAACTGCTTTCATAATTACTTAACTATTGTAATTAATATAACTATTTGTTTAAATCAAGTGCAAAACTAGTACACGACATTGTAATGCCCCGGTTTTGACCCCGTTGCACTAGATGTATATGATGTATATATATTGTAATGATCATGGTGCGAAGCTAAAGGCCAAAGCCCCACCATGATCGGTAATGCTATGTTTTGGATTTAAATTTGTCACCGATGGTATATCGGGGCATGCGGCCTATATTATGTTGGCTATCATGTAAATATGCATCATAATTAATTAATGGACACAACCAGCTACGGTCGCGGCAACTAAATCGAATGGGGCATGATTTCCTAAGGATAAGGGGGGGGTGAAATATTTAACCTATGGGCCAAAGGGGAAAAGCCAAATGTCTATGAGAAAACCCATCAAACTGTCAACTACTTTTCTTGTCTTTTTCCCCAATCATTTATTTCTGCCAGAATGTGGTTGAGTTAGTTATTGCATGGAATGGGAAGAGTATGGGCAAAAATTCGAATTGGGCAGAGACCCATTTTTGAAAAACGTGTTCTGACTTCCTTGGCAAGGAAAATGCCCAAAAACGTATGCCATTTTTCCATGCATCCACGTTTTTCCATTTTACTCACCATTCTCCTTCACGTTGGGGCTTTTGGGAGCAGCTGGAGTTTTTCCTGTGTCTTTCATTTTCCACGTTTTTGGTTGCTGGCTTCATTTTTCCCATGGATGGGAGGTCGTTTTTGTAGTGCTGGGGATTGGGTTATCTTCCTCACGTTTTTGGAGCTGCTAGTGCATTTTCCATTCACGTTTTTGGAAGTTTCATGTGTTTTTACCATGGCTGTGAAGAGCCATTCACGTTTTTGGTTGTCTCACTGATTGTTGGTCTCACGCACAGACTATTTGGGGTGTTTTCCCCTGCTATGAGTTGTGCTCACTGATAAGCTTCAGGACTGTGTGTTTTCCCCCATGTTGTGAGCCGTTTTTTGCTGTTATGTTTGGGGATTTGCTATATGATTGCTTGGGAGCCGTTTTCCCTGTCTTAAGCTGTGATAGTTAATTAGTTGCCTGAGTGCAATGGTTGGTCTTCGGACTGTGAGAGGAGTAGAGATGTTGGCTTATATTTTCTTGATAAACCTGGTGGATGGAAACCACACAGACAGAGCTAGAGGGCTGGCCTCCTTCTCCATCATCCCTGAATAGCACTGGAAGGGAATGCAGGGCCTGAGGGATTGAGTAGCAGAGAAAGGACTGATTCCTTGTGTTGGGTGTGGATGGGTGTCTTAGAGGTCAGGCTAGTTCTAGTGTAGGTGTTCCTGGCTCTGTAATGAGCTCACCAGCTTAGCAAATTGCCTTCATCAGCTCCTTAATGGCCTGATAAACCCAACTTGGTTGGCTTGGCTATGTGTTTTTGTGTATCCTGGCTATGTGTAAGCCTGCTAGTTCCCTTATTCCTTGGAGAATCATGCCCAGCTCGGGGGTGGCAGCGCTACTGAGAGATTAAGGAGCACGCTGGCCTATGGTTGGGTGGAACGTTGCAGCGACGTAGCTGGTTGCGGAAGAAGTTCTTTACAAGATAAGTAATCTTGTGTATTTTACCTCTGCAATTCTATATTTATTGTTAATTAAAATGGAATGAACATGTTGAATGAATGTTTGTTTGAATGCTGTTGGTTTCCGCTGTGTATGATGATTAAAATGCATCTGTGTATGATAAACATCCCTGTGTGCACATTTTAGTTTAAATTCTCTTTCAGCATTCTGTTTTAGGCAATTTTTTAGCCTATACATGTTCGAGGGTAGTTAGCCCGTTCTGATCAAGCCTGTAGTCGCGTCTTCTTCGCCGATCGGAGGCATGGGCACGTGACAGACATTTGACCAAATGGAGATACAACCATTGTTCAGTGTCGTGACAGAGTTATGATTTATATAACTTTAGCCTTGCACCATTAAAAACTTTTGTAAGGAATTGTCCTTGTAATGTATTTAGTCATATTGTCCCATTATTATTTAGTTCTTCGACGATGTATGGACCCAACCAAATTGTATGTAGATTTTCTTGTTTTCCTTTTATTCAACTGTTGTATAATAATATTAATTCGGGGACTATTATGTCCCCGAATTACATGGGGAATTATAATAGTCCCCATGTAATTCGGGGACTATTATGTCCCTCCTTTTTATATTGCGACTGCGTCATGCTTTCCATTGTTAATTTTGCACTTCTTTATGGTGGATTATTATTTGACGTTGTTCTTCTAGTTTTGTTAATTCAAAATTTATGTCTTCTTTTTCCTTAACGATATCCAAATGAAGTATATATGCAATTACTGGTGCGCGTTGTTTAACATGTATTGGTATGACTGCTTCCCATCCATAGATGAGTTTAAAGGGAATCTGTCCCATCAACCATATATATGTTATCCATATTCCCACAAGATAGCAGATATCTTCTCATCCCAATTGTATTGATAAATATTGCATATCTTTGTTAGTTCTTTGGTTAGAGTTTTATTGAATGATTCAATTGCTCCATTTGAATATGGATGGTATGTGGAGCTCTTTTGATGGTTGATCATGAACTCGTTCAGTAATATTGATATAGTCTTGTTAAGAAAATGTGTTCCTCTGTCGTCGATAAATGTAATAGGACATCCAAATTATGTAATTATATTTTCTATATGAATTTAGCATCTACTTTATTGGAACATGTTTTGACAGGTTCAACTTCTTCCCATTTAGTGACATACTTGATTGCTGTGATGATATGCCAAGATCTTGTTTGACATCCTGAGGTTGGAAAAGGTCAACCGAAATAGATAACCCATATTTTGAATGTTAATATTGGATTAACATATATTATGGGAATTTCAATACTTGGCAGTGTTCGACCAATTCTTTGGAACTTGTCACATTTATTCACCTGCATCCTATAGTCTTTATGTAGCGTCAACCACCATAGTCCAAACTATAATATTTTTGCATAGTTGTGTCTGCTTGGAAGTGTCCATTGACTGGTCCACTATGTGCTTCATCAATGATAACTTGTTGTTCATGTTCTAGGACGCATAAACACAATACTTTGTCAAGTCCTAATTTGCATAGGAATCCATTCATTAGAGTGAATGGTACAACCTTCATTACAAGTGTTTTTTTTTTTCTTTTCTATAATCCATTCTAGGGTTTTACCTTCTTCGAGATATTGTTCTATACCTTCCAGTTCTATAGGTACAACTTCTACTTGAAATATATGTGCATTGGGAAATTCATCATTTATTTTGTTGAGATATTCTCCTATGTCTTTTCTTAACAACTAGTTGTGACTGACATTAGCCTTCCCACATTTGACAATTATTTCAAATTCAAATTCTTTAAATAGGAGTATCCATCTACATAAGTGACCCCATGGTGAAAAGGTCCGTTGACCAAATATTTGAGTGCTTGATGATATTTGTAAAATACGAAAGGATTGACCAACAAATAATGCTGGTACTTATGTAATGCAAAAATCATGCCTAGATATTCCCGTTACATTGTTGAATAAATTATTTATGCTTGTTCAGTTTCTTGCTAGCATATGCATTAGGGTAATCCATTCTTCCTTCTATGGGTTGAGTCAGTATTGCTTCGACTACAATTCCCGATGCATCGATATGAACATGAAACTTGATCCACCAAATGGGAATCATAATATAGGAGGTTTGACTAACTTCCACTTGGGTAATTCAAATGAAGCTACACATTCTTGTGACCACATAAAATCTTGATTGTCTTTTAGTAATTCTTCCAAGGGGTATGTCATAGCAGAGTAATGTGTAATACAATTTTGATAATAGCTAGTAATCCCAAGGAGTATTCTAACCTATTCTGGATTTATTGGAGGCTTCAAGTCGAGGATAAATTTGATTTTGGCGTAGTCAAATTTTATTCCTTCTTTGCAAACAACATGTCCCAAGAGGATTCCAATTGGTGTTGCAAATATTCATTTATAATATTTAAGGATAGTTGTATTTGTTTGCATCGTTCTAGCATAAGCCCGATCCATTAGACATAGTGCCTTAGTAAATATTATATTTTTCCATTCATTGAAGTAGACAACCATAGTTTTGTATAACTATTATTGGAATGCTTTAACAACTATTCTGGAGAATATTGCAGGTGTGTTCTTTGAACCAAATGGCATAATTTTATGTAAAAATGATTCAAATTCACATACAAATGTTGTTTTATGTTGGTATTCTTTAGCGATAGGCACTTGATTATATACATAAAATCCATCAGTGAAGGAATAAAATCCATGACCTACAACTATGATTTCATCCACAAAAGGTGTGGGAAAAGGGTCGGTTAATGTTACTTTGTTTAGTCCCATCATGCATGGATGATTTTAAGGAACCATACTGATTTGAATGTGTAAAAATGTTGGCGAATCTTACCAATTCTTAAAACACCAACTATAAAATGTTTGGTGATATTTTTCAAAAAATATTTTAATTTCTAAGGATTTTATATCATTTATATAATAATTTGGCGATTTTTAGGGTGAAAATTTTTTACCCCATCAAAATTGGGAGAAACAGGGATTCAAAAAATGCAAAATGGCAAATCTCTTTTTGGAGAAAAACATTGAAAAATAGCCCATGGGCTAAATTTTTCCCCTAAAATTATCTCGAAGTAGATACATAGCTTTGTTGGATCATGTTTCTTTGGTTGCATGACAATAGGACTGGCCCATTTCAGTGGGTCCACTGGGTATATGATTCTAGATGCTAACATATTTTCTATTTCTTTCTTTACAATGTCTTTATACTTATTTTCCAACTTATACGATCATTTCTTGATAGGTGTAGCATCCAATTTTATGTTAATTTCATTTCTCCCATTTCTTATACTAGACATTTTAGGTATTTATAATCTCCCGCAAAGGCATCTTGGTATTCCTTTAGCAAATTAGTGATTTCTACTATTTGTTGGTCATACCACTAATCTCTTATTTTTTCCATCTTTAGTTGATCATCATTCAAAATGTCGACTTATTTCATTTTGATTTGTGCATCCATCTATTCTTGTGATTTTTCTTCATTTATTGGTCAATCCCCTTCTTTGAATTTTGTATAAGCAGGTGGAAAGTCTTTTTTTGTAAATCTTTCTTTCTCATTTTTTTTCTTCTGTGGCAACTTTCATCAGATATTTTATAGGACATTTTAGTACTTGTGGGTGGTTTCTTTTCCATATGAATATTTTCTCAACTTTTTTATGATTCTTGAGTTCTAGAATAGTCAAATAATGGGTTGGATTGATTGTGATATTATTACATGTTGACTGTGGTCAGTCCTCTATAGTCGAAATGATGTTACCCATTGGCTGCAAGAAACTTCTAATTTATGCAACTACTTATTTAATGCTTTCTTCTTCTGTACTGGAGGAAAAATCTCTTAAAAAGTTTTATTTTGTCTCTTTCCAATTGAAGGTTTCTCCTCTAGCCTATTCCATATTATACCATTTGTTTGGAAATCCTTCGAGTATACTTGGGGATAGGTGGGGCCATACTCATTCATATTTATATCCCAATCATCTCCATTCCTTTTCACATGTATTTATATGCTTTTCTAGGCCTTGACCTTGTGCGAATTTCGGTATTTTGCTTATGCTATAAGTCTCTTCCCTCCAAATCATTCTATGAAACATGTTGACATTGTAGTCCATGTATGCAATTGAGACTGATGTGTATCCCACCATTGTGATGCTTGACCAATAAAAGTTTCAACCATAATTTGAAGATGACCTTGTTCTCTGATGTTTTTAGATACTTTGTCAACATGTGCGATTAAGGCCTCCCTTTCTTTATATTGTAGAGGTGTAGTATTTGTCAGTCCCTTATTTGTTGGTATGATCGTCAAATAATATATGATACTATTCTTAAATGTTTTTGTAACGATAAATATGGTTAAACATTGTTGAGTTCTTTTTCTGGGTACAACCTCTATTGTCCAACATTCACGAGCTTGTGATTCATAGTTTTCCATTTTCCAATCGTACAATTCTGAGTTAGAATTGTATCCAACATACATAGGGATCCAAGATGAACTTATCCGCGGTTGTTTGGCTTGACAAAATCTTTATTATTTTGAACTAATTGATATAATCATTGGATTTCAACATCATTGTCATTAGGTTTGGCCAAGGTTTTCCTTGAGATGGCCAAATAGACAAAATCATTAAAGCAAATTTGGGGTCTAAAATGGGCCTCCTAAGGAAAATAATAAAATAACAGTTAAAACATTAAAATAATATGTATGGATTTTGGAAGGAGAGAGGCAAACTATTTTTTTTCTTCGTATTTTCAACATATCTCCATGTGGTTTTACTCAAATTTCAAGCGAGAGCACTCATTGTATGCGAAATTCAATTCTGCATCCAATGAGTACACACACTTCATACTTTTAATGGACCTCAACCTACAAAAAATGAGAAATACATGAAAACAACATGTTACTTTCAAAGTAACACATTTTTCCATGTATTTCTCACTTTTCTTGGGGTGGGTTCCATCAACAGTATGAAATGTGGGTACTTGTTGGATACATAATTGAATTTCACATCCAACGAGTGCTCCTACTCAAAATTTGAGTAAAACCAAAGGGAGATATGTTGAAGATATGAAGAAAAAGTATTTTTTTTTATGACTATTATGTCAAGTCAACTATAATGGTTGTCTTTTCTCTTGTAATTCTATTGGTTGTATCTTTTTTTCTATGAAGACCATTTTAGTTAGCTCTCTTTTTATGAGACTCAGACCTGAAATTTGTTGTAATGTACTCTCTTTCCTTCTCCTTTGAGTTTTATTTTGTCCTTTTCAAGAGAGATAGAGGCTTTCATTTTGCGACCCCATGGTCGACCAACTGGTGTAAGGAAGGATTTAGATCTTTCTCTTGGGTCAATAAATTCGAAATCGATGTATTCACTTATTCCCATGATTGAAGTTTTAACGTTATTCCATACACCAATAGGTTCAATCAGACCATTGTTGGCAAGTTTAAGGTAAATTATTGACTCAACGAGTCAAGGTCAACCCATGATTTCCTACGTCGATCTTATCATTATGTTAGCTTGCAACCTAAAGCTAAGGATGACTTGTGAGATACAAAATCCTTTGACTTCAAGGTCTATTAGGGGATCAATATCAGTTTTATCTTTTTTATTCAAACTACAAATATTTTTAGTGATTTTATCATTCCATATATTACTTTTGATAAGATACATTACATTGATTAATCATGCAACAACTTCTTCCTTTGTCAAGGGTTGTAATAACTTATTGAGTGCTTTATTCCTGTTTTATCCATTATTTTCTTCAAAATCAATTTGTGTGAATATTTTTATAACATTGTTAAATATTTATTTTTTCTTCAAAGGATTAGGGTAGTCATCTTTCTTTAATTGAATCCTTGTGACTTGAGGGTTATCCCCACCAATTCTTGTGCCTCATCTGGTGATTATTTACAAGTTCTTATTATTCAAATTTTCATTTTTAGAAACACTAGACAAGAGGTTAACATTCTTTTTATTATTAAGTGCTTCAAGCATGATGGGACATTCTTCTAAGTAATGCTCCCCCACACCACATTTTGTATAGAATTTTAAATCTGTCCCATCCTTCCATGGATAGTTGGGATTCAAGTGTTCTTCACTATAACACACAAAACATCATGGATTTGCACAACCATGTCCTGGTCACTGGTATCCTCCTCAACCATTGTATATTCCATGACCATTGTATCCTCCTCAACCATTATATCGTTCATGACCATTGTAACCTCCTCGTTGATTGTATGCATTATTGTACTGATTGTTATTGTGACCATTTTGACCTTTTTGCTCAATCGTCTTCGTTTGGTAGATTGTATTTTAATTTTCTTTGGTATTTAAGTTCTTGATACATACAATAGTTGAATGTTGTGTCATCTATCAAATTCCACACCATTTAGGTTTGACATTATTAGCATTTTAAGTGAAATTTGTAGTCGAGTGAGGTTCAAACCTCTCACAAATCTCACAGAAGTAGATTGTTTGCACTATCTGTAATTTTTTTGGCATTCATTCTTCTAGGAATATTCTTGGATTTTCTTGAAGATGATCCATGTCCCTCTGATATGTAATGTGAACTTCATGGTATCTTCTTCCCTCATCATAGGGGCAGGTATCTCTAGTAGTCCTTCCCCAAAACACATGGTACACCATAAGTCATTGTGCTTCGTTATAAGATGTTGTAGTGACTTTTGTATCATTTCAAGCTTTTATTCAAGTTGTTTATCGACGGGTCTGGTCAAATAGTCTATGTTATATTCAACCTTTAAATTTTTCTCCAGTATGTCATCATATGAAGTGTATCTGTGCACTGATAGTGACGTCTTGATTCTCAATTGCAAGCGTACGACAAAGAATTGTATTACCAATGCTTGGTCCATCTTACACATCTTATAGCTAAGAATATGTTTATATATTTTGTCATATTCTCATACTATTTTCTTAATTTCTTTCAATTTGTGTCTAGCCAGATGTTTGGTATTGTCAGCTTTGAAAAACTATAGATTTTTTTTTTTAATTTGTTGCTTCAACTCGGGACTTCTTTAAGGAAATTCATGTACCATGCGAGTGCTCTATTTCTGAGTCCTCCTGCGAACTATGCAATTTGTTGATTCTCATCATCAATGAGGTTATATTTCCAAAGGGATACACATACAAACTAATGTTTCTTAGGGTCACCATCCCCTTCAAATATAGGAGTATTTACTGGAATACGGTAAGCCATATTATTGAATTTAGGAGTTTTAATACTTACTAGAGTCAACAAACTAACTGACGTACTTAATACCTGATGGTTGTTGTTGATATTTTTTGGATGCGCCTGATACCATGACATGCATAATTCTTCTAATGAATCTTTGTTTCTAGGCCGGTTCTCCAGCAAGCTTCTCACCTCAATCCATAATGTTGTTGGAAGGGGGGTGTAAAACCCTGGTTTTGACCCTGTTTGCATTAAATGTATATGATGTATATATTGTAATTAATCATGGTGTGAAGCTAAAGGAAAATGCCCCACCATCGATTTAATGTTTTATGTTCTGGCGATTAAAATCATTGTCAATGTTATATTCGTGCTAGCTGTCACATTATAATTTTCGCATCATGTAAATATGCATTTTAATTAAAATACCCACAACCAGCTATGTCTATGCAACAAATAATGAGATGGGAGCATGGTTTTCCTAAGGATAAGGAGGGGGTAATATTTAACCTTTGGGACCAATGGGGAAAATCCAAATGTCAAAGGGAGAACCCATGCATCAGTCAACTACTTTTCTTATCTCTTTCACCCAATCATTTAATTTTGCTAGAAATTGGTTGACGTAGTTATTGCATGGGGTTGGGAAGAGTATGGGCATGAATTTTGAATTTGGAAAAAAACCATTTTTGAATTTTGGGGCAAGAAAACACCCAAAATGCATGCCCATTTTCCCATAACCCACGGTCTTCATTTTGCTCACGCAGGAAAATCTTGGGAGCTGTTTTTCCTTCACGTTTTTGCTCATTTTCCTCATCTTACATGCCCATAAATCCGTTTTTGGTGTTGTTCAGCAAGTCGGCAAGGAATATTTTCGTTTTGGGAGTTATGGTAGTCATTTGGCTCCTATAATGCCATAAACTTCCTCAGAATTCGTGGGAAAAGAAGATTCATGTTTTTTTTGTGGTCTATGGAGGCCGTTTTTGCCCACGTGAAGCCAATGAACATTTGCTGAAATCGATTTTGGCTCATAGGGATGTTTTAACCACTTACCCTTTCTAATTTTAGCTTCCAGGACATTTTTATCCATGCCCAACACTGTAATTGTGGTGTATTCTTGTGTAATCACCCATGCAATTGTTTTGTTTATGTGAATTATGATGAACATGTAAAATGTGTTGAATGCTTGAATTAAACGTAATTTGCTTTCGCTGAATGTTAATTCTTTATGCATCTGTGTATCTTGAGTTCAATGCATTATATTTTACGTTATGGGATAGTTTCCCGGGTAGATAGTATGTTGATGTAATTGTAACTTTGGAATGTATTCACTTGTATTTCTTATATATTGTAACCTTATATATTGTATTTCTTGTATTTCTTATTCCGGGATGTACTTGAGTCATATCATGCCCTGATGTTCCTATCGGGAGGTTCTATAATGTAAACAAGTCATGTCAAGTCATTGTGGGTAACCCTCCTATTGATCAAGGGTTAAAGTCCCCGCAGTTTCAGGGCACTAGGGTTATTAGACTCACCTAGTGAAGTTGGCCCTAGTTGGGTTTAGTTAAGTCGAGAATTAGTATAAATAGAGAGATAGCCTCTCTATTTATCACACACTCACTCACACTCAGTTGTAGCGCATAGCCGAGGAAGAGAAAGACACTGGGGCAAGGAAGAAAGAGGTTACTGCTGTCGAGAGATTATCTTATTGTTTTGGGGTTTTACTTTGGTGCTGATTCTATCTCTGAGGAAGTTGTATGGTTTTCTCCATTTATGGTTTCCCCGAGGAAAAACACTGTGTTATTGTCTCTTATGTTTGATTCCTGTGGTTGTTGTTCTCTCAGTTAAAGATCCTAATGTTATGCTAGCTTAATGTTAAAAATCTAACATGGTATTAGAGCTAACCTGAGAAGAAGACACTGTGCAGCTGCGGGAACTAGGGCTTCCAACTTTATGGATCTCTCTCCACATATTTTCAACAAAATAAGGTTGGAATAACTCTCCTCCCTATGGCGCATCTTTCTGTCGAAGCATAATCCAATTCTAAGGTTTTTCAGTTTTGGACCCGACACTACTGCCGAAAATTAGGGATTTTCACAGAAGAGGATTTTTTCAGTGAGCCCAGGCCTGGATTGATATCCTTCTCAAAATCGAAGTTAGGGATCAAATTCAAATAATTTGGTTGGACAGAACTCTGGAAAAGCAAAACCCTAATCTGCTCCTGAACCAACACTGCAAGATTTCAGCTCCAAATCCAGATCTAACATCTTGACCTTGTAAGATCTAAATCTTTTGTATTTCCATTTGAGGTTCTCAGTTAAGATGTCTCATCATACCAAGCTTGATGAAAAGCTTCAGGGAGCTAATAAATTTTGATCTTGGAAGTATATGATCTCCCTGGTCCTGGAAGAAAATGAGTTGGACTCCTATATCAGTGAGGAGGTTCCAGTTCCAGAGGGAGATGAGGAAAAGGCCTTACATAAGAAGAAGTTGGTTATGGAAAAGAGGATAATTGCTGATTCTATCAAGGATCACCTCATACCATAGGTGTCCTCCCTTAAGACACCTAAAGCTATGTTTGATTCCCTAACCAAATTGTTTGAAGGGAATAACATAAACCGGAAGATGACTCTGAGAAACCAATTGAAGAATGTAAAGATCCAGAATGCAGAGACCATCTAGTATTACTTTACAAGGGTCGCTCAGATCAAGGAACAATTGGAAGCAGTAGATGAAGAAGTGGAAAATACAGATATTGCAATGACCACCTCGAATGGTCTCCCTAGATCATGGGACTCCTTTATTCAAGGAATCTGTGCCATAAAGAAGTTAGTCAAGTTCAGTAGACTATGGGAAGAATTCTCTCAAGAAGAAGCTCGGATAGCAACTCGAGAAGAGAAGATGGGAAGTGAAGATCAAGCTCTCATAGTACACTCCAAGAAAACCAAAAGAAGTTCTCATCACTCCAGAGGTAAGAAATTTCACCATAAAGATAGCATTAGAAAGGACCTATCTAAACTAAGATGGTATACATGTGATGAAAGAGGACACTTTGCAAAAGACTGTCCTAGAAAAAAGGTTAACTCTCATAAGAATAAGGGAAACAAGAGAAGACATCATGCTCATGATGTAGAGGATGATGAACCTTCCAAGAAGAGAACCAAATATGAAAGTGAAGGCTCTTCTAGTGATGAAGAATATGTTTTGATTTCCGCTCTTACGGGAAACATTACTCATGGAAGCAACGATTGGCTTATAGACAATGGGGCTTCCAAGCATATGATAGGATTCAAGGAATCCTTTGTGAAACTTTTAGAACGTGAATCACCTCACAAGGTGAAGTTAGGAGATGACTACTAGTATCCAATGAAAGGTAGTGGGGAATCCTCCTACAAGATAGTCTCTGGAAAGTCTATGACAATGAAGGAAGTATTGTTTGTACCAGGACTAAAGAAGAACCTTCTCTCCATATCTACATTAGATGCAAAAGGAATGAGGTTGCATTTATATATGGTCAATTCATCATGTGGCCAAAAGGAAAGACTATTGATGATGCAGTAATGATTGGAGAACAAGAAGGAGGATTGTACAAATTGAAAGGCCATCCAGAACAAGCCTTGGTCCATGACATAGTAGAGCCAAATGAACTTTGGCATAGAAGGCTTGCATATGTGCATTACAGAGCACTACCAATTGCAAGCAAAGCTGTTGAAGGTCTTCCATAAATTCAAGCAAAACATGATGGGGTCTACAAAGGATGTGCGAAAGGAAAGAACACAAAGAAGACATTTCCAAGTAGTGAGAGCAAAGCAAAAGGAATCTTGGAAATCATCCACTCCGATGTATGCGGACCAATGTCATCAAGCTCACTAAGCAGGTATATGTATTATGTTTCTTTTATTGATGAATTTTCCAAGAAGACATGGATTTACTTCATGAAGAACAAAGATGAAGTTTTCAGCAAGTTCAAAGAATTCAAAGCCTTGATCGAGAATCACATAGAAAAGAAGTTCAAGAACTTTCGATCAGATAATGGTGAAGAATTCACATCAAATGAATTCAAAGAGTCATGCAAAGACTCAGGGATTAAGAGGGAGTTGTCCACCCCATATAATCCACAATAGAATGGGATTGCAGAAACGAAGAATAGAACCATCATGGAAGCTGCAAGAGCAATGCTTCATGATCAAGATATTCCTATGCACCTATGGGCAGAAGCTGCCAGAACAGTGGTGTATGTACAGAACTGTACTCCACACAGAGTACTTGAGAACAAGACTCTTGAATAAGTCTTCTCCAGCAGAAACCAAAATTCAGCCATCTCAGAATATTCGGCTGTCCAGTGTACATACATATTCCAAAAGAGGAAAGGACAAAATTAGATCCTTCAGGAAAGAAGGGTATATTTGTGGGATACTCTGAAAGCTTGAAGGCTTATAGAATATACTTCCCAGGATTCAAGAAGATTGACATTAGTAGGGATGTGACATTTGATGAAGACACAGCTTACAACTAATCCAGAAAGAAACCTACTGAAGAACCTGAAGAAGAAGGAGCACCCAGAATTCATGATACAACCATGAATGAGGAAGTTCAAGAAGAAGATCAAGAATTTGAAGAACCTCAAGAACATGTAGATCCACCTCAAGAAAAGAATCCTTATAAGAGGAAACCTGCTTGGGTACGAGAAGCTATCCAAGGTGCAGAAAGATATGGGGCTCCAGAAGAGAATCACAGAGAAAGAAAGAGGACCAAATCTTGCTTCGGATATGTAGCACTACTATGTGATTTCTTCGTTAAAGAACCTTCCAATTATGAAGAAGCGACAGAACGAAAAGAATGGAAGGATGTTATGATCGAAGAGTATTAATCGATCATGAAGAATGATGTTTGGGATGTTGTCCCAAGACCAGAAGGAAAGTCAGTTGTAACTTCCAAATGGATCTACAAGATCAAACATGCTGCAGATGGTAGCATAGAGAAATATAAGGCGAGATTTGTGGCTCATGGTTTCTCACAGAAAGAAGGAATAGAATGTGAAGAAACCTTTACATTTGTAGCCAGATACACTTCCATCAGATCAGTACTTGCTCTGGTTGCAGTGATGAAATGGAAGATACACCAAATGGATGTCAAGACTGATTTCTTGAATGGTGTAGTGGAAGGAAGTGTATGTAGAACAACCACTTGGTTTTGAGACACATGGCAGGGAGTCTCATGTGTGCAGATTGAAGAAAGCCTTGTACGGTTTAAAACAAGCACCTAGGACTTGGTACGACAGAATTGATAGCTTTCTATCCAATTTGGGATTTACTAATATTAAAGCAGATTCTAACCTTTACTACAAGGTTGAAGATGGCAACCCAGTGATACTCCTAATGTATGTAGATGATCTATTTGTAACAGGTATGGATGGGTTGATTGCTGATATGAAGAGGAAGCTTACTACCGAGTTCGAAATGAAGGACTTGGGTATGATGCATTATTTTCTAGGCATGGAGGTGTGGCAGAATGCAGATGGAATTTCCCTGGGACAAGGGAAATATACAGTAGAGATCCTGAAGAGGTTTGGGATAATGGACTGCAAGGCTATGGCCACACCTATGGCATCGAACTTGAAGATATTGAGTGATGCTTCATCAGAGATAGTTGATGCTACGATGTATCATCAGATGATTGGGTCCTTGATGTACCTGATGAACACGAGACTAGATATTTTCTTTGCTGTGAACACCTTGATCTAGTTCTTGACAGATCCAAGACATGTTCACTTGATTGCTGCAAAGCATATTCTGAGGTACCTAAAGGGTACAGTTGACTATGGGATCAAGTACGAGGGAGATCAGAAGATTAACCTAGAGGGTTATGTTGATTTAGATTGGGTAGGTAGTGCCATAGATAGGAAGAGCAATTCATGGTGTTGCTTCAGTATGGGATCGGGTGTGATCTCTTGGTTTAGTAGGAAGCAATCCTGTGTGGCACTGAGTAGAGCTGAAGCAGAGTATGTCGTAGCTTGTTTAGCTAGTTGTGAGGCAGTATGGCTGAGGAAGCTACTGTCTGATTTATTTGATCTCCAGTTGGATTCTACTTGTATATATTGCGACAACTAGAGTTGTGTGAAGTTGTCAAAGAACCCTGTGTTCCATGACAAGTCGAAGCATATCAAGATCAAGTATCACTATATCAGAGATATGGTGCAAAGAGGAGTAGTGAAGCTCCGGTATGTTGAGACAGAGGAATAGATAGCTGATGTATTGATGAAGCCATTGGCTAGAGTGAAGTTTGAGTACTTCAGGGAGAAGCTTAGTGTTCTCCAGATCGAGGTTCCCTCCAAGGGGAAATGATGAGACCGAGAGACATTTTGACATGGTGAGAGGACTGGTTCCTTCCATGTCAGATATGAGTGCTGATCCATTCTGATATGACTATAGGATTGGTTCCTACATGATCATATATAAGGGCTATTTCCATTCTTATAATGGAGGTGCCTAGTCAGTTACCAGGAATACTTGGTCTAGGACTGAGGGACATTCTGATATGACTATAGAATCTGTTCCTACATGATCAGATGTGAGTGCATGACCATTCTGATATGATTGAGGGATGTGTTCTCACTTGATTAGATATAAGGGCTGTTACCATTCTCTTGGAGAATGGAGGAACCTAGTCAGTTACCAAGAACCCTAAACCTGGGGTTGAGAGACTTTCCATCATGGTTGCAGGATGTCTTCTTGCATGGGTGGATGTAAGTGCAGAGCCCTTCCATCATGGTTACATGATGTGTTCTTGCATGAATGGATGTAAGTGCAGAGCCCTTCCATCATGGTTGTAGGATGTGTTCCCGCATGGGTGTATGTAAGTGCAGAGCCCTTCCATCATGGTCGCAAGATGTGTTCCTGCATGGGTGGATGTAAGTGTAGATCCATTCCATCATGGTTGCATGATGTGTTCCTGCATGGGTGGATTTAAGTGCAAATCTCTTCCATCATGGTTGTAGGATGTGTTCCCGCATGGGTGGAAGCGCATAGCCTTTTTAGACTGGTTGCAGGATGTGTTCCCACATGGCTAAATGTGAGTGCCGGGCCTTTCTAATGTGATTATAGGATTGGTTCCTACATGATCAGATGTGAGTGTTGGGCGTGCCTTTCTGACATGGTGTTGGATGTGTTCCTCTCATGGTCAGATGTAAGTGCTGGGCATGCCATTCTAACTTGGTGTCAGATATAAGCGCTGAAGAAGACCTACATGGAGGCTAGGCCTACAACCAACATGAAAAAGGGTTGGCTCTGTAGAACTTCCAGTGACGAGAAGAGTCATGAGATAGCACCCATGATGATCCAGTGATGATCCATATCGAATGATGATCCAGATCCAATGATGATGCCCAGTGATGATCTAGATCGAGTGATGATGATCCAGATCCAGTGATGATCCAGATCCGAAGATGAAGATGACTTGAAGACGAAGATGACTTGAAGATGAAGATGACTTGAAGACGAATATGACTTGAAGATGCAGATGACGAGAGGATCGAGAGAAGAAGACCAGTGATGAAAATTGTGTCGAGAGAATACCTTCCTAGTTAAGAGGGAGTGTTGATGTGATTGTAACTTCAAAATGTATTCACTTGTATTTATTATATATTGTAACCCGATGTTTATTTTGGGATGTACTTGAGTCATGTCATGCCCCGATGTTCCTATCGGGAGGTTCTATAATGTAAACAAGTCATGTCAAGTCATTGTGGGTAACCCTCCTATTGAACAAGGGTTAAAGTCCCCGCAGTTTTGGGGCATTAGGGTTATTAGACTCACTTAGTGAAGTCAGCCCTAGTTGGGTTTAGTCAAGTCGAGAATTAGTATAAATAGAGAGGTAAACTCTCTATTTATCACTCACTCACTCACACTCAGTTGTAGCGCATAGCTGAGGAAGAGAAAGACACTGGGGCAAGGAAGAAAGAGGTTACTGCTGTCGGGAGATCATCTTACTGTTTTGGGGTTTTACTTTGGTGCTGATTCTATCTATGAGGAAGTTGCGGGGTTTTCTCCATTTATGGTTTCCCCGAGGAAAAACACTATGTTCATTGTCTCTTGTGTTTGATTGTTGTGCTTGTTTTTCTCTCAGTTAAAGATCCTAATGTTATGCTAGCTTAATGCTAAAAATATAACATAGTATTATGGTAGCGTCCTATTCGCTGGTCGGAGGGTCAGGGACGTTACAGGGGGGTACCTCCATATGTACTTAATATAATAAATTAAAGGAGTGTCATCTAATTTAATTGTGAAGGTAATCAAATTACCGTGTACTGGTCATTGAATCATCAATCTATCTGTAATTCATCCACATTGATCTATTTGATTCCATATACTATTGTCACTTGGATTCAATCCCATGTTTTACTTGACTATTTGTCTAATAGTCGGCCCATTCCTCATTATCATCGATATAGATTCGACGAGAGTCAAGGCATCTAGAATTGAAATGTGCAACATTTGCGAGGTCAACACCATTGCATGCGACCAATCTGTCATTGTCGACATGTAAACTTCTCTCTCATTCCCTTAAATTAGGAAGGACTTGTGGCTTCTTGACCATATCGTATGATTTCTTTATACTTCTTTTTTTGCATAATGGACTAGCAATATTCCTCAGTTGCTCTTGTCATTTGTACCTCTTTTATCTTTCTCTTTTAATATGTTTGTCACTTGTTTATGGGAATTTGGGAACTTGTTTCGTTGGAGCAGATTCAACTTCTTATAGGGATTATTTATTTTCTTCGTTTATCGATTAACATCATTATTTTATTCAGAACACATAGTCAGCGACCCCCCCATTGTCGACACGACTCTATTGTTTAATGGTAATGGAATCAACAATAGGATTCATTTACTTAAAATATATTCCCATCCTTTTAGATTTTTCTTCCAATTTGATGAGGCATGTGTGTATAACGGAGTTCGTAGTTCAACTATATGACTAGCTTCTTTTTCAATTATTTTTTTTATAACGAGATTGGTATAGAATAGAAAAACCCCTCATGAAGGTCGGTGTAGAATTTTTTTCAAACATGTTCCATGAATGATCTTTCTTCTATGGCTTTCTCTTAATAGAAATCTCTGCATATATTTTGTAGCCACTAGTATAGATTTGTTGTTCCTCTATTATAAATTTTGTGCATAAAAAATCATTCATTCTATGCATCTAAATTGGTCATTAAAATTTGTCGAGGAACTTATTTATTTCTTGAGTAGCGTCTTCTATAAATATTTTATGGGCCTCAGTGAAAATTTTCTCCTTTGCTTGTGCAATTGTTATCTTGTTTCATCTTGCATAATTATTGATGTAATTTGTTATTTTCTTGTCCCACAACTCTCATCGTTTAATTAAAATCTACACATGCTCATTCTTGTAGCATGTTTGTGTACTACCATCAATGAAACCAATGATGTAGTATGAGGAGTTGCATACATTACCAGTAGTACATCTAACCAATATATTAGATATCACATATGTAGATACTAGATATAATATAAGAGATTAAGTGGGAAGACCATAACAAGTCTTTGTATTAACACATGCAAAATGTTGTACAATAAATGTATATATCAATGACTCACCAACCTGTGTATGTGTGTGTGTGTGTGTGTTATTCTATTACAACTACTAGTTCGGTCGGCTAATCGACTGAATAGATCGACCAGATGGTGGTTGGGTGGAAGACCTAGTCAGTCAACCAACTAGGCTCCTCTAACAAGGAACTAGTTAGGTTTTGGAAGAAGAAAAATGATGACTCGCTCCTTATGCACCGGAATATTGATGTAATTGCAAAGAAATTGGGCATATAGTTCATGGCAAGACTACCAGTCAAAGGGGAAAATTCATATACTCCAGTACAAGATGGGAAGGAAGGGCCATTGGGTTGTGATCAGATTCCTTGAGTTTGGTTTTCTTTGCTATGAATTTTGGTTGTCTATGTTATATCTCAAGTTGTAAGACTTTAAGTTAGTCTAGGGTAGAAAGGAAGGTTGTTAGAAAGACTGTTTTTAGAAGAATAATAGGAGTGTGTATGTTATTTTGTTTCTAGTTTGTTAAAAACATTTAAAGCCATGCCTTCCCCACGAGGAGGGGTAGTTTTGATCTAATTACTTTAGTATAAGTTGTGTTCAAGGGTGGTTAATCAAAAGAATAGAAAGGATATGGTATGCTTTTGAAAGGCATGTTATGTACCATTCCAATTTCTTTAAATATAATTATGACTTTAAAAAATAGTAAGCAAAAGAAGAATGGTCAAGATTAAGGTTACAAAATAAATTAATAGGAGAATTAACTAATTGCACCGAGAGGTTCTCTACAGCCCAGTATGGGGGAGATCTTGTAACGTGATGTGATGTTAGTAACGTTTGTAACATGTCGGCAAAAAATAATAGTGATAGTGAATATTATGGGAGAGATCTTGTAACGTGATGTAACGTTAGTAACGTTTGTAACATGTCGGCAAAAAATAATAGTGATAGTGAATATTATGGGAGAGATTTTGTAACAAAAAATAAAAAATAATATCACTTTCGTAACGTTATTTTTATTAATAAAAAATAAATTTTCTAATAGGCCAAAATAAATGTCGGCCACAAAAACAATCTATATGGGGGAGATGTAATCTTCCTACCTAACAAAACAATAAAAAAGTAAAAATTTAATTATCCGTAAAAAAAATATGTGAGTCAAGAAATAAACAAAAAATTGAATTATCCACAAAAAAGTTGGCCTTGCACATGGTTTTAAAACCATGTGCAAGGCATTCTAAACAACCCATGGTTTTATTGTACATGGTTTAGTAGGCTTTTCACATGGTTTTTAAACCATGTGCAAGGCCTCCTAAACAACCCAGGTTTTATTGTACATGGTTTAGGAGGGCCTTACAAATGGTTTTGAGACCATGTGCAAGGCCTCCTAAACAACCCATGGTTGTAGGAGGGCTTTGTATATGGTTTTAAAACCATGTGTGGGGAAATGATGCAATGTTCGTTCCTAACAAAATAAAAAATAATAAAAAGTATTATATGTCAGCCATAAATAATATTAAATATTAATAATTAAAATACTATATATGGACCTTAAATAAAAATATGTGTCTTTTGGTTTGAATCAAATCAATGGATACCTAAGAAGAGGTTTGCACCTCGAGAGATTTGATCCACCTCGGCGCTTAATAGAGCCTAAGATTTGGATCTACGCTGGTTATATATCACTTAATGTAATTAATCTAAACAAATAAAATTGATAATATTTAAATTATTTAAAAAGATGGATTAACATAAATTATAAAAGCTAATAATGGAAAGAAGGAAAATTTAAAAATAATATACACATTTAGATCATAATAATCTTACCAAAAGTGAAAATAAAATATAAAGTTTAATTATTTAAAAAAGATTGTATAATATAAATTAATAAAAAAGGGTGGGAGGAATTATAATAACTGATTATAAGGGAGAAAAATTAGAGATCAATCATGCCTTATTATAATTATTGATGTATCAACCCAAAAAAACAAAAATGATGTATCCCTAATAATTATTGATGTATCAACCAAAAAAAATGATGTATCCCCCAAAAAGGAAAAATTTAAATTAATATAATTGATTTATTCAAAAATGATGTATTACCAAACAAAATACAGGGGATGGAGGAAAAATACATTTTGATTTATTCAAAAAAGATGTATCATGGCAAAATGAAAGAAGAGAGACATAAGAAAAATATAAATTAATATAATTGATTATATGGAGAATTAGTGATTAATAATGCCATATTATAAGAAGGTCATTAATCCTAATTTGGAAGATAAGAAATATCTCTTGGTAGTAACTAGCTCACAGAAGAAAATTAATATAGCCAAGATTATAACAAACTCTCATGAACTCCATACATAAACATGACATTGGTCTATTCCTAAAACTCCATGGGAGGAAAGGGTTTGTCATATGTGTGAGTCTAGGAGTGTTGAGGATGGAAATCACTTTCTCTTACAGTGCCTTCCTTACACCCACATTAGATCTGAGTTTCATAGTATTTTTTACAATACAAACCTTTATAACCTCCTAACTTTCCAAAACTATAGTGAGTTTGGAAAGCTTCTTGGAAAGATTTTTGAGCACAGGAACAATATTTTAAAGTAAACCAAGTATTATCCTTCTTAAGGTATGATAGACCAAAGTTGGTCTCAGTGGACGTTAATCACCATCACCATCACCATCATCATCACAATTATTTAAAATTGATGAAAGACAGAAAGGGTGCGAGAAAATATATAAATTAATATAAATGATGTAATAATAAAAATGAAATAAGTTAAGAGAAGAGAATTAGATTAGAGTAATATATTTTTGTAAAAATAGAATCAATAAGAAGTTAATTTTTCTTAGGGATAAAGCAGGAAACAATTAATGAAGGAAAACAAGATTGGGGAATACCAAATTAAAACAAAATGAATTGGTTAGAGGATCAATATAAGTTAGTGACTGAGATGATGGATGAAAGGCTTCCACGAATGGATTAGTTTATATCCATATTCTCAATTAAAGCTATTAGTATGCTTTTCAATTTCTAGATCTTCTCTAATAAGTTTATAAGAGTATTGAGTTGCGGAAGCAATAATTTTTGCCTGATTGAAGCAAGAAGGGTCTTTGGAATTGAAGGAATTCTCTACAATAGCATATTTGTTGAGCCTATTGTGATTGGTATCTGAAATGTGTTCTTTAAGACAGGTTTAGATGGATCTACTAGTTTTTCCAATGTAGTTTTTCCCACATGAACAAGGCATTTAGTAGATACCCCGGGATAGAAAGGGTTTGGATTTATCCTTCATGCCCCTGAATAAATTTTAAGGGTCTTAAGGGGTTTAGTTATGGTGTTAATGTTATTTTTAATTAAAATTTTAGATATGCGATTCGTGATTCCATGGATATAAGGAAGATAGTACATGATTGATTGGGGAAGCAAATAAATCCTGGGGGGTTTGGGTTTTGGATGCAGGAGTTGATGAAAACTTTTGTTAATGAGGTGCCGGTAATAACCATTGGTCATGAGGGATTTGGTAAGTTGGGTTTCTTGATATGTTGGGAGTTAAATATTCGAACAACTATGGTGATCAAAAGTTTGAGGATAATATAATTTTGAGAAGGATGGTAATGGGATTGGGAATGGAGATGTCGATCAGTGTGGGTTTCTTTCTTGTATATCTAATGAGAGAGGAATCCATTTTGTTGTTGGGTGACCAGGATGTCAATGAAAGGAATATAATCAAATTGTTGGATTTACATGGGGAATTAGATGTGAGGAGAGATACTATTCAAATGATTGTGAAATTCATCAAGGGAGGTGTGGTCATGTGGCTAGATAACAAAAGTATCATCTACAAACCAAAACCAACATTTGGGTTTAAGGAGAAGGTAATTAAAGGTTAGAGTTTCAAAAATTTCCATGAATATGTGAGCAATGATAGGGGATAGATAATATCTCATGGGAGTGGATTTAGTTTGTTCATAGAATTTATCTTTAAAACATAAAGGGTAGAAGAGATGCATATATTTATAATATGAAGGGTTTTCTCATCCACCAATTGGGATATACTGTCGAGGGATTTGCACATAAGTATTTTAGTGAAGAGTGAGACAACATCAAATCTAACCATTAGATCATGATTGTCAAGGTGAAAGTCACAAAATTTGTGAAAAAATCCAGAGGAGTCTTTGTAAAAGATTGAGCTTTACCCATGAAGGGTTGAAGTTTTTTAGCATAGAGATGGAATAGGGAATAGGTAGGGATAAAATGGTGTTAACAATGGGTCAAAGAGGGATTTCTTTCTTATGGATTTTGGGTTGGCCATAAATTTTTGGAGGTTGGGGATTATGGGGAAGAATGTGTTGTTTGATTAAGGGCTCAAGTGACGATGATTTAATACCTTTAGAAACCAAATTAATGATTTTTGCGGTGGGATTGAAGGAAAGGGGTTTATAGGAAGAAGAAGATAGGATATCAAGTAATTTAGATTTAGGATCATAACAATTCATAATGACAGTGATGGATCCTTTATATGCCTTAACAATGACAATGTATTGGTTGGAATTGAGTATTTTAAGGGATAGGAATTCATATTTGGAGAGATTGGGTTTAGGGAACTTAGCAAATTTTAGAATTATTGAATAATATTCTCAAATTTATTTGGATTCGTTAGAAGGAAGGTGGGGGGTAAAAGATTTGATTGAACAAATAATTTCTTCGATGGGGAGGTGGTGAGGAACAATGGCATAATTAAATTTTTTTTGAAGAAGTGACAAGGAGGGAGAGTCTAAATAAAAAGAGGAGATATTTATGACTATGTAGGGGGAATTTAATGAGGAGAGAAGAGGGTTGGGGATAGGATTTGGTAAATGATAAAAGGGTTGAGGGTAGAATTTGAATCCAAATTGGATAGAGGAAAAATGGGAAAGAGATATTGAGTGTGGGGAGAGGAAGGAGTAGGAGAGGCATGAGGGGAGATTGGTGTTGGTTTGACGAGAGGTGAGACATATGGGTTGTGTGGATGGAGGAAGAATATTAGAGTAAGGGAGGTGGGAGGTTAAGAGTGTAATTTTTGGATGGAGGGGAGAGAGAAGCAAAGAGAGAGACAACTAAAGCAACATTAACCAAATAGGGAGGTTGGATAACATAAGGAGATTAAGGGAGGTGGGGGAGGGGGGGGGGATGGGGGGTGAAC
>LPNX010196129.1:161050-281027 GCA_001517045.1 Pseudotsuga menziesii
TTGTGAATTGTGTTAATGTGAAGTTCAAACAATAATGTCTTTCCAATAAAATCAATTAAAACCAATTATACATAACAAATAATATGGAGGGATATTTCAAAATTTATCATACAAGAAGAGAAAGCATATTAATAATTCATTTTCAATAAAATAAAATGAAATTAAAAATAGTTCACATACCATCGAGAGAGTACATTTATGATGCATGGATATGTCTCAATTTTGGATATATTAATTATTTATAGGGATACAAATAAACTGAGATCATGAAATCCATTAATGTTTAAAGATCTAATATTAACAATTTTAAGCTATACTTCAGTTTTAATGTTTATACTTTATCACTTTTATTTATAATAATCATAATAAACAATTTTGCTAATTAATTTTTTTATATCTTAAAACTCATTTGGTAAACCATTTTCCAATAAATTTTTTTAATTAAAAAATGTATTACAAAATTTAAGTCTCATAAAAATAAACTATTCTCACAACAATGATACTAATTTATAGTCTTATAAGCTATTATTTCTCATTTCCTATTTATGCTAGTCTATAAAGAAACTTGCATATTTTTATAACATAAGTCAATAATATTACTAGAAGTATGTAAGGAAGCTTGAATATGCTTGTTTTATGCTACATCGCAATAACCTATATCGTATTTAAATGGACATTTTTTAATTCATTTTTGTTTTAATTTCTTTAAAATTGTAATTATATTTGTTTTATCATATATTTTTATAGCAAAATTATCCTATTGCTATATATTTTCAATCTCTTCTTAGGAGGCAGGTACTAAGCAACTTTGTTGCTTATTCCACTTGTTTTAATATAAAATTTATAAGCATTTTTACATTTGTGTCTACGCTCACTTTATGCCTAAATATTTTTAATTTTATATTTTATCTTTACTTTTTTTATTAATTTTTAATCTTATCTTTACCTTCATTCCCTTAATATGAGTATGCCACTTTATATCTATATATTTATTTATTTTTATTTTTATCTTTCTTTGTATTCCCTTAAATTATTATTTGTTTCCTTTTTAGCCATGGTTCTATCTCCTTTTTTTCTTGATTATCCCTTTTTCTAATTCTTAATGTGTCTCTTTCATTACTTTATATAATCAACCCTACTCTTTTCTAACTTTGAAAACTTTATTGTGATTTTCTAAAGATGGGTGGAGTGTCAAATCGAAACATCAATTTCTTAAACTCTAACATAGTGAAAATCCAAAAGCAACAATGATAATGTCCAACGATTGTGAAAGCATCTATACTCAACCTCACTTTGTTGTTGTGCATTAGTGTGTTTCTAAGATTTGTCTTAAATCCAACCTAGTTAACACATTTATTATATATCTAGGTGGTTAAACCTATGTAGTCATTATGTGGGCCCATAACCTCTCTTTAGGAGGGAACCAATGCCTCTTGAGATGTGTATAAGTTCATGAGAGTCATTTGTAACATCAATCATTATAATATCAAGTGATTCATTCTTTAGCCTACGAGCACATTTTAAATGTTTTCTCTATCATTCTTGGGTTACATTTTCTTCTCTCTAGTGCACTTTGTTATAGCGTGAACTAGCATGTATAGTTAAATCCCCAAAGAACAAGGCTATCCTAACTATAACCTAGAGTTGTTACCTATTGTCACCTTGATAACCATATCTCTGTAGTCTCAGTTGGATCTTCTCCAACTCAAGGGGGGATTCCCTAGGGTTAAGATTGTTAGGATACGACAATGAGGGAACAAGGTGATTTGAAGAGTTGAATTGAGTTAAATTATTTTTTGGTCTTTCTTGTAGTATAGGTGATGGGAGGGTTATGAAAAATATTTCCAATCCCCAGGGAATATGGAGTCTCAGGATGATCCCCCTCAAGTCTTATTTGCATGTGTTTGATTGGAACCTCTACAAAATGCATGCCAAATTCCTACCCCAAAGAATTTGAAGCTTCTTGCAAATTTCACCAAGGAAGAGAATCTTTTAGTGTACACCTTCAACACATATATCTACCTCACCCTTCAAAGCAAGTTCTCAAACAATCCAAGCACTCCATAAATCAATGATACATTCATGAAACAAATGACGTCCACATAAAAGCTTCTAAACGTTTTTTCTAAAACTACTTTTTATTAATTTAACTATAGAGCGTGTTTGTGTAGAACCTAAAATGCCATCGACGGGTGGTTCTATAGAAGGTCTCGAAGGATCTGTGTTAGGATGAGGGGCATGTGGAATTAAGACATACATAGTTCCAGATTGTGAATAGAACAAGTATAAATACTAAGCAGGACTAATATCTTGTTCTTCTGTCACTGCACCCCCCATAGAAACATATATAGCAATGGGTGGAAGAAGCGATTTGGTGAACCAATCAACTAATAATCGATTGGGAATAAGAGCTTTAATTACTCTACATCGCCATCTCCACTCATGAATATGATCACAAATATGAGTGGAAGTGTACTGGATAAGTGAAGTTAAAAGGTTTGTACTTGTTTCATATCTAATAAGTAATTGGAAATGCATAACAAATTCCATTGCTAAGGTATTAAAATCACCGAAAGAATGTTGTGGAAGCTCAATGTACCATTTGGAAGCTGTCCTAGTAAGAATTCATTGGAAAATCCTCAAATGTATGGAATCATCAATTAATCAGTTCGATGAACACTAAAGATGAAAAGTCATAACATGATTTTTGGGGTGTTCTCCTTGTTTACCATAAAATTTAGGTATATTTGAGGGTAATTTATCCGGTATAGACAAAAAAAGGATCATGCATAATGGGATCATTAATGAGTTTAGACAATCCAGGCAAATCTAAAGTTGCTAAAAATGGAAGTTTCCTATTGAGATGTGGGTAGACATAATATTGATAGGGCATGGGAGTACCAGTAGGGCCATAAGCCGGTTGTGGTTGTACGTTGTAGCCATATTAACTACCTGCATGTGGTTGTTAGTAAACTGGAGGATTCTGAGCTAAAGGTTGGGCATAAGCAATTGGTTATTGAGTAACATAACCTACAATAGGTTGTGACCATTGATTCGTCATACTCCCTAGATGAGGTACACCGGTATAAAAATTTATGACAGGGGGATTAAGTAATAATTGGGCATATTGCACCCCATCCAAATATTGGGTACCCATAGAAGGTTGTTGTGGCTGCCCCCAAATAGGTGGTTGTTGCTACCCCCATATAGATGGTGGTTGTTGAACAAAGGAAGATTTTTGGAAAACAAGATTGGGTTGATTATGAACTTCGCTCAACCCTCCAGCTGAAGGAATTGCACCTGATATATTATAAAAATTAGGTGTATATTGGTCTCTTGTCATAGGTAAGTTTAAAGCTGGAAAATGATGTCCAATTATATTTAGAGGGTTGATAGAAGGCATAAATGAACTTCCTACTGAATCATTAGAAGTTGGTGTTTGAGTAGGTTGAGAAACTGCTATAGTGTTGACTTATGGAATATAATGAGTACTAAGCTGTGTAATTGTAGGTAATAGAGGAATGTTAATGTTTACAATTTCACTAGAAGGGATCCCAATAGAATGACCAAGAATATCTCTTTCTAAAAGATATGGGAAAGGTATTCTAGTAGATGTACTCGAATGAGGTGTTAAATCCATGGAAGGGACATGGGTAGTACTTGTAGAACCAAACTCAGAAAAATACTAGCCTAAGGTTGTACCTGATAATGGTGTAGAAGGAACAAACATGGTTTCAATTAGAGGAAATTTGCGGTCTAAAATGGGCCTCATAAAAAAATGTGCCATGGATGAGTTGGATAGAGTTGGATTTTTTAAGCCAATAGAATTTCAATATCTTTGGTCAACCATTATGGTTGAGTTGGACATATAATTCTTATGTGTCATAATTTTATTTGACAATAGCTAACTCCATATCAACCTCACCTTGGTTAAGATTGTAAAACGATCATCTCGAAATACGATATATATACTTGAAATAATAAATCTATAATATTTTATTTGCCACTACTTCCAACTCATTTAAAAAATAATTCTCACATTAATTAAAATTACAGTGGAGGCATTTTGAAATACTAAAAGCATTTACTAATCAATATTTAAAAAACAAAACTAAATAGTATTTAATTTTGAAAGGAGTTATCCTGAAATACTAAAAAATAAATTTAGTATTTTAATATTACAAAATAAATATATTTAATTACTACATGTCCAAATACTTCAATAAGTAGAAAAATAGTAATATAAAATAAAAATAGAAAATAAAATTTATATTATTTAAGTATACATCCTTTTAAAAATATCTACATGTGTTTAATTATACATCCTAAAATAATTAAAAAATTTATATACTAACATAAAAAAACTATTTTTAATATTACTAAATAGAATCTAGTAAGTTTATATTAAAGCAAAATATTAGTAATATAAAAAAGTTTAAATTGTATTATATGTTTAATTGAATTTGTTTGTTTTATATAAATCAAAATATTTAATTAAAAAAAATATTAAAAAATAGTTAATTTAAATAAAAAACTATTGTTTATAATCTTTATATAAACATTAAAATTAAAAACAAAACATTATAATTAAAAATGATTAATTTAAACAAAAATATTTTTATAATGAAATTTGATTTTGCCTTTTCCCTTTCACCTAGTTTGAATTTACCTTTTCCTGATTTTACTTTTTCTCACCCACCCATTGTCCACCTAAATTGAATTTACTTTTTCCACCCAATTTGATTTTACCTTTGCCCTCCTACCCATTGAGTAAATTCATATTAAAAACGATAAAAATAGCTTTAATCATTGAGCCATTGATCAACTAAGGATTAAACCATTGATTGATTGAATAACCATTGAACCAAATCTTTTAATCTTTTAATTTGAGCGGGACGATAGAATAACCAATTGCCTAACTTTGAATCTAGTCCCAGGTTGATTTGCAATTCCAAAAAGAACAGATAAAAGAAAGCAGTGGCAACGCTAGTAATATGAACTGATTGGAGCTCGTTATGTTTGCTTGTTTCTTTCAATATTTTTATATATTTTAAATCTTTTAGATTTTTATTATAAATATTATTTAATTTTTTTTAAATTAACATGATAATAAAAATATTATGTTTTTACATTTTAAATACTTTATAATTTTATTATAAATATTTTATATATAATTTTAAAAATCAACATGATATGGAAAAAATATATATAAGAATATATAAACCTAATATAAGAATATATAAGGTTTATTAGATTATATAAATTATAAGAACATATATTGTTTATTGTTTTTTATTTTATGTAATATAATTTTTTTTAGGAATTAATATAAATTTTGTATTAATAAATAATAGTGATTTTTTATTTTTTTAATACTATTGTAATTATATTTTCCATTATAATTTAAATATGAATATATTTGAGTTTTGCATTTTATTAAATATACAAAAAGTAGTGGTGCATTTATTTAAAAAAAATATAATATAAAATTAAAAAAAATCCACTATATCATTTATTATGTGTGCAGAAGAATCTAAATATTTCATTAATATTTTTAATCAATATATTTTTACTCTACATTAACTCAACACACTTGTCAACAACCATTAATGAGACAATTTATGTTGACTTTCATTAGATTTAATGTGACATGGCATATTTGTAGTGTGATGTGGCTTTTTTTATTATTTTCCATAGGAGGCCCATTTTAGACCCCAAAGTTCCTCTAATTGATACTGGGTCTCCTTGCAAAGATGGTAAAATACTAAACATGAAGAACTAGGGGATGGCCCTATAGAAAGTGTAATAACAACATAAGGTTTTTCTACTATCGAAGGTGTTGGTAAATGAATTATCGAGATGTTTCCAGGAGGAGCATACTCCCCCTAACCTTCAGTGATGGGTATTCCTTCTTGTTCTGGTGGGGTTCTTGTCAGTTTTCCTAATCTGATTAGCTTGATTATGATATTTATTTGAAAGAATAAAATGTACATCAAGATACACAAGATAGATCATATACATAAGACAAATATTTTCACCGGGAAAACCATAAAGGAGAAAACCCTGCAAAATTCCTCATAATAGTTCTGTCACAAATACTGTATCACAAGATGATCAAACCCAATAAGAATAAGTCTTCTACAGCTATCTATATCTCCTCGTTTCTCTCTCTCTCCTCATGTGAACTTGAGTGAGTGAGTGCATGTATAAATGAGGGAGGGTGCCTCCCTATTTATACCTTTTAAGTGAATGACCTATTACATGACTGAGGTCGACATCTTACCCTGTCATGGTCAACTTCTCCTAGAGAGACTCCAAAAATACATTACATGATGTTACACTGGGGACTATTGTCCCGAATTACAATGGAGGTTATACCTTAAGGTCCATATAGAATAATGACATCCCAAAAGGAGGAAAACACTTCTACGATGGGGGTACAACAACACACAATCTAGAATATCTTCTGAAGTTACAAATACATCAATAGTTCCAACATTAGAAGCTATATACATTTCTTGTTCCATATGTTGTTGGGTTACAAGGTCTTGATGCTATGGATATTCAAGTGATAATCCTCGTACTCGATGGGATTTTCTTAAAGGTTGTTCTGCCAATATGTTAGGACAAACTCTCTATTTTCAAAATATATTAACTATACACACAAAACTAGGTGCTTCTGAATCTAACAACAACAAGCAAACTTGTGGTAGGTGTGTCGATACAATCTGTATCCTCATAGGAGTGTCAAGTCATCACAATTTGTGATATATTGTAGGGTCCAATAGTAATTCGAACCAAGGAGGATGGGGACCATACCCTTGGATATATACAAGACTACTTGGACAATACATGCATAGTAGCTCCTCGAGTGCTGTTATCGGTGTATTTCTTCGAGAATGCGACCGATAGGTTACTCAGTTGGTCTCAAGATCATAATGGTGTCTCCCAATATATATAATATAAGTGGGAGCCCAAATCCATAGTAGTGATGTCTAATGCACAATCATTCGAAAGGGGCCTTTTGATATACCGTCAAGTACATGAAAGAACTTTTCTATATACCCTTGAGTACGTGAAATTTTTTTCGATATACCAACGAGTACATGGAAGAACCACAGAGTCCCCGAGATGAAGTGTAGGAAAATAACGACAACTCCTACGTTTTAATACGTTGAAACACGTCTCTAACCTAACACACAATATTGCTCATTTTTTTATCCTAACTAGCGCTTGATTTTAATTTTTGTGATTAATTAAACATAATGAGATGAAGACTCGACCCATAAACCATGCAATGATAAAGTGAAAGTCTTTCCTTTCTCTTTCAACACATGCCCTATTTAAGAGGAGAATAAGATATTATTTTCTCAAAATACAAAATCACACATTTTGAAACTAAATCAAACTAAATCCTTTATCGTTTGAGACCAACATTCATGCAAACAAGTTAATTACACTTCACTAAAAATATATCTAGAATGAAATAAAGAAATATACTAACTAATGTTTTCAAATTCACAAATTTCAACTATGTAAAAATATCAAAAGAAGACCTTTTTTATAAATAAAAGTCAAATGAAAACTGACATTAAATGAATTAAAGTAAATTTTTTTTTAAGCAAATATTACAGACAAATGAATAGAAACAAAATCTTTTTATACACAAATGAAACTTTTATCCCTTTTTTAGATGTGAATGAAAACTGACATTAAATGAATTAAAGTAAATTTTTTTTTAAAGCAAATATTATAGACAAATGAATAGAAACAAAATCTTGTTATACTTTTATCCCTTTTTATGAATAGAAATGAAACTTTTATCCCTTTTTTAGATGTGAATAACAAAAAGAGATCTATTGAATCAAACCATTAACCAAGACAAAACATTCATACAGTAAATGATCCAATCTAATCTAATCTTTGCAAAAGTCATGAAACTTTGCAAAAGTCTAATCTTTGAAAATCAAGTAAATGATCCAATCTTATTTAACATACAGATAACAAAAAACAACTCATCTACCCAAACATAAGATTCAAAATAAAATCAAAATACTAATAAAAGAGTAAATGAACACTTATAATGATGAAAGCTATTATTCTGAACTAGTACGTCCTCTCCTTGGTAAAGCTTTATGTATACTACAAAAAAAATGTCGGTGACACCTTATGTAGGCTGGTACAGAGCATCAACAATGCTTTGTAACTAAAAATATAATGCGTTAGAGAACTGGGGATGCCGGCAGAACACTTCTCAGGTGTGTCTGACATAAAATAAAATTTTAAAGACTAAAATTTACCAAATAATCAAATAACAATGAACAAGATGAAAATTCCTTGGATCACTGAGTGACCTTAAAAACAAATTTGAACAAAAAAAAAGGTGAATTAAACACTTTTAAGAGAACAAAAGGAAAAGTGAAATTATAAACAAAAAATACCAAATACTATGGTTTCTCCCCATTGTAGTTGCCGATTTTGTTTCTAGACACTTGGTCAATGTGGACAAAGACAAAGCTCTCTAGTCCAAATGCTTTGGATCTAGAACAAAACTTGACAGGAATGTAAACTCTTTCCTAGATCAATCAAATCATTGGATGATTAATAAAATCTATACCTCTTTCAGAAGAGAATTCTTATTACCTCCAATATTTTTTCGTCTTGCTTGTTGGAAAGGAAATAACCCACAAAAGATTCAGGGAGAATAAGAAACAAAGAGAAACTGCAAGATAATTTGATAGTTCTAAGCAAATAACCAAGGATAAATTCTATAAATGAGATTTAAACTTAATTTATGGAAAACTAAATTCATTACTGTATTAACAATAAAATGGGAGAAATTACAACCATGGATCCTTGGTGTTGCACTTCTTCCAACTAGCTTTTTTACTCAAAAGTATAACCTTGCTTCTAGTAGAGTTGCAGTTCTAGGAATATTTTAGCAGTATATGGGTGCTTTTATGTTCCTCCCTCAACCATGAGGGTGAGGTTGTATTTATAGGCCAAAAGGGATAAATCCTAGTTGAGGATTTTTGGGAGAAGGTTAATGGATCATCCCAAGAGGTTAGGGGTTTGACTGCCACTTATGCTGATTTGTTGGGATAAGCCTCCATGAGAGATCTCTTCTAGAAGGCTCTTGATCCTTCTCTTTTTTCTTGTTAACGATAACTGACGCACTTTGTAAAAGGGAAAGTGGAGTTAGGAAAATGTGGCACCTGCTGTACAAAGGAAGGAAGTGTCACTGAATCACATTTTTTCAGTGTTCATGGTGCGTCCACAAAATATGACACATTTTGTAAATATGTAGGGTGCGTTAATGTCATCAAAATTGGAAAACTATAAGGAATAACCTCTTTCCAAAACCATTTGACACTAATACATCAGGGATTAAGGAAAAATGAAGAGTACATAACTAATAATCAAGATGATGATGAGATTTTGGTATAATACTTTTTCAAGAAATGTCCACATATTGAAAGCTTCTTCAAGGGGTTAATCTAACTATAAATGTAAAAAATGAAGTCAAACCAATCAAATGGTTTCCACTAGACAACAAACTTGAATTTCCACGGGCTTCAAAGATTAACCACTCCAATAAAGTATAAACAATGGTCTTGCTTATGAAATGATATGGTATTACATGAAACATCTCATTTATAACACATCTCCAAGAGAATGTCCATCATCAACAATACAATAGTTTACCCCTTTAGCGGGGGTTTAGGCTTGCGTGGTCTTGCTAAAAACACCTATAACTGTTTTTTTATAGCATTTGGGGTGATTTTTGAACCCCCTCCTTCAATAAAAGTCATGAAAATTGAACTTTTGGCAGTGGTTTTTTAATATTCGCCTCTAAAATTTTGATTCTCATGACTTTCAAGGGGGATTTTAAAATGATCGCCCCTAAATGTTTTTTTTAAGCTGGTTTATTTACAACCCCTCCTAAAAGGCATGATAATTGAATTTTAGAGGCAGTTTTTTAACAACTACCTCTAAAATTTTTCTTTTTATGAATTATATTTGGGGGCAGGGGGTTTAAAATGACCGCTCCTAATTGTGTTTTTTAAATAAATCTTTTGACAACCCCCCTCTCCCTAAAAGCCATGAGAACTTAACTTTTGGAGGCAGGTTTTTAACAACCACCTTGAAAAGTTTAAATCTCATGCCTTTTAGGGAGGGGGTTAACAAGACCACCCCTAAATATATTTTTAAAGGAATTTTTTTGACAACCCCCTTCTTAATTGTCATGAGAGTTTAACTTTTGGAGGTGATTTTTTAAAACCCCTGTCAAAATTCACGATAATTGAACTTTTGTAGGTGGTTGTAAAACAACTGTCTCGAAAAGTTCAAATCTCATTTTTTTTTTTTTGGTGGGGGGTTTTATAACAAATGCCCATAAATATATTTTTCAAGGAAGTGTTTTTACAACCCCCCTATAAGTAGTGAGAATTTAACTTTTGGAGGAAATTTTTTAAAAACTTCCACCATAAGTCAAATTCTCATGACTTTTAGAGGGTGTTTAGAAAGACTACCTCTATATATTTTCAAGGAGGTGTTTAGAAAACCCCCTTAAAAGTAATGAGAATTGAACTTTTGAAGTTGTTATTGTTATAAAAAACCATCTCCAAAATCCATGATTTAGGGACGGTTTATATATGTTAGTTTTTATTGTGGAAATTGCATCATGTGTTTTGGGTTATAGGGGGCACTAGTATATATATAGTTTGGGTTGGAAATATCACTAATACTAAGAGGGAAGGTGGAGGGGGGAGGGGGGGGGGGGAAGGGGCGGGNAAGATACCATAAATAGAAAGTAAACAATGCACATGACACAAGGATTTTACGTGGAATCCAAGTGGGTATAAAAACCATAGAAACCTATATTCAAATTTTCAATGTTTACAAGATAAGCTTGAAGGAGAGTCCTACCCCCTCAATTCTATGCTACAACTTGAATGGAGATACAACTTCCTAGATTTTTCCATCTCCAATTGGAAGTGGAGGATCCAACCCCTTATATATTAATATATATGAGAGAATATACCTATCACAATCACTTCATGTCTCTGTCTGTGCCACTCCCTATCACTTGATGTCACTGTCATGGTCCCATGATGTCACACTGTCGCTATAATACCATCATCATACTGCCATACTATCATCAATAAGTCCCAAATAAAATCATCCATATTCTTCATGTATAAAAAACAGGGTGAAACCCTAATTCAATCCCATAAACTAAAACCTTAGGCCATGAAACCCCAGGTCATGCATAAACCAAGAAAATTAATGAAATTTATTCTCCAAGATATCTAATGAACATTATGATTCCGAAATTCTCCTCAAGGTATAACATAATAATCCATCCCAAAATATTTTCACTTTTCCCAAAATTCATGCACAAACCCTAGGTCACGATTAAGACCTTGTTGACACACGCATATCAACAGGGGTTCACTTTGCACTGTTGTCAACAACTACCAACATAGAATCCCTAAATATCATCTTGAAAAGGATTTACCCTTTCTAGAAACACCTATGGAGCAGATGCAATCTCACCCGAGATGTCTGAGAGAGGGATGTAGGAACCAAGTTTCTGCAGTGGGAAGAGGAGTTTGCACTATCTTTTACCCAATCACAACATTACCCAGAAATACAGGTTCATAACCACACTCTACTTATCATCATTATTTGCAATCATATTAACCTAGATTTAGATTGACAAAAACATCAACATACATTAAATCAATAAGTACTGTGATACTTCACATCATTCACAGTTAAAGGGGAAACATAGATATAACATATTCATTCATCCACTTATATGATCCATCACAGATTTAACCTAATAATGTAGAAAATCATTTATCAACGCATACTTCACAATTTAAACATCGTTATATATAACACATTCTGCAGAGACCATACATTCTAACACCCAAGATTGAAATAGATATCAAATTCTCTTCATAAGATAAAGTCAATACTAGAAATGAATCGCAAAAGACAAAAAGTATTTCTCAATCGATTGATTCTTTGGAAAAATATGGCAAAATATATTATATTTTAATTTACAATCCTAACTCTACTTATAGGTTCAGTACGTCGTTACAAAATGGTCCACTTGACCAATCTCTAACTAAGTCAACCAAAATATCCTAGTTTTTTGGTTTCTTCATCTGTCGCGGTTGAATTTTATCTTTGAAGACATCCTTCCTGTCGATGGAGGTAATGCCCTTTACATGCTCCAATCCCTTTCCAACAGGCCCCCAACAAAAACTTGTGGCTTATACTCGATTCACTTTAGTTGGAAGCAACCTGTGCATTCAATTTTTCCTTGAAGTGGTCATATTCAGCTCTGACTTGTTCGACGGATTCCTTGACCTTTGTCTTGAGTGATACGCACTCTTCCACTTCTTGCTCTATCAGATTTTCTTCACTCATTTGCTGCAGTTCACTCAAATCTATCTCGGTCTTCATGATTTCATCCATGGCCTTGAGCGCCAATAGCTCTGCTATACCCTACAGTTCATCTAAGTGTTTTGTCCTCTGCTAGTGTCTTGCATGCACCTTTTTAACAAACTATTGCAACTCCTTTATATCGGTTGTGTTGGTCACCTACGCAAGTGGGGGCATCATTTTGAGTGATTGCCTCAAATATATCAGTTGCACTTCTGCCTCTGTGAGTTGCATGTCCAGTTGGTGCAACTGGTTGTATTGTACTAAGATGCTCCAAAACTATGTTATTTCCTCTGCAATTGTCTACACTATCTTCTCTAAATCCATAATATCTATTGAAACATCTTCTATTTCAATTATCCTTCCTTCTAGATGCTCTGGTGATGTGCTGGGTAGCGCTCTAGCCTGCCACTCCTCGTTTTCCTTCCGCGGGTTCGCGACAACTTTCCCTAGTCGCAATAATTTTTCCTCCGCAAACATCTATGGAATAAATTTTGGTACCTCTTCATAGGCCATGGATACTTCCCTCTCAAGTCTATGCCTTTCCTTAAATGCCTTGGTTTTTTCATTTATGATTGCCTCATATTCCACTTTTAGTCACTGTAGTTCCTCTTCAGCACTTTCCGCCTGCTTCTTGGACCAGACTAGCTGATTGTGGACTGTTGCTTCATGGTATTTGATTTCTTCGTTGGATGTGATTTGAAGTCTTGTGAGTTTAGTCATCGGAAGCAATTTTAGGTCAAGGCCAACCGAGTGGTGTCCTCGTAGCGTAGCATCGGTATCCTCATCCCACGTAGTGATCGCATGTGGCAGGCCCTTGTACTAATCACACTCTTGTGCTAATGTCTACCTCAACCACCCTTTGCAATGCTGCTTCTTGCGGTATCCTCATATTGAGTACTACGTTCGTGAGTGTTTCTAGCAGTTGTGTAACTTGGTGGAATTATTGAATTTTGCGTCACTTTTTCATGACTCTCATTGGTCTCCATAGTGATTAATTCGAGTACCCTTTTTACCTAGTCATTGGAGAGTCTTGTGGTGCTGCTCCTCTCACCTTGCTCTATGCGACGCTTTGTATGCTCTTCTTCCCTTTGTTTCTCTAAATTTGACTCGATCGAAGATGCTGAGGAAGCTTCATCTTGCGAGTTTTATTCTTCCTCTGAGTCCTTTGGGTTATCTTGTTCATTTGGGACATCTGTCGGGGGTCCATTTCCTGGGTCTGACATTTCTTGGTCACTTACCAGAACTTTCCATTCTGGAGGCCATTCTTCGATGATGGCGTCCAACTCTTCATTTGTTAGCTTGTATTGTGTTGTAAGCCATTGTTTCTCAGGATCTTCCCATGCTTGGATATATATGGCGTGGGGTCCCATCACCAATCATGCAATCCTCCGGTACTTGTTTGCAGCTTGGTCTGTGAGACGCGACACCTTGAAAGCTTCCTCTCACAGTGCATCTAAGTACAAGTAAAACTGTATATTGTTGTTCATTTTCCACTCTTTATCATTGAGCGCCCACATATTTTTTTAGCTTGCTCCTCAACAAATGTCAACCTCCATCCCTTGATAATGCGTTGGTTCCATCCAACTGAACAACATGATGAGTATTAACAACCAAGAATAAGTGAATGGATTACCAACCTCTTATGACAATACAACGTCCTCCATTAACTCTTTTAGCAAGAACTTGGACCAATTCATCTGCATGCTAGCTACAAACTGCATCGTGGATGCGTTAAACCTCAACATGAACTTATTCAGGTGATTCTTCGGCACTATATTGAGCATCAACAACTTTGTTGTGACTCGGACTTCCTGATCATTGATGGTTTCAATTACATATGCCCCTTTATCCTTTATCACACATATTTGTTTCACAATTGCAATGCCAGCTTCTTATCGTTATCATTCCTTTGAAAGTATTGTGATAGGTCAACCCTCGCCTTGGGTAGTCCAATGATTTGGAATAACAAATCGACCGTAATTGGGACCTTTGTCCCTAGCCACAACTATTTTCCTTGGAAACATGCCAACAACTATTTTACACACGCATTAACTTTTGAAGATTGTCCAAAATGAGGCATGTGGATGATCGATAAGAAACCAGACCGTTGCAATCCTAATGCCTATTGTGTGGGTTCTTTGGTGATCGAACCTAGGTCGCATTTTTCTATTTCGTCATAGGTGTCCTTGGTGCATTTTGAGAATGCCCTGATGTTGTGGTCATTGTATTGGAGCTTCTGCAGTTGCGACATAATATTTTTCATCACATGGACACCTTTGGGTGTTGCGATCATATCGATGGCATACTTTTTGGATTTTCCAATCCTTGTGACCAGTGCCCCTTCCATTCTCGGTGGTATGTACTCGGGGATGTCTTCTACTATTGGTCTTGTTGGTTTATCTCTCACAGTATTTTCTTCTTTTTCCATAGTTGATGGACCTATTTCCCTCTCTTCTAGGGTACATTTCATTGAACCTTGGATTATCTTGGTTTTTTTTCTCGGAGTGATCAGACGATTGGTGCTCCTCTTCTTCCTAATCGACCACCCTGCTGCAGAAAGAATTTCATGCATTTATTCTATGATAGTCTCTCGTGTAATCTGAGTTTCTTGCATGCTTGTGCTTGAAATAATCCGTGCTGTTGCTTGTACAACACCTTTCTTCATGTCTACACTTCGCCTAGATCCAACTATTCCTCTCTTAGATTTGATCCTTCCTTGTGACTTGCACAATGGATTGAACCATTCCGTCTTATTTTATAGCCTTCGAGCCTTCCATGCAAGGGATTCCAACATTATTACTAAATCCTCATTAATTGACTAGATCCTTTGTCGATTACGTAAATCCAACGTGTGCCTTGGTCATTAATTGCTAATATTTCCAACTTGTGTCATTGCACACGAGGTGTAATTACTTCATTTATTTCCTGATTTGACCAGTCCATGCCTCATTTGGTATCGACAATTTCCAAATCTTATCATAGATTAAATTTTCTCATTTCTCTTCCTTTTGTAGACAAATTTTCCTTCAAAAATTTCCAATTATATATATATATTTCTGAATCTGACTCATTAGCATTGTTTCCGCGCCTAGCTATCTCGATAGAGATTTAACTAAGTCCCATTTACTAGTTTCAGTAGAATCACTCTGTTTAATTGATACAATTGTACTGCACCTCCTTTGGTAATGAAGTGTATTATGTAGGGACCAATCCAATGCATCTATAACTTATCAGGGTGCTTCACAAACTTGTTTTCATAGATGAGAACCATATCTTCACACTGGAAGTGCTCGTGTTGACATGGCGATCATGCCATGCCTTTTGTCAATTCTTTTCCACTTGCTGATGAAATCCTATGATGAAGAGGTCCTCTTCAAGGCATACTAACTGTGCTAGTTTTTCCTCAATTTCTCTTTCGTCGCTCATTCCTGTTACGATTGCTATGTGTAGACTAGGGACAATATATTCCATTGACATTACCGCTTCTTGTCCATAAACCAACTTGAATGGTGTCTTCCCCACCAGTATTTTACATGTCGTTATGTAGACCCATAATATTGCAGGGATATTTATATCCTAGTTGTTGCAATTCTTATTGCATACCTTAGTAAGTGCATTTCCCAATATCTTTTTGAACGCCTCTACTACACCATTCACTTGTGGGTGATATGGAGTACTCCACTTGTGTTGTATATGGAATTATTTAGTCATCAATTTGATTATTTGGTTGATGAAGTGAGATCCTTGATCACTCATCAATATATTAGGACATCCAAATCGGTTAACCACATTGTCAAAAATGAATCTTGCTGTCGTCACAACTGTGCAATCATTTACTGGTGATGCCTTAGCCCATCTTGTTAGATAACCAGTCACGCTAATAATTTATCTTGCACCTATTCTTTTCCCTGGTGGATTGATGGGTCCCACAAAATCAACTTCCCACTTGTCGAAAGGTTGTAGTATTACCTGAGGTACTAATGACATCTGATATTTCCGTGATGGTTTTCCCATTCTTTGACATGCATCACAACTTTTAACATAATCCATGGCATCGACGTGTACTGTGGGCCACCATAATCCAACTCTAAGTATTTTCCTGGTGGTTGCATGTCCTCCATAATGTCCTCATGAAATCCTGCCATGTGCCTCTTCCAACACCCTTTCTTTTTCACGGGGAAGAACATATCGATGTAGAATCTCATATGGCCCCATCTTGTACAGTTTTCCTGTGATTAATTGAAATTCAACAAATCTGACAGCTAGTTGCTTCTTCTGGTTAGTGGTGAACTCTTCAGGAGATTTTACCGTCGTAAAAAATTTAATATTTTGTTCGTAATGGTCATTGACCATTTCGACTCTAAACATATATTCATCAAGTAAACCATCCTCGATGTTGCTTGGTTCTTCGCCTGACTCTATCCTTGATAGGTGATTGACTCCTGTGTTCAGTTGTTTGGGCTTCATCATGATCTCAAAATCGAATTCTTAAAATAGGAGTAACCATTGACATATATCCCCCCCAACACAAGATTATTGACTAATTACTTCAATGCTGAGTGATCCATAAACATTTTGAAATGTCCTCCTAATAGGTAGTGGTGTAAATTTTGCAATGCATACACCATCTCCAATCCTTCCCATTCTGTCTTTGTGTAGTTTCTCTCTGTAGTAGACAACTTCCAACTTGTAAATGAAATCGATTGGTCTATTGATCCTTTTCCCAATTGGGCCAAAATTATTCCTAATGTAATTGACAAAGCATCGAAATGGACTTGGAACTCCTTTGTTCAATTCGGAAAAACCAATATCAGTGTTGCAACCATCATCTTCTTTAATTATCGAGATTCCTTTGGCACTCATCATTCCATTCAAACTTTGCATCCTTCTTCAACAATTTCTCCATCGACGCAATGATCGTTGTGTATCCCCTTATAAACTTTTGGTAATAGCTTGTGTGGCCCAATGTCGCTCTTAGTTGTTTCACTGTCGTTGGTGTCGATAGGTCGAAAATTACTACAATCTTGGTGAGATCGACCAACATGCCTTCCTTACATACAATGTGTCCCAATATAATTCCAAATGGTGCACAAAATCTACAGAGTCTTTAGATTCAACAAAATATGATGTTGTCGACATCTTTCCAACATCAATCTAAGGTTCGTGCTATGGTGTTTTACCAACCCATAGATAGCCCACTCGTCCATATAGACGACAAGTAATTTATGAATGAAGTCTTTGAATGTAGCAACAACTAACCTTGAAAATACCGTTGGTGCATTCTTGAGGCCGAACGACATCACTGTGTACAGAAAACATCCCCATTCTGTCACGAAAGTGGATTTCTGTCGATCCTCCTTTGCAATTATTATATGATGATAGCTTGAAAATACATCCGTGAATGAATAAATTTATTTTCCTCCAACTCCTTCCAACACCTCGTTAGTAAATGGTGTCATAAAGGGATCATGAAGACTTGCGTCATTCAATTTTCTCAGATTGACGGAGATCCAGATTTCACCAGTATTTTTTTCATGTACAACCATCAGACTAATCCATTCCGATTCTTTGACAGGTTTAATAATTCTTGTATCCAACATTCTTTCTAGTTCAACTTTAACGTGCTCTTTGTATATTGGATTCAACCTGTATGGTCCCGGCTTCACTGGTTTTGCATCACATTTCAGAGGAATATTCACTTTGCCCAAGTCCCCTGAAATACCTGTCATATTGGAAAATTTGGTAAAAAATAAGTCCTAAAACTCATGTTGTAGATCGATGACTTTCCCCTTCACAAAATCATCCCAGTAATCTCCAATACTAGCAAGATTTGGGAGTTCTTCTGTCCCAATATTGACCTTTTTTTAATCTTTAATGGTTGTTTTAATTTGTTGTATGGAATTTCTAGCGCTTTGATGTCACGGATTCCTTTTGACTCTAGAATGTAAACAACTCTTGGATCATATTTGTTATCAGGTTCTTTCGACACCTTGTATAATTCCATCATCATCTGCGGTGTTAGTGTCCTCTGTGATCCTGTCGGTAGCTCGGCTAGAGCTATCTCCAATACTTTGTCGTGGATGTCCTATAACACACTATGGATAAATGGATTTTCATTCGTGAAACTGAAAGTATGACTAAAGCTGATAGTCCTTTCTTCCCCTGATGTTGTTTCCCTTCGCATCTCTGTGGAAACATACCATCTCCATGGTATTTCATCTAGCGTATGGATGAATGCATGAACCCATTCTTCTTTCGGCAATAGTCCCCATGTTGTTTGGCATGTGATTAGATGGGTGTTTGGATCGTTTCTTCCATCATATTTCTTTCCTTGATAGCATTTGTCCTCCCCGAATCAAACTTCCATCAATTTTTGACATATCTTCTAGTATGTTATCCATGCCTTATGCGTATCCCACCATCTTGTCGGAGTAGCCTTTGGTGCCTCTTATAGGGCCAACAAGTGTTGTGGTTCAGATAATTTGTCTTCAAATTCTCTAATGAAAACTGTCAGGTTAGGTAGTCCTTCGTATGTCGAGATATCAAATACTTTATTTGCTACCCGTCTCAGCGACTGAGTGACTCATGTGCATTTTCTAATTGATACTTCATTCAACCGGTTCTACTAGTTGTCTAGTGCTTCATCTGAGTCTGAAGACGTTGATATGATGCTTTGCCAACCTAACTCTCAATCAACAGTGAGATTGATATAGTCTCCAGAGACATTATAGGCATTATCCCAACTTCCTATGACTTTGTCTTTTACTGGTTCAACATATCACTTTCCTTCGAGGGGATACAACGGGGCAATGACCCTCATGTTGCGATTTTCGAATGTCATTATCCTTTTCTTGAAATTAATAAACGTCAATTTTTCCAATGCCCAACCGATTTCTAACAGTGCGAGGTATGGGATGGTTTCGTTGACTATTTCAATAACATCGAAGTCTGCATGCATCTTCAATCCTTCCACTTCGACAGATAGATGAGGTACTTGTCCAATTGGATATTTTTTGGCCTGATTTGCCAGAAGAAGCTGTATGGGGGACTAGAATAGGTGTGGCTTGGTGGGTGATGTAGAACTGTGTTTAGGTAATTTATAACTCTCAACATTTCGATCTCTACTTTGAGATTGTGTTGCAGCTACAACAATTTCCCAAAATTCCAAAAAAATTTAGGACCCTCCTTTGCTTGGATTAGCTCGATTTTCTTCTTGGGGTTGGTCTAATAATGATTTCTCAGATTGTTTTCTAATGTTTGGGTTGATCTACCACCTGTTTCAGATTTTTTCTAACGCTTGGAAAAATTCAATGATTGATCAAACTTCATCATTTGCCTTTTAATTACATTTTCATCATGGCTGAATCGGAAGGTATTGGCTTTTCCTCCCGCCTTTGCGGATGGATAAGCAGTATTGGCTCCGACTTCCTTTCCAATTTGTTTGTTTTCACATCGGCTATTTTTGAGTTTTACATTGGAACTTTTTATCATTTCTTTCTCTATCGTTGCGGAAGGAAAACGGCTTCCTCCTCCGATCATTGCTTTAATGTTTCGATTCCCGCTTTGATTAGTTCGCCAATCCCATAAGACATAGGATTCCGCTGTTGTGGCTGCGGAAGGCTGTATTTTCCCGGCCATATAAGTCATTTAGGATCCACCGTTGCGGAGGACCGCACCCTTTTTTCCTCCGCCATTATGTCTGCTGAGGGACTAACCTTTCCGAGCATTTAGCATTGTCGTTTCCAGTTCAAGCCTCGACGTTGCGGACGGTGGTATGCTTTACAGTTCTGCCGTTGCGGATGAAAGAAGCACTAACCTTGCCGATGCGTAGTCATTTTTCTCCCATTGCGAATCGATTTACCCTTTGCGGCTCCGCCGTTGCGGCTCTCGTTTCATTATTGAACCGACGATTGGTTTTCCAAGGTTTCGCCATGTATATCTCCGCGGATGGTTTAGCGCTTTCGCCATCTGCCGTTGCGGAAAGAAGTTTTCTTTAGACTTCCGATCCAAAGATCTTCGACGTCCGATTTTTAACTTTTCCCCCCACCGTTATGTTGACTATATATTTGGGGTTGGGTTTTATTGTTTTACTATTTTATTTGGACTGTTGCTGTTGGGATTATCGTGAACTATCACTATCATCGTGCTGTCATCCGCTTGCGCTCACCCGGTCCCCCATTTTCGGTACCCGCAGTCCAGGTGTCTTATCCGTGGAGCTTGACATCCCTCTACATGCTGGTTGCGCAGTGCCAGGTAGGCTCATGTGTGCCTTTCCCCGTTCCGTTTAAGCGTTTGGTTGTGTTTTTCCCCACGGTTAGGACTGTTCTATGGCTGTTATCTTTACACCTATATAGTTGGAGATTTTGTATCTTAACTGTCCGGGGAGGGGGTGTTTTGACTCATTGAGTAGTATTTGTCCGCGGCCTTTGTCTGTGACCCTGCACTTAGCGAATGGGGGTTTGGTGCAGACGACCGTTACGTCGTCTGCACCAAGCTTCCTTATGTAGCGATGTTTGATGGGGGAGGGTTGTCTTGGCCTGCCTGTGGTTTGTGGATTTATCACCCTCCTTTCTTGTGGCCCTTACCCTTTAGAAACCAATGGCATTTTTCCGCGCCGTTCCACGCACAGTCATTTTTGAGGCCATGCCGGGGGAAGTGGATATGCCACTGCATTTAGTTTGTTGAACATAAGTGCGTGGGCATGGTTTGGTTGGAACACCATTGAAATCTTGTGTATTTCCCCCTGTCTGTCCCGCGCAGCGAAATGGTAATGGCACCCGCATAGAGCGGAAGGTTTTAGTCATGTTAATGTAGATGGGTTTTTTCTGCTCGATTATATTGTTAGAATTGTTTGGCATTGAAAAGCAGTGGTATCTTGCATGTTTATACTGCATATAACTATTTTCCATCATGCTGGACATAGACTAAGTCACTTAACATTGTACATTGTGTTTCAATGGTTCTGTTAGTTAGGCCATTTCTGCTTATATACATGCATATATTTGCTTCATTGACTGATTGATATCATGTTAAACATAGAAGAAATGACACACTGCACACTGATGTATATAAGTTTGTCACTCAGCCAAAATGGCTTAATGTTTACAATGTTGTGTGTGGTAGGAATATTTCGAATCCACAATGTCAAAGAGGCAAAAGAAGAAGGCCCCGGTGGTCGAGGAAGAGCCCGAAGTAGAAACTGTTACCAAAACCGAATATATATACGAGGACACTAAGTGTATTTCTAGTGTTGAACCTGAATACCAGTGGGGGGAAATATATAGATTGATCATGCGCAGAGAGGTTCTTGACATGGGATTGGAAGAATAGTCCATATATGCCAACATAGAAAGATCTTCACTGATGAATATTGCCACCAGACCAGAGTTGTTCCCATGCTCTGAAGTAATCGATTGGATTCTGCCTCGGGCAGATGTCACAACAATGATTTTGGAAAATGTTGAAAGACAGGGCTATGCTGCATATAGCCCTAGATATGTAGCGTTGGCTTACCACCTACCAGAAGCCCAAGTATTTTTAACTGATGATTGGTTGAACAACATTAGAATGGACCTGGTAGAGACTCTTAAAAAAATGTTGTTGCAGGGAAAACATTACAGATATAGACCGATGGGTGATTACGATACGACAATCGTAAGGGCCCCCTATAGGTTCATATCTTTAATGCTGAATAGGATTTTTGGAAGAGCACATGGTAGGTTCTTCAAGTTAGAATGGATCCCAATCATTTTTTGTGTTGCAACCCAGGGGACAATTTTCAACTGGGCCAGCCTTGTATCAAATAGTCTTTCAGATTGCTTGGCCTCATCTTTGGGAGGAGTCGCCCAAAAGAGGTCTGAATTCTATATGAGTTCCATACTGCTAGACTATATATTATGCAATCAGCTTTTCCCCGGCCTCAGGTGCATCTGGGATAGGGAAAGAATGCCTGTCTATTTTGCTTATAAACCACTATGGGCACATAAATATCACAGCCATTACCGAGAAGTCTGTGAACACTTCATCATGCCCTTATACACACTCATTTTCCTGAAGGAGTGTGATTGTATGTTAGAGGAAGCGCTGTAAGTAATCGAAGAATATGCAGATTACTATTTGACTGAGGATGGCCTATACTTCAGGATGTTTGGAGGTTCAAGATCACCCTCCCTGCTGCCCAAATACGCCACTGACTACATCATACACATGGAAGCCGTCAGGCAGGTCTTCTTGGATGGCATAGGGAGCTTTCTGTTTGAGCATAAGAAGGCCGCCTATCCTCCTTTTCCCTTCAGGTTAGGAAGCTACAAGTTTACCAGAGTGAAAAAGGTTGATGAATTTGTAGAAGAGCTGGAAAAGTTCCATCTTGGAGAGATGCCCTTCCGTAGAAATGATACTCACGGTAAAGTAGCTGAACATTGCAAAGCAAACAACGTGCATTTTGAGTATGCCCACCACTGGGATCGAGAAGAATCCATATTCCGAAATGCAGTAAACATGACAGCCTTGAGAAGAAGGTTCAAGAAGAATATCACCACCAAAGGCGGGAAGGGAGATGAACAAGCAAAGGCTGAGGAAGAAGCAAAGAGAATAATGAAGAGAACAGAAAGGAAAGTTGAAACAGAAGGTCTTCCTGGTAAAATGATAATGGATACGCCTGTTGTGTTGGGGATAGACCGAGACCCTAGATTCACCATCAGAGCAGGAGTGGCATTAATCCAATCTTCATAGGATAATGTAGACAGGATCATGACAGACTTGGAGCTATCCAAGAAATCCTCTGCTCAATTGAAAGATACATTGAGGAAAGAGAGAGAGGAAGGCAATAGGATGAAGCAGAAGTATGAAGACATGCAGAGGGAGATAAAGGATTCTAAGGATGAATTGCAGGCCCTCCAAGTAGAAATATAGGTCAGAGAAACAACACGAGAAATCCTGGAGAAAGTGCAGAAAGAATATCAAGAGCTGAAGATGGAAAAGGAACGGCTGCAAGAAAAGGTAGAAGAGATAGAAGAGTAGCAAAAGATTATCTTGGAGGCCAGTGAGCTGCACACCCAAGAACAGGGAAAGAAACATCAAGAGTAGATTGCTTCTCTAACAACTACTCTGGAGGAAGCAAGGGAGCAGCAGGTCAACCTCCAACCATTCAAAGAGCATGTTTTGGCCCAAAAGGATAAGATGCTGCAGCTACAGACTGCTATAGAGGGAGAGAGGTGTAAAGTACTGCAAATAGATGGCCGATTGGAGGAAATCCTCGAAACCTCCTCTTACTTTGTAGATTGATCTCAGTACATCCTGGAAGTCCTTACTACTAGAAAGGAAAGGCTGGAAAACAATGAAGAAACTCTAGCAGAACTACCATCAAAAGATACACAGGCCCTCAAGCAGGATTATGACTTGCTGGAATTTGCTTTAAATACCATGGAGGATTTCAAAAAAGTAGTTAAGAAGATGAAAGGAGCATGCACCGAGTTTTTTAGAAGGCTTCTCATTACCTACAACCGGTGCCAGATAGAGGCCAAGCAGAGGCTTGAGGCTTTCCCAGATCACAACGCCTTTGTGGAGCTGCTGCAGAAGAGATACCAGGAGGAAGAAGCTAAAGTACAGCGTATTAAAGCCCTGGATGATCATATCTTGAGGAGCCAAGTATATCATTAAGCTATTAGCGTGCAGCTTCTGGAGGATCAGCTTCGAATGAGTGCAGCCAGGATTGAGGCTATAAAGAACCAGGCTACTAAGTTTGGGATCAATATTCAGTTTTTAGAGCCTTGTGCATTTGAGGGCATTGCCTCTGAAGCTTCGGCATGGAATAAATTTCTAGATACCCAAGTGGGACCCTCCTCGTAAAGGATTGGTCACTTTTTGTAATGTGTAACATTTTGCAAAAACATTTGAGAAAAGTCAAGCGTTGGGAAACGAAGAGTTGGGAAGCCCAAAGGTTACTTTGGGCACCCGAACCGTCTCACCCTTTTGTATAGATGTAGAAAGCTTAGAAGGGAGAGGGGCTTTTTCCCAGTTGGACATGGAAATGATATTGTAAGAAGAACTATTTCTCTTTGCAATAAAGAAGTATTGTTTGCCTGTTGGAGAAATATTGGTGGCACTTTCAAATGTTATGCTGTGGATGGAAAAAAGATGAACTATTTTGTTTTTTCATCTTTTGTCCATTAACCGTGAGATCGTTCTAACTCTTAAGAACCTATGTTCTTGTTTAAATGATTTCTAGTTTATTTTGTGGAATTACCACCATGAGTAATGTATGTCGTTCATAAGACATTTGGCTACCTGATTGTTAAAATATCTTTTATCGTTTATGTGTTGTAGAAAGAAACATCAACTACCTGTAAAGTTCTCTTTATAATGCATATACAATACACATTACTCATAATTAAGTTACAATTTGCTCGCCGGGGATAGATAGATACATAGATAGATAGATAGATAGTTAGTTAGTTTATTTCACTATTGCACATGTGATTTAGATTCTTGTGAGCCTAAGATGAGAGGTAAGAACCTGCGCATCACATTGTGAATGCTCCTTGCACCCTTCATCACCCTGCATGGTTAATTAGGCATCTGCCTATCATATTTAAGTCAAAAAATTACAAAAATATACACGGTGGACTGGGCCGCAACTGGTAAAGCCTTTGTTTTTTGTTACTTTGACCTACGGTAGCCGGACCACAAACCGAACGGATTCCCCATACCAAACAGTCACAGGCTAGTTGGGAATGTTGACTGGGGAGAATCCCTTTCTGTTGTTGCCTACGAATTTCCAGGCCTCAACAGTTCTGGCGCTAGAAGGAGGGCCGCTAGTGCATGGCTGGCCGTGGAAACTTATTTTTCCCAAGATTACCCCACCAGCAGATGTTTTGAAGCTTGTAACCTGACCCAAGTACTTACAGGTTTCGGTTATACCTTTGAAGTAAGAAAGCCTGTTCTCACCCTGCATTGCTCTTTACTCAGACTTTGTTCCTTTACCTGTGCTCATGGCTGGTGTAATTGTGAATCAGCCCAACCCATTACCTGCTTGGAGAGCTAGATCCCCTTTGAACCTCACACCTCCATTGCATAACCTACCTCAAGATTTTCATAAGCTGCTGCCTGAGTTTGACCCTGAGGAAAGGATTGTTGTAGATGACCACTTACAAAGTTTCTATTTGGTGGTAGAAGGGTTAAGGGCTGGGGAGTATGAAGATGTTGTCTGTAGATTATTCCCTCATACCTTGAAAGGGGCAGCTGCTTCATGGTACTTTTCCCTGCCCGCAAACTCTATTCCCGACTGGGATACTTTTGAAAGAATATTCAGAAATAAATATGCAGCCCAGAAAACTCATGCAGCACTAATGAAAGGGCTAGGCACTTTGAATAAAGAAAGAAAAGAGAAAGTGCATAGTTTCACCCAGAGGTTTTGCTGCTTATCTTAAGAATTTTTCTGTAGCTGATAATCCTTCTGATAAAGTTTTGATTGAATATTATACTTCTGCTTTAGGGCCTGATCTGGCCATGTTCGCCAAAATGAAATCCAAGCCTACATTGTCAGAAACTTATGAAGACGCTGAAAGGGTAGAAGATGAAAAAGAGAGCGTAGAAGATTATTTTGAGCCTAAGAAGGAGCAATCACGCGATCTTGAAGGAATGTTAAGAATGATGTAGAAACTAACTAACAAAGTGATAGATTTGGAAAAAGAAAGGGAAGCGCAGAGAACTTACGAACCCTACTACCCAAAAAGAGAGAATGGCAACCAATGGAAAATACCTCCACCAAAGTTACCATCAATGAACATAACAGAAGTAGGGAGGGATAATTTTTGCACTTTTCACCAACAACCTCATTCTGAAAAGAAGTGTCCTCAATGGCTGAATTCGATGATATTGGTGATGAATAAGCTGCTAGACTCTAAATTGACTAAAGACTATAGTAAGGAAGAAGAGAAAAGCCAGACCATAGAGAAACAAGATGATGATACCATGTTCTTATGGAATGGTGTCTCACTTTTCAACACCGAAGAGAATGCCTTCAAGTCTGAATACACACCAACAGCAACAGAAGGTACAGACCTGGAAATTAAAGACAATACAATAATTTCAAAGATTAAAAAATTGCAGGGGGATGTCAAGAAGTAGGTAGTTGTGAACATTAAAGATGACACACCTGAAGTCACTATTTTCAACCCAGAAGCAGAGAAAATCAGTGAGCCTATTAAACCTACAGAAGAACAGGCAGGTGTTGGTCAAAGAAACACTGAAGAAGTTGAGGAGCCTAAAAAGGATATACCCACTCAAAACCAACCAGGAGAAGAAGACATAGAACCAGGATGGGAAGAAACAGTTGACACCCCACCTTTTCTTTTGACCCTAGAAGTGTTGAATCATAATGTACATAATTGCTGGGTAGACTCTGGATCATCGGTGAATGTTATGCCACTTGAGGTTTGTAAAAAGATTAATGGATAGCTAGATTCCACAGCCAGGGGAGTAACTCAATTGGATAGCACAGGAGTCAAAGTAGTGGGCGAAATGAAAAATGTCCTCATTCACTTTTCTGCAAACAACAAGATCTGCCAGTTTATTGACATTATGGTGGCTGACATACCAGGCGGATATGGGCTTATTCTCAACCGAGATTGGTATGCCAGATTAAAAGGTTATTTTTCTTCAGACTGGTCTCATTTATGGCTACCTTTTAAGGGTACCCCTAATCGGATTAAAATTTTGAGAGAGCCTTACATGAAGCACATTGTCACTAGGCTGGGAGAGGGGAATGAATCTACTAATTCTGTCTTGGGAAATTATTTGATTGAGCTTAGGATAAGACATCTTACAGAAAGAAAGGCCAGTTATAAGATGGACAATCTTCCTGAGCTCCTTCAACTCCCTCGGGTTGATAGAGATGAGTGTAGACTAGTAGATATGGTCTCAATTTCACAAATGGTACACTTGGACCATGGATAGATTGTGACTTTCACCACAACCTAGCCCTTTAACCCGGTTGATTCAAGATTTTTAAGGGCGGACACACATTTTCTTTTCTTTTGCTTTGTACATAAATAAATTGTGTTGTTTTCTTTAATGCTGTTTTGATTTATTACTTTGAATGCTGTTTTCTTTTATTTTAAATGCTTTATTGCTAGTTCTTTGGTTTTGAATAAAGAGGCAAACTTTTGGTTGCAATGGAAAAATCAGGGTTCTTTATTAACTGAAATCTTGGGCAAAAGACTGTGCTTTAAAGTATAGAATGTATTCTAGTAGCAATGTTCCTAACTAGCCACGCATTCGTTGAAGTCTTACTTAACCCCTGTTAATATCTCAGAAATAAAAGAGGTCTGGAATACTATTTTGAGGCTCCATCCATTTCACATCTTAAATGTCCAAGGGGGTGACAGCAAAAGACCCACGGAAAGGAAACGGAGTAAACAGTATATCATATATAAATGATCCCATGCCATAATTTCAGAAAGCTAAAAGCTATTAAGAGTCAAAACTCCTTAAAGAAACAATACATATCAAAAGAAAATTATCAAAAACATGCCAAAAAGTTCCTCTCCGTCCATGAGATAAAAGAAAATCCTTCTCTCACACAAATGGACACTATGGATAGAGGAGCCTGAATAAAATTCAGAGAGAAAGGCAGATGGAGGACTCAAAAGAACTAAAGTTCAAATGGCAAAAAAGAACAATTGGCATGGGAATGAGGAACAAAAGGATAATGCTGTTTACTATCTGTTACAATCCTGTGGTGTCCAAGCATGAAACTACCTAAGGACGGGTAAAATAAACCTCATTTATTAGGCCTCAAAAGAGTCATTTAGACCTGCAATATTTCTGATGTTACCATTTCCCAAAGAATGGACTACTTCTCAATGATTTAAATGCTTAAGTTGGCCAGCCTAGGGATACAAACATCTAGAAGATTTTGTTAGAATAATCAACCCATAGTTTACCCATTTAGACATTAATTTAATTATTTCTGTCTTATTAGCCTAGTTCATGTGTCCCACCTTGTGCAAGTTGTTTATTACCTATCCATAGTGGTCAAACTTGCCTTATTTGACTCATGTAGCACATGGGAAAGCCCAAGGAATCAAATCTGCTTTATTCCTGGCCTCCTAGGCGCCCTTCTGCTTTTTCTGCTTTATTCCCTGCTTTTTCAGTGTTTTAAGGCAAAAGGAAAAGCTAGACTAGGTGAGGTTGACTAGTTTTTTGTCCTACACATCCTCCTCTCTTTTCTCCATGCAAAAGCATGTATGAGCTACCATTCCACCACTCTTTATCTTGCCTAAGCCATTTTTCCAATTCGTGAGCTCCATGACAGATTTGGGATCAGCTTTTTACACCTATGGGGGATTTGCTTATTTTTAGTAAGCCTGCTTTATGCTAGATTCGAATTGCTCCTCATGCATTCGAATCCCTGATGTATGTTATTTATTCAGCAACCTATGTTGTTATAGGGTTGGCTATTGTACACTGATTTAATACAGTTTAGTGTTTAGCTCCAATTTTCAGTCTCTTTGTGAGTGATTTTGCATGATCAATTGTTAATTGTTGTGAGTAAAATTAATCTATCACCTAGTTCAATTTACACATGGTATCAGAGCCATTCTAGATTATTTCTCTCCTTCAAAAATTGTTTTGCAGGTTCGACATCATGACTGGGAGCCTTCTACTGACAGCTGGGACAGATTTTCTAAGCTATGGATCAATCACAGAAAACTATCTTGAATCCCTTCGATTTCTTTGAATGGAAAGTAGAGATGGAGATATTGTTGAGAGCGAAAGGCCTCTACAGGGTGACTATGGAAATAGAAGCAGAGCCCAATGTAGCTACAGAGAAGATAAAATGGCACAACAGGAGGGATGAGGATTATGGCCTCCTGTGTCTGAGTATTTCCAGAGACCTCCTTTTCCATCTTCATGGATTGACATCACCGAATGAAGTATGGGAGAATCTTGCTGATATTTTTGGAAAGACAGATGAGATGAGGGGACATCAAATCGAAAATGAGCTGATTTCTCTGAGTCCAATGAGCTTTGAATCCCTGCAGCTATATTTCTCCAAGTTCAAAGCACTAGTTTTGCAGCTGAAACAGTGTGGTATCGAAAAGAAAGATGATCAGCTCGTACTGGCCATCCTCTCGAAGTTGGGCCCTGATTATTTAGTGTTTGTTTTGACCTTCTATGCCACAAAACTAATAACTCAAACCTGGAAGATTCCTAGCCTTGCAGATTTCATGGAATCTCTCACACAAGAACAGGATAAGCTGGTGATGATGGGCACCATAAAACCATCCAAAGATCAAGCTTTGATTGCTGGAGATTCGAAGGTGGATTCAAAAGGAAAAAAGAAAGCTAAAAAGCCACCTGAGCAAAAGAGAGACAAGAAACAGTCTCCGGAGGATCCACAAGGTCCCAAGAAGAATTACCAGAAGAAGAAGAACAAAGGTGAAATGAACAAGTGCGCATACTGCAATAAGGGCAATCACTCTGAAAGCTCTTGTATGAAAAAGCAGATAGACATGCTGACCCAACTCCTGGAGAAGAATGGCATCTCCCTTCCAGAAAGCTCAAAGAAAAGAGAAGGAGGATCAAGTTCAGATGACAGAGAGAGAGAGTTCATGCTCTAGTTGCTGGCACATCAAGCTCACATAGTTTTATCATTGATTCTGGAGCTTCAAGACACATGGTTTCGACTAAGGAGGCCTTCTCCTCACTGGACATGTCGAAAGGACCATCTATTGTACTGGGAGATGAATCTCTCACTGAAAGTAAAGGCAAAGGAAGGATAGATCTTGATCATGGTCAGTTCAGCAATGTGCTGTATGTGCCTGGTCTTGCCTCCAACCTTCTGTCAGTGTACCAGATGACCCACACTGGGTCTCCTAAGAAGGTCATATTCTCCCCTGATGAAGTTGAGATCACAAAGATTTCAATTGGTAGAGTCATTGCAAAAGGAGTTGCAAATCATGCTCAAAAGGTATACATGTTCTCACACTTCCTACCTTACTCAAACCCCTTTGCTCTTCTCATTCATGCTAATGAAGCCAGCAAGCTGTGGCATCAAAGATTTGGCCACCTAAATTACAAGTATCTTTCTGATCTTAGTGAAAAAGAGATGGTCATAGGGTTTCCCAAGATAAAATTTTCCAAAGGAGTCTGCCAAGGTTGTATCCTAGGAAAACACCCAGAGCACAAATTTGAGAGAGCTAGTCATGAGAGAACCTCTGTGCCCCTTGAGCTGATCCACAGTGATGTTGCTGGCACATTCCCTCATATGTCCATGATTCAGGACAAATATGCATTGAATTTTATTGATCACTTTTCCAGGTATTACTGGGTTCACTTCCTGAAACACAAGTCTGAAGTTTTTGGCCTATTAAAAGTCTTTAAGGCTTTGGTTGAAAACCAGTCTGGAAGGAAACTCAAGGCCCTCAGATCTGACAATGGTGGTGATTATGTCAAGTCTGAGTTTATTAATTATTGTGCAGATGTAGGTATTCATATGCAACATTCTATCCCTTACACACCACAACAAAATGGTGTTGCTGAGAGGAAGAACAGATCACTGAAGGAGATGGCAACATGCATGATGGAGGCAAAAAATTTTCCACCAAAGTACTAGGCTGAAGCTATCAACTGTGTAGCCTATATCCAGAATAGGGTGCCTCACAAACAGCTTGATGGAATGACTCCTTTCGAAGCATGGAGTGGGCACAAGCCAGATGTGACCCATTTCAGGATTTTTGGCTCAAAGGCTTGGGCTAGAATCCCGACAGAGAAGAGGAAGGCTTTGCAGCCCCAAAGCCAAGAGTGTATTTTTGTTGGATACTATGAAGATTCAAAAGGGTACAAACTGATAAATTTGAGAAAAAATAAATCCTTCATCGAAAGGTGTGTTCAGTTTGAAGAAGAACCCCTTGCAACAGTGGAAGTTGGTGAAGCCTCTTCACCACCTGAACCTCAAGAAGTAAGTAAAGAGTTTGTTGAACATGCTGATTCTGATTTTTCTGATGGATATGAGTTTATTGTAGACCCTAACAGCCCTACAAGACACTACATGCAGCAGGAGAGCTAGCTGGGGATCCCAATGACCCAAGGAGGACTAGATCTCAATTTGAGAGTGGTCTGTGCATACAAGATCCTATGTTTGCTGAAAAATGCTATTTGATGGTGGAGTCTGATCCTCAAACATATGAAGAAGCAGCAGGAGATCCAAGATGGCAAAAAACCATGAAGGAGGAGTTTATCTCACTCTAGAAGAGCAACACATGGGAGCTAGTGGATCTTCCCCTAGGGAGAAAACTAGTACAGTGTAAGTGGGTCTATAAGACCAAATTTGGTGCTGATGGTTCACCACTGAAGTAAAAGGCTAGATTGGTAGCCAAGGGCTACTCATAGGTTCATGGCATAGATTACAATGAGACTTTTGTCCCAGTGGCAAAGATGGATTCCATCAGGCTAGCCTTAGCCATTGCAGCCTCAAGGCAATGGGAGGTACATCACATGGATGTAAAATGTGCCTTCCTGAATGGAGATATCACTAAAAAGATATATATGCAGCAGCCTCAAGGTTTTTCTACTAACCCTTCTCTTGTGTGCAGGTTGAGAAAGTCATTGTATGGGCTAAAGCAAGCCCCCAGGGCTTGGTATGCGAAGATCGATAGCTTTTTGCTATCACTGAATTTTGTTCGGTGCAAATCAGATCCAAATTTCTATTTGAAGTTACTTAATGGTTCATTAATGATCATTGTGTTATATGTTGATGACCTCCTCATTACAGGAAGCTCACAGGCTGAGATTGCTTCCTTAAAAGGAGCTATGAACCAAGCCTTCTCCATGACAGATTTGGGGCTCTTAAGTCAATTTTTGGGGCTTGAGATTTCTCAAACCAAAGCTGGAATCAAGGTGCACCAGTCCAAATATGCCTTGGACTTGCTGAAAAAATTCAAAATGAAGGATTGCAAAGCAAGCAAAACTCCTTTCCTTTCAGGAGTGAAGCTGGAAGAAGCTGATTCTTCACCTAAGGTAAACAATACACTGTATAGGCAATTGATTGGATGTTTATTGTATCTGACACATACTAGACCTGATCTTTGTTATGCAGTAAGTGTGGCTTCTAGATTCATGGATCAGCCTCAAGAGATCCATTGGAAAGCAGCCAAAATGATCCTTAACTTTGTTCAGGGAACAAGGACACATGGGATCTTCTTCAAAGCAAAATCTGATCTTGATTTGATTGGATTTACTAACAGTGATTGGGAAAGTGATAACACAGATAGAAAGTCCACTTCAGGATATGTGTTCATGCTTGTAGAAGGGCCAATCAGCTGGTCAAGTAAGAAACAGAGTGCCATTGCACTCTCATCTACAGAAGCAGAGTATAGAGGAGTTGTTAATGCAACAACTCAATGTTTATAGTTGCAGGGTTTACTTGGAGAGTGTGGCTTCGAACCAGAGTACTCAACTACCATATACTGTGATAACCAGAGTACCATTTGAATCTACAAAGATCCAGTTCAGAAGCAGAGAACCAGACACATTGAGATCCATATGCACTACATCAGAGAGCTTGTGCATGATGGCACCATTCATCTACTCTTCCGCTCATCTTCAGAACAAGTAGCTGATATCTTCACCAAAGCATTTTGTGAGAAGACCTTCAGCAATCTCAAATCACTGCTGGGGATCGCTGATCATGCTATGAAAGCATGAGTGAAGACAAGATTCTACAATTTTGTTTTACAGTCCATGTTTAAGGGAGGATTTTCCCAAGTTGGTTTTGCCTCTTTCCTTGTTTAAATGGACATGCAGTATGTAAAGGGTGACTAAGAATTATTGCTAGGCCCTATAATTTTCTAATATATTACTCATAAGTCAGGATTAAGGGGGGGTGTTAGAATAATCAACCCATAGTTTACCCATTTAGACATTAATTTAATTATTTTTGTCTTATTAGCCTAGTTCATGTGTCCCACCTTGTGCAAGTTGTTTATTACCTATCCATAGTGGTCAAACTTGCCTTATTTGACTCGTAGCACATGGGAAAGCCCAAGGAATCAAATCTACTTTATTCCTGGCCTCCTAGGTGCCCTTCTGCTTTTTCTGCTTTATTCCCTGCTTTTTCAGTGTTTTAAGGCAAAAGGAAAAGCTAGACTAGGTGAGGTTGACTAGTTTTTTGTCCTACACATCCTCCTCTCTTTTCTCCATGAAAAAGCATGTATGAGCTGCCATTCCACCACTCTTTAGCTTGCCTAAGTCATTTTTCCAATTTGTGAGCTCCATGACAGATTTGGGATCAGCTTTTTACACCTATGGGGGATTTGCTTATTTTTAGTAAGCCTGCTTTATGCTAGATTCGAATTGCTCCTCATGCATTCAAATCCCTAATGTATGTTATTTATTCAGCAACCTATGTTATTACAGGGTTGGATATTGTACACTGATTTAATACAGTTTAGTGTTCAGCTCCAATTTTCAGTCTCTTTGTGAGTGATTTTGCATGATCAATTGTTAATTGTTGTGAGTAAAATTAATCTATCACCTGGTTCAATTTCCATAGATTTCAACTTTTATTCAAAGAGTCTTACACTGGGAAGGGGTTAATTCAGAAATCTGGGGTTCACCAGGTAGTCGCCAATTGTTGCAGCTGCAATAATTTCCCAAAATTCCAAAAATTTTTAGGACCCTCCTTTGCTTGGATTAGCTCGATTTTATTCTTGGGGTTGGTCTAATAATGATTTCTCAGATTGTTTTCTAATGTTTGGGTTGATCTACCACCTATTTTAGATTTTTTCTAACGCTTGGAAAAATTCAATGATTGATCAAACTTCATCATTTTCCTTTTAATTACGTTTTCATCATGGTTGAATCGGAAGGTATTGGCTTTTCCTCCCGCCTTTATGGATGGATAAGCAGTATTGGCTCAGACTTCCTTTCCGATTTGTTTGTTTTCACATCGGCTGTTTTTGAGTTTTACATCGGAACTTTTAATCATTTCTTTCTCCGCCGTTGCGGAAGGAGAACAACTTCCTCCTCCGATCATTGCTTTAATGTTTCAATTCCCACTTTGATTAGTTCGCTGATCCCGTAAGACATAGGCTTCCGCTATTGCGGCTGCCGAAGGATTTATTTTCCCGGTCGTATAAGTCGTTTAGGATCCGCCGTTGCGGAGGACCGCACCCCTTTTTCCTCTGGCATTGCGTCTGCCGAAGGACTAACCTTTCCGAGCATTTAGCGTTGTCGTTTCCAGTTCAAGCCCCGACATTGCGGAAGGTGGTATGCTTTACGGTTCCGCCATTGCGGATGAAAGAAGCACTAACCTTTCCGATGCGTAGTCACTTTTCTCCCATTGCGGATCTATTTACCCTTTGCGGCTCCACCGTTGCGGCTCTCGTTTCATTACTGACCCGACGATTGGTTTTCCGAGGTTCCACCGTGTATATCTCCGCGGATGGTTTAGCGCTTTTGCCATCCGCCGTTGCGAAAAGAAGTTTGATTTCGACTTCCGATCCAAAGATCTTCGACGTCCGATTTTTAACTTTTCCCCCCACCGTTATGTTGACTATATATTTGGGGTTGGGTTTTATTGTTTTACTATTTTATTTGGACTGTTGCTGTTGGGATTATCGTGAACTATCATTATCATCGTACTGTTTTCCACTCACGCTCGCCCGGTCCCCCATTTTCGGTACCCGCAGTCCAGGTGTCTTATCCGTGGAGCTTGACAACCCTGTACACGCCGGTTGTGCAGTTCCAGGTAGGCTCATGTGTGCCTTTCCCCGTTCTGTTTAAGCGTTTGATTGTGCTTTTCACGGCGGTTAGGACTGTTCTATGGCCATTATCTTTATGCCTATATAGTTGGAGATTTTGCATCTTAACTGTCCGGGGAGGGGGCGTTTTGACTCGTTGAGTAGTATTTGTCCGCGGCCTTTGTCTGTGACCCTGCACTTAGCGAATGGGGGTTTGGTGCAGATGGCCATTACGCTGTCTGCACCAAGCTGCCCTGTGTAGCAATGTTTGATGGGGGAGGGTTGTCTTGGCCTACCTGTGGTTTGTGGATTTATTTCCCTCCTTTCTCGTGGCCCTTACCCTTTAGAAACCAATGGCATTTTTCCGCGCCGTTCCACGCACAGTCGTTTTTGAGGCCAAGCCGGGGGAAGTGGATATGCCGCTGCATTTAGTTTGTTGACCATAAGTGCGTCGGCATGGTTTGGTTGGAACAACGTTGAAATCTTGTGTATTGCCCCTTGTCTATCCCGCGCAGCAAAATGGTAATGGCACCCGCATAGAGTGGAAGGTTTTAGTCATGTTAATGTAGATGGGTTTTTTCCGCTCGATTATATTGTTAGAATTGTTTGGTATTGAAAAGCAGTGGTAGCTTGCATGTTTATACTACATATAACTGTTTTCCATCATGTTGGACATAGATTAAGTCACTGAACACTGCACATTGTGTTTCAATGGTTCTATTAGTTAGGCCATTTCTGCTTATATACATGCATATATTTGCTTCATTGACTGATTGATATCATGTTAAACATAGAAGAAATGACACACTGCACACTGATGTATATAATTTTGTCACTCAGCCAAAATGGCTTAATGTTTGCAATGTTGTGTGTGGTAGGAATATTTTGAATCCACAATGTCAAAGAGGCAAAAGAAGAAGGCCCCGGTGGTTGAGGAAGAGCCCGAAGTAGAAACTGTTCCCAAAACCGAATATATATACAAGGACACTAAGTGTATTTCTGGTGTTGAACTTGAATACCAGTGGGGGGAAATATATAGATTAATCATGTGCAGAGAGGTTCCTGACATGGGATTGGAAGAAGAGTCCATATATGCCAACATAGAAAGATCTTCATTGATGAAGATCACCACCAGACCAGAGTTGTTCCCGTGCTCTGAAGTAATCGGTTGGATTCTGCCTCGGGCAGATGTCACAACAATGATTCTGGAAAATGTTGAAAGATAGGGCTATGCTGCATATAGCCCTGGATATGTAGCGTTGTCTTACCACCTTCCAGAAGCCCAATTATTTTTAACTGATGATTGGTTGAACAACATTAGAATGGACCTGGTAGAGACTCTTAAAAAAATGTTGTTGCAGGGAAAACATTACACATATAGACCGACGGGTGATTACGATACAGCAAGCTTAAGGCCCCCATATAGGTTCATATCTTTAATGTTGAACATGATTTTTGGAAGAGCACATGGTAGGTTCTTCAAGTTAGAATGGATCCCAATCATTTTTTGTGTTGCAACCCAGGGGACAATTTTCAACTAGGCCAGCCTTGTATCAAATAGTCTTTCAGCTTGCTTGGCCTCAGCTTTGGGAGGAGTTGCCCAAAAGAGGTCTGAATTCTATATGAGTTCCATACTGCTAGACTGTATATTATGCAATCAGCCTTTCCCCTGCCTTAGGTGCATCTAGGATAGGGAAAGAATGCCTGTCTATTCTGCTTATAAACCACTATGGGCACATAAATATCACACCGTTACCGAGAATTCTGTGAACACTTCATCATGCCCTTATATACACTCATTTTCCTGAAGGAGTGTGATTGTATGTCAGAGGAAGCACTACAAGTAATCGAAGAATATGCAGATTACTATTTGACTGAGGATGGCCTATACTTCAGGATGTTTGGAGGTTCAAGAGCACCCTCCCTGCTGCCCAAATACACCACTGACTACATCATACACAAGGAAGCAGTCAGGCAGGTCTTCTTGGATGGCATAGGGAGCTTTCTGTTTGAGCATAAGAAGGCCGCCTATCCTCCTTTTCCCTTCAGGTTAGGAAGCTACAAGTTTACCAGAGTGAAAAAGGATGATGAATTTGTAGAAGAGCTGGAAAAGTTCCATTTTGGAGAGATGCCCTTCCGCAGAAATGATACTCAAGATAAAGTAGCTGAACATTGCAAAGCAAACAATGTGCATTTTGAGTATGCCCACCACTGGGATCGAGAAGAATCCATCTTCAGAAATGCAGTAAACATGACATCATTGAGAAGAAGGTTCAAGAAGAAGATCACCACCAAAGGTGGGAAGGGATATGAACAAGCAAAGGCTGAGGAAGAAGCAAAGAGAATAATGAAGAGAACAGAAAGGAAAGTTGAAACAGAAGGTCTTCCTGGTAAAATGATAATGGATACACCTGTTGTGTTGGGGACAGACCGAGACCCTAGATTCACAATCAGAGCAGGAGCAGCATTAATCCAAGCTTCAGAGGATAATGTAGACAGGATCATGACAGACTTGGAGCTATCCAAGAAATCCTCTGCTCAATTGAAAGATACATTTAGGAAAGAGAGAGAGGAGGGAAATAGGCTGAAGCGAAAGTATGAAGACATGCGGAGGGAGATAAAGGCTTCTAAGGCTGAATTGCAGGCCCTCCAAGTAGAAAGACAGGTCAGAGAAACAACACGAGAAAGCCTAGAGAAAGTGCAGAAAGAATATCAAGAGCTGAAGATGGAAAAGGAACGGCTGCAGGAAAAGGTAGAAGAGCTAGAAGAGCAGCAAAAGATTATCTTGGAGGCCAGTGAGCTGCACACCCAAGAACAGGGAAAGAAACATCAAGAGTAGATTGCTTCTCTAACAACTGCTCTGGAGGAAGCAAGGGAGCAGCAGGTCAACCTCCAACCATTCAAAGAGCATGTTTTGACCCAAAAGGCTAAGATGCTACAGCTACAGACTGCTATAGAGGGAGAGAGGTGTAAAGTACTGCAAATAGATGGCCGATTGGTGGAAATACTGGAAACCTCCTCTTACTTTGTAGATCGATCTTAGGACATCCTGGAAGTCCTGACTGCCAGAAAGGCAAGGCTAGAAAACAATGAAGAAAATCCAGCAGAACTGCCATCAAAAGATACGTAGGCCCTCAAGCGGGATTATGACTTCCTAGAATTTGCTATAAATACCGCGAAGGATTTCAAAAAAGCAGTTAAGAAGATGAAAGGAGCATGCACCGATTTTTTTAGAAGGCTTCTCATTACCTACAACCGGTGCCAGATAGAGGCCGAGCAGAGGCTTGAGGCTTTCCCGGATCACAACGCCTTTGTGGAGCTGCTGCAGAAGATATACTAGGAGGAGGAAGCTAAAGTACAGCGTATTAAAGCCCTAGATGATCAGATCTTGAGGAGCGAAGTAGATCATTCAGCTATTAGTGTGCATCTTCTGGAGGATCAACTTCGATTGAGTGCAGCCAGGATTGAGGCTATAAAGAACCAGGCTGCTAAGTTTGAGATCAATATTCAGTTTTTAGAGCCTTATGCGTTTGAGGGCATTGCCTCTGAAGCTTCGGCATGGAAGAAATTTCTAGATGCCCAAGTGGGACCCTCCTTGTAAAGGATTGGTCACTTTTTGTAATGTGTAACATTTTGTAAAAACATTTGAGAAAAGTCAAGTGTTGGGAAACGAAGAGTTGGGAAGCCCAAAGGTTACTTTGGGCAGCCCAACCGTCTCACCCTTTTGTATAAATGTAGAAAGATTAGAAGGGAGAGGGGCTTTTTCCGAGTTGGACATGGAAACGATATTGTAAGAAGAACTATTTCTCTTTTCAATAAAGAAGTATTGTTTGCATGTTGGAGAAAGATTGGTGGCACTTTCAAATGTTATGCTGTGGATGGCGAAAAGGTGAACTATTTTGTTTTTTCAGCTTTTGTCCATTAACCGTGAGATCGTTCTAACTCTTAGAACCTATGTTCTTGTTTAAATGATTTCTGGTTTATTTTGTGGAATTACCACCATGAAAAATGTATGCCATTCATAAGAAATTTGGCTACCTGATTGTTGAAATATATTTTATCATTTATGTGTTGTATAAAGAAACATCAGCTACCTGTAAAGTTCTCTTTATAATGCATATACAATACACATTACTCATAATTAAGTTACAGTTTGCTCCCTGGGGATAGATAGATAGATAGATAGTTAGTTTATTTCACTGCTGCACATGTGATTTAGATGCTTATGAGCCTAAGACAAGAGGTAAGAACCTGCGCATCACATTGTGAATGCTCCTTGCACCCTTCATCACCCTGCATGGTTAATTAGGAATCTACATATCATATTTAAGTAAAAAAATTACAAAAATATACACGGTGGACCGGGCCGCAACCGGTAAAGCCTTTGTTTTTTGTTACTTTGACCTACGGTAGCCGGACCACAAACTGGACAGATTCCCCATACCAAAAAGTCACGGGCTAGTTGGGAACGTTGACTGGGGAGAATCCCTTTCTGTTGTTGCCTGCGAATTTCTAGGCCTCAACAGATTGATCTCAAAGTAGAGATCGAAATGTTGAGAGTTATAAATTACATGAACACAGTTTCACATCACCCACCACTCTGCTCCTACATATGGATTTTTTTAATTAGGTGTGGCTTCCCCATCATTTCCCATGTTCACTTGGTTAGGATATTCACATATGGTCCTAGATCCAATGAAACTAAATCTACATCATATTCACCAATTTGGACATTCATCCTCATTTCTCTTCCCTTTTTCTTCTTTTGTAACGAATTAACTAGGTGATCCTGTCACCCTTCATCTTATCGATACAAAAATCTTGCTATCCCTACTAATGCATTTTGATATTTTGCTAACGTTAGACAACTTTCCAGAAATTTGTTGAAAGTAATGACCTTTCTCTTCTATCTTGGTTATTTTGTCGAATCAAAACTTGGTTCCATCTCATAGACAGGTAGTTTATTGTTTCTCTTGTTCAAGGCACCTTTCGCTTTGAATAAGGTTTCTTTCTCTGTTTCTACATTGAATTGGATTTTCTTTTGGGACATAGGCCGGACATTTAACAGTGGCCCATCATCTCCTTTCGTAGCTCCACCTCTCATTACTATGCTGACATTTACTAGTTGAGGTCTTAGTTCCGGTGATCTCTTCCCTACATTCAGTCCAGGATTTTGATTTTGAGTCTGATTTGCATTCAATCTTGGTTGCGGTTATGGTGTGTTATTAGATTTCCATTTCACAATTAACCGTGGAAATTCCTCGATGGTGTTTTCTATTGTGCTACAATAAGTACATTGGGTTGCTAGATTCAGACAGTCCCTCTCATAATGTCCCAACACTCCATAGTTATAGCACATAACTGGTCCCCGAACTCAAACCATATCTCCTCCACGACCAAATCCTCCATTACATCCTCCATTACATCCTCCTCGGAATCCTCCTTGTTGTTGGTAAGGTGGCTGGTCATACTGTGGTTGGTTAAATTATTGTGGTTGCGATTGATTATACTATGGTCGAGTATACCATGGTTGCGACTGGTTATATTGTGGCTGCGACTTATACTATGGTTGCGTATACTGTGGTTTTGGTAGAAGTTTTTCCACTGGTCGTTGCTCTTCTTCCTTCATAAAGTATGTATCCATAGTCCTTTATTGGAGAAAATCATAAGCTCTGTAATCCTTTTCTTCATGACCAACTGATAGACAAAAGTTGCAGAAGATATTAGTTAGTTTCGACACAACCTTTTGTAAGTATACACATTCTTTTGACTGATGCTCTCTTGTTCGATATATTCAACACCAAGGAAACCCTACTTGACTCAATGGGTTCGATGCCCCCAAATGTAAGTATTCACAGAATTCTAGACACTGACCTTTGTGATGTCCTTTAGATAGAAATCAACTACACCATACTTCTTCTCATACTTCTTTCCCCTTCTTAATATCCTGCAATTAGATAGTAATTTTCTCCAACTCTGACTGGATTTGGCTCATGTTGATCCCTATTTTGCTGACTAATGAAGCCTCCAACTTCATCACGATCTCTAGGGATTTCGCTTGAGACACGATCTTCTGTTGCATCAAGGACATGTGGATATGGGGTACCAAGGTTGCGATGAACCATTTTTTGTTATTCACATCACTTGTTCCAAATCTATCCTTGGCCATTAGAGTTTTGAATCACTAATCGAAGTCCCACACTGACTCATTGAGGAATTGATTTATTTCCTTCAATTTGGTAATATACTACGATTCTGATTTAGGTTTCTTGAATTCCTTGATCATTCCAGTCCTAGTTTGTGCTAGGGTCTTCTGGGGATGCCCTGCCAGTACTTATACGAATTTCATGTACCCGTCCAGTGCTCGTCCCTTGAAAGGTCATCGCTAGTTATCATTTTTTGATATCGTTATCTTGTACTTATTTTACCGTCCACATTGCTTCACATAAGAACCAATATTGTTTGGGATCCCCAATCCCATTACTCTGAAACAAGGGTAGTTTTACGTCATCACCCACCATCCTAGGTCTCCTCCCAGTGCTCATTGATCCACTACTATTACCACTATGTTGACACGCAGGACAACCCTGTGATGAACACGTGTTTCTTCCTCCTAAGTTTTTCGCGGTGAACAGAGTTGTAGGCACATTGTAGCTTTGGGTTGGTCCTTCCTCAGGTTCAGATGTATCCTGTCCATTTCCTTCATCACTGTAGGGTTGCTTAGTCCCTTGTAGTGCCTTCTCCCATTTTTCTGTTCTAGTCACACCAGGACTCTCCTTAGTCCTCCTCCTCTTTTCTTGCTGAAGCCTCACCCCACTTCGCAGGTGACCATACCCTTCCTCTACTTCCCTTACAGTCTCGTTGTGACTCCCATCTATCTACCCCATATCATTTCATCAAACCCTTATCTTTGTAGTACCCACAACCTTCACAAAATAGGGATTTACTTGTTGGAATTCATATCTAGTATTCCTTTTTCACAGATGAGCATCTTAATATAGATATGTAACGACAATAGAAATCTTCCCCTTAGTCCCTTATAAAATTCTCTTTCAGTGTCTCTGTAATATTTGACAGCGTCGGCAAGGAATTCAATAATGTACCCTTCCAAGATGCTTTCTATCCACACATAACATCGACAACCATTGAAGCTTTGTGTTCTGCCCCTACCCAACAGCCTTTAAAAAAACATTATTTCATCAAATAAAATTGTATTTTGTTTTGATGAAATGTTTGAATTTCATATAGCAAACCTAAAGAATTGATAGCTACTGAAATGGTGACATTCCAGAAGCTACTGAAACATGAAATTCAATGTTTTTAAAGAAAACCTTTGCAGACTATGGATTAGTTGACAAAATTACTATTTTGAAATTATTATTTTGAATAGATAAGTGTTAATAATTTGTCATAACCTAGTAGTGATCTCTTATCCGAATATTTATCATTTAATTTTATTACGTGATTTTGTTATCATAAATGTTGATAAGGTTTTTGAAATTGGGAGGCTGATTATGGTATTGATGACACCTTATAAATGGGTAATTTTGATTCAATTATTCAACTTGGTAATTCTGATTCATTTAACGATGGATATTGAAAGATAAAACCATGCATTCAATTTAAGAGTTTGAAAAATATTTTACTAAGCCTATCCTATTATTTTTGCTATATTATTAAAAGTGTTGAATAAATAAAGATCAAATAAGTATCTTTATAATTAATAGACTTTATTTATTTTTTATTATTTATACAAGATAAATAAATCTTTTAATTATTTTGTATAAATATAATAAATAAAGTTCTTTGATCTTTTAAATGTTTACCTTGATCAACACTTTATTTTAATTTTATGATATTTGCAAAAATACCAGGAATTAATGTGAATTTTATAAAGGCTTTGAAGTGAGCATACTTTTCCTTTTTATTGAAGATTATTGTCTAATTTATCCACCGGTTATTTGAATAACGGCACGTGGTTATCAATGAAGATTGAAGGAGCTATTAATTCAATGGAAAGGTTTGTGAATTTTGTTTTGTCCACAACGGGATCCTCATATTAAACCAGCTATCTGTTCTCCGATATTGTAGAGATTTGAGAGATGTCAGCCGAATCTATGGATTATTATATTGCTAATAATGATAAAACAAATATCCTGTAGATGCTGAAATGTTTTAATTGTATATATTGAAACAAATCGCAGATTTTGAAAACGCCAAAAGAGCTGGAAAGATCATTGGTTAAGCTATTTATTTTCTCATGATTGAATTCTATTTACACTTATTTCTTTTATTAGGTTTTTTGTTTTTCATGTGCAGATGCTAAGGAGATTGTTATGATTCTGGAAATTGCCAGGAGGCGAATTTTATTCTCTGTCAGTTATTAAAAACGCGTTTTCAAATAATAGGTGTTTTTCCAGGCCACGTTGTGAACAAATGGAGATAGATATGAAAAATCCGCCACATGGGTTTTTCTAAGAACGGACCCATTTAGTTGTACTCACAAGGATTTTTCCAAAAAGTGATGGATTCTAGGAGATTTCAGGGATTTTTTGGACATGATTTTTGTAGTTGCGGCTGGCAAAACTTCGCCTGTGTAAAACCTAATTTGGATTCTGTTTTTGGTTATTTAAGCAGACTGGAATTTGCTGGAAGAGAGGGGGATGTGGGGGCTTCCAAAGCTGAAGAGATTTCTCTCTTGTAAGCTCAGAAAACACTGCTGCATGAGGTCGATAGTTGATGGAGAGGAGACAACAAGACTGTGGTTTGATTTATCTGCGATTTTAGACAGCTATCTGTCTTCAGCTACGATATGTTAAATTGGTGATATTTTTAATATATGTTTATAGTTTGTATACTTGGCATATAGTTTTGATATCTATCAGTCTTATCATTTCTTTTCTACTTTATCTATGTTTGTTATGATTCTCTAAAGAATTTTGCAAATATACATGTCTTGTACGATTATCGATTTTTAATGTTTTTGATCTTGCTGATATGTTATGTTGTTTAATTAATGATCGATATCATTGTTTATATAATATGTAATGATTACTGTATGGTTTTGTTAATATTTAAATTTCTTTAAATATTATCAAGTGTATTCATGCAGTATTCCTATCAGCATAATTCGATTCCAGGTTTAATATTCTTTTCACTTTTGATCAGGATAAGATCGAGGATAGATTAATATGCTGTTTCTTTAAACTATTTTATGGAAACCAGCCAGTGAATCACATTCAGGATCAAACTTACAGCATAATAACACAATTTCTTTTCTTTTCATTATGTTATTAACAATTCATTAAATCAGAATTTAATATTTATACTGCTGTGAGATTAGTCTTTGATTTTTGTAATTAATGTATATTTGTTAATAATACAATTTTGTAATTATTTAAACATGTTAATATTTGATTAATTTTGTGATTATTATATTATAAGTTAAGATTAATTGTATAGATTTAGTTCATAGATTAATTTAATTATATTAATAATTCATTAGTAATCAGATTAACTCATTTAATTTGTACATTTGTTAATAAGTTTGTTGTGTATATTCGTAGGTATTTGATATATTTAACAATAGCTTTGTTTTAGTTTTAGACTTTCAGGCTAACAGAGCCTTTAAATCTGTCGGAAACAACCATCCCAAACAGCTTGGAACCTGCTCTAAGGATCTCGGTCTGGGTTGTCTTCCCCGTTACGTGCATAGTCACATATGCCCGTCAACACTTTGTTGTTTACCTTTCATAATTGCTGGATTGGTTATGGAGTCCATCGATCAGGATCGCCTCCCTGGAAATTCTTCTCATGGAAAGTAAGTTGCGCCAACCATTCATACAGTACTATAAAAAATTCAACAAATAATATTTCATGATTATCCGAGTAGATATATCTTCCCAAATAGTCTTCTATCATCACTTTCGAGTTCTAGTTCTCTTCTTTTGCAAACTCTCGGGATTTCTTGTCAAACCAATCCTAGATATCCGGCTTCATTGGATTCCACAACATGTACTCTTCTACTTCGCACTATGGTTGCAAAAAACATAACCATTTGTTGACACACACTTGTTGACAGGGGTTCACTTCGAACTATTGTTGACAACAACTGACATAGACTCCCTAAACATCGGCCCATAAAGGATTTACCCTTTTCCAGCAACACCTACGGAGCAGATGCAGTCTCACCCAAGATGTATGAGGGAGGGATGCAGTAACCAAGTTTCTGTAGTGGGAAGAGGAATTCACACTATATTTTACCCAATCACAACATTACCCAGAAATCCAGGTTCATGAACTCACTATTAACCACTTATTCATTCATCCATTTATATGATCCATCGCATATTTACCCCAATAATGCATAAAAGAGTTTAACAACGTATACTTCACATTTTAAACATCGTGAGACATACCACATACCACAAAGGCTAGACATTCTAACACCCAATATTGAAATACTGATCAAATTCTCTTCATAAGACAAAGTCAATACCATAAATGAACCGTAAAAGATAAAAAACATTTCTCAGTCGATTGATTCTTCGCAAAAAGATGCCTAGATATATGATATTTTAATTTACAATCCTAACTCTACTTATAGGCTCACTAAGTTGTTACAAAATGGTCCACTTGACCAATATCTAACTGACTCAACCAAAATATCTTAGTTTTTTGGTTTCTTCCTCCGTCATGGTTGAATTTTACCTTTGTCGACATCCTTTTTGTCAGTGGCAATACCACACTTTGCGTGCTCCAATCCCTTGCCAAAATACCTCAAGAAGAGAGATAATACCTTATCATAGTATATCGAACCATTAGAACAAAAGAGATCGATCCTACTTTAAAGTGTGGTATAACATATCCTTTAGAATAATATTTTCGACGAGCTAATACATTTGTGATTCTCATACCATATGAGAAAGTTATGTAAGTTTCCATGAATCTTATGCATGCCAAAACCCTAGGTCAATGTGACCTTTACAACTTCTCCTTGTGGAGAGAGTCATCATGCAAAGAAAGAGAAACAAGGAGAGATAAAATAAACTTAGAAATCCTTGATAAAACCTTGCAAAAATATTTCCTTGAGCTCCTCTTGATTGTGCATAAGAAAGTTGCTTGAGTTGATGATGAAATGAGGTAAAATGAAGGTGTATTTATGCCCTTGCAAGGATATGTTTAAATTTTCATGAGGCCAACCTATAAGTTTGAGAAATACATAATGTAGGCTAATTTGGCATATATTTGTGTGCTCCACCATGTCCCTTAACTATAGGTCCACTTACATACAAAATAGTTTGCATAAATGAGTTTTGTACACATGAAGAGGGTCTTTGATATCCACAAGTGGGGATCTTTGCCCATAAACTTGCACATACTTTCTTTTTCACATGGATGATTATTTACTGCATATTGTAGATGGTTTTATTCCTTTACTAAAGATGTGATTGACCTTTGACATTGTCCCTTTCTTGTCCTTTGAACTTTGCTTTGTACTAGACCATTGACATCAATGACAACTTGCTTGATATTTGACATGCAACCTTGTTTGATATTTGACATCAATGAAAACCTTGTTCTATAGTTTATATATGACTTTGAGAAATATAACTATTTTTTTCCACACACGTACCCACACAACACGCCACATAGAGGAGGATATTATTTAGCAATAAATCATATCATCACATTGTTAGAGTTTATTCAAGAGGAAGGAAGTATTAACCAATCAGTGTCAAATGAAACTTTGAGATCACTTATAATTTGAGGCACCTAGAAGACAATTAAAGAGGGAGACATTTGTTTGAATTGTATTTCTTTGGTTCCAATTCTCCATTGATTGTCGTATTTGACTTGCTGATGGAGAAACAAAATTTTCCAAAGTGAAAGTATGGAGTAGAGTGCCACCAAAAGAATGAATATCATATCCTCTAATATAGCCACCCACCTATGTATAAATGTAAAAATCATGTAATAGCTATTGTACGCTAAGTAAGTGGCTTCTATATTGATTATCCATCGGGTCAACAAAAATTTATAATTATTGATTCGGTATATGGTGTTTTCCCTATATTGCTAGGATTAATGCAAAATGATTTTTGTCATAAAAAATGCTTCATTCTGTAATCAATTGAATCTAATTTAAAATAGTAATTAATAAATTTATTTATGGTTGTATTCTAAAACAAGGAATATCAAGTCAACCATGGCTATTAAACACGGTTCAAATTAAGGCAGTGTGAATGTTAAGAGAGTTATGGTGATTCTTGTGGGGTCTCTTGCCAGTGGGGAGAGTATATTTTGTCAAAAATTCCTTGAGGGTGCACAGAGACCTTTGACCAAAATATGTCAAGTATCTAATTATTATTATTATTTTTTATCATCGTTTGATTGTTTGGATATACACTAGGAAATTTTGTAGCAAGATCTTTTTGGGGGTGTTTTAATAGAAGATTATGAAAACCCCAAGTTGTATACCCAAATGGATATCTATCTATATGTGATGAAAACATCTTGAAATTTTTCACTATCATCATTTTAAAAAAACACCTTTTTCTTTTTTGGTTGTTTTGGAAAAACACAATTTTAAGCTGTTATAATTTTGAATATTTTGTTGTTTGAGGAAAAATTTCCTCTTTTTGAGATTATTTGATTGTTTTTCTTTTTTTTTTTTAAATTTCTTTTGTACCACCCTAAATGTGGAATGGTTCTTCAATATGACCCTGAACTACATGCAAAATACTTTGACAAAGTTTCTCTGCTATGATACTCGTAGAAAAAAAAGATGAATTATTGAGTACTCTGAATCAAATTGTACTCGGCCTTGGTGCCAACTTGACTTATCTTGGTTCCAAGTATGACCCTGATATTCCCTAGTTTAAAGTATGACACTTTACTAATGGTTCAAACACGTTAGCAGAAAGTCATACCCATGAGCATTCACATGTTATTTGGCATGCTATTGCAATAACTCACAATTTCAAAATACACTAGTAGAAAAATGGGTAATTAGTGACTAGGTGATCAATTTTTTTCCAACATGGGTAATTAATGACTAAACCACCAACAAAGTTAGTCACCACAGTATTTTAAGTGAAATACTACCAAATTTGAGCAATTTTAAGTGATAACAACTAAAAATGGCTAAAATAAATGACTAATTTAGTCACAAGGTAAATAATATGATTAGATAACAACTACATGAGTATGAATTAGTAGTATTTATTACCTATAAGTAAATAGGATTGATGTCTCTACATCTCTATGCAGTGATGATGTCAAAATTCCTTGTATACATATTATCTTAGGAACCAAAATAAAGGCTTAATTATCAGGTGCAAAAGACCATGGGATGCTTGTCAACTATTTAATAGAATTTTTGAGAGAAATGCCATAACATGTGTTAATGCCCAACATCAACATGATTATGAGGTGTCAGAACATGACGCCAAAGGAAAACCTACTAAAATTTGTCGTAATCCCATTAGGTCTTCACCATCATATCCAGGGCGCATTATGTTGGTAAATCCCATATCTTGTCTCCCCCTTTTCACTTTAGTATGACCCCTTCGATAGACTTGCCAAGTTGTATAATGTGTCATCATGTCATGGTCGAGGAAAGCATTGAAATTTGATCATGTCTTGTCTCATGTGTCGTTATGCCATGGATTCAATGCCATATCATACATAGCTCTCCGCAATGATCATGCTCATATTTTGTTTGGAAAAAATTGTTGTCATTTGACCCCTTCGAGATTCAACCAAAATTTCAATAGGTCAAAGGTTTAGTGTCATGAGTACAGTTAAAATTCTTCAATTTCAGATCCTCGATCAATTCGCTAGTCATAGTCATTTGCTATTCTTATCATCACATTTAAGCCCAAAAAGTAAAGGAAACCCCCCCAACATATCCTTGTGTGAAATTGAAAATGACCTTTGTTTTAAAAAGAAGATCACCCCCCGCCCTTTAAAAGATCAACTATCATTTTTAACAAGACACCTTGTTTCTTTTTTCATCCTTTAATAAGTCTAAATTCTTGCCAATATTATCCTCTTCATCATTTTTTCCATTAAATTAAATATCAAAACCCCTGTTTTCATTATCAGGCTAGTTTCATTAAACCAAAAATGTAACCATCTCCCACTATGCCTTTCCCACTACCTTTTAAGAAATAATAATAATAATAATAAAGAGATGCTTCCTTTAATTCCCCCCCTTGCATATATTAATGTTCCCTCTCTCTTGCTATTAATAAATTTAAAAAATATATATGCAAAGACGGGATTCCTTGCTTTACCTTTTCCTTTTCCCATTCCCAAAATCCTGAAAATAAATGTATGGTTTTATTTATCCTATAGCATGTATAGAAGCCTTACGAGCATCTAAACGATGAATTTTGATGATTCAAGCAACATTTAACGAATTGTTTTTAGGGGGTAGAGAATTTTTTTTTTGTATTCCAATGTTGTTGTGTTGTTATTTTCCATTTTTGTTTTTTATAATAGAGTAGAGTAATTTGCCAAAACTAGTTTCAAGAACTCTACATCTTGACTAATTTGGATTTTGCATGTCCAAGCTATAAGGCCATTGAAAAATTGTTTTCAATGATAATTTGACTGATACTATAATGGGAAAACTCAATAGTTGAAGAAGAGGGATAAATCCATTCACTAAATCTATCTCGTAGATCCTTGAGTCTTTGATCAAATGTCTGAGCGGTCTTGTGGATGGTTGATGATTTCAACTTATGCAAGCCTTGGGAGCATGAAAGAATCCTTGGAATTGTTTGACAAAATGTAGCTGATAGGAATAGAATCCAATTGCTTTGCTTTAGTTGTTCATTTCTTAGTGTTCTTACGAGTGAGGGTTTTGGGTGGAAGCAGATGGTCAATGCTCATTATGGCTGAATGTTTCCAATGATAATGTAAATTTGGGGAATTAGCTTTTGATTTATTCATACATTACTAAATTTCATTGTTTTCCACTTATTGTGGCTATTTTCTATATAGTATGTCATGCCTACTTAATTGCATAATGTAAATTGTAGTAACCAAGTTGTCTCTACTTATTTTAGTAATGCAGGAGGTTGATTCATAGGACATGCTTCATCCAATGAAACTAAACATGATTTCTTGTATTATGCTCACTACTTCCTTTTCTTGTAGAATTATTTTAAATCTTAGCTATTGACATGATGATGCTTTGCAATTTATTTACTCTCATTAAGTGTTCCTTTTAGGTGTAGTCCCCGCGGCTGTTATTGGATAATCTACCCAAGTGGAATCAAGCTAGATCTCCCTAGTCCAAGTGGATCTAGAACAAATCAAGTACAAAATACAACCTACTTTCCTAGATCAATAAAGATGCAAGTTAAACAGATAGATCACTTGCACAAAGTCTGAAAATCCTCTTCTCCTTGTTGATGCAATCTCTAGACCTTTCAGATATTGAACTGCTAAACCCTATAGACCAAATGGAAATAAGCAAACAGAACAAGCATATCTAGATATGAATTTATCTAAGCTAACAATTAAGGAATAAATATTTAAACATCATTAACACAACAAAATTTATTGAAAGAGTTTGTATTACTATAATCAAAGGAGATACATAGAATTACATAGAGAAATAATGTCACAACCTATGCCTCAATGTTGCAACCTTCCATCCAACAATCCAAGCCAAGCCTCCAAAAAATAATAATATGCCTCCCAAAGGATGAGAGTTTTCCTCACAAAGGATGATAGGGATCACCTAGGAAATCCACCAGCATAAGAGTACTATAGTCCTTCCTCCCTTCACAATGGAGAGAGGGTTCAAATTTATAAGGCTAAAGGGATAGAGTAGGTTGAATATTAAGAGGAGAGGTTTAAGGGATCCACCTATTAGGTTAGGGAACCTAATGCCAACTCACCTAGAATCTAGGGATGACCCTCCACCACATATACCTTCAAGAAGGGCCTCGAAGCTTCGAATTTTTCCTTCTAAACACCACTAGTGCACCTTGCAGTAGTGTTGCTGGAAATTCTCACCTCTTGCAGAGAGGAGTTGTTTCCCTAGCTTGAATCTTTTACAGCTAGAACAAATGAGTGATAACAATGATAAGAACTTTCCCTAGAATTGATAGATGTCTAGAATGAGTCTTTTACCTATCATGTAGTATGATGTATTGGTATTCTATGGTGCTAGATATCCATAGATATACCTGCAATAAATACATCAAACAACAAACAAGATCAAAAGTACCAGAAAATGATCTACAACTCTATATCAGTGACTAAGGAATCTGATAACAAAATGGGTGATTATAACACAATATATTTTATGGGAAATGAACCATCATTGCATTAACATAAAAGAAGAGAGATTACAATCATTGTGCCTTAGTGTTGTGATGCTTCCTCACATGCCAAGTATTATCCTCAAAGATCCAAATTTCCTTCTCTATGCTCACCCTATATTTGGCTAGAACTTAGGTGCAACAACATAACTTTTGTCTCCCAACCCATGAGGGGTGAGGCAGTATTTATAGCCCTTGGGAGGATAGGGATGGTTGAGAAAATGGTGGATGAGGTGGAAGGGAGATCCTACTAGGGGGGATCTCGAGTCCAGGTGGTCCACAAGAGTAGGAATGAGGGTGCCACGAAGCTTTCCTTCGAGAAGCTTCGTGAATCTTCTCTTTTTCCTTTTTAAAATCGAGCACCACTCTTTTTCTATGGAGACAAAGCGTTACTAGGGTGGAAATTCTTATTGCTCAAAGTGTTTAGGCAGCGTCACCACTCATTGTCAATTGAAAAGTGCCATTATTGAAGAGGGTAATGCTTATTGAATAAAGGGAAAAGGAGATGGTGGAATCAAGTACGAAAATATGAGTCTTGGCCAAGGTATAACTTCATTACTTGAGGAATTGAGGCAATTTATAGTGTTTTGGTTCTCAGTACATGATGGTGATGAGAATTGTGTGTAACAAAATCCCCCCCAAAGTATGAGGCTAGACGGATACAACAGGTGAGAGCTTTGTAAGAACAAGTTATCACTTTAAGGAAAGAAATCGCTTGATCGAAGATCATCATTAACCCGAATTCTACAATTCATCAATACTTTTTACTCATATCCAAATGACTCCTCATCATGGCTGCAGACCAATACAAATTAGATCCATGAGAGAGATGAATAATCATGGCTACTAGAATACAACGTATATCAATGTGAAATAAACTTGAACTTGGACATATCTACTAGACATATTATGTAGATCTATGTCAAATGGACACAAATTTGAGAACAACCACGACCATACAAATGTGGATCCATGCTAGGATTCATACAAATACTCCATCACAACCTATGGAAAAGAAATGAGCGCTTAAAATATACCCAGGGTCTTTGTCTCGTCTTCCACAAAGTAAGATTCTATCCATGTGATTACAAGGTGTTGATGTCGAACATGGTAGAAACCACTTGATTACTGGTCAATGATGAGAACCGTTAACAAGTGTGAGGGAATCACAATTGATGTCAATGATTCCCAAGTCACCCTAGTACAATATCCTGAGTGTGAATAGATGATCTGATGTCAAACACCCAGTTGAATTTTTCGATCAAAGGTAAATGATGAGAGCCTATGTCGAAAGAGAGAGGGTCCATAATTAATGCATACAGATCTCAAGGTACTATTTTTTTCTAAGACTAATTTCTGGATGATGAGATGAAATTGACAGGAATAGTCTCATCGAAGGAGGGACATGATGAATCCCACATTGACAACATGAAACTCAGAAGTAAGTTTAGGAATTTTGAGTATGATGTAATCATAGGAATGGATCAAAGGTAACTGGCACAAAATTTTAACTGCAGATCAACATGACTGCCCTTTGAAAATCGGGCGACACGACTGAAGACTTGACAGCATTAACTTGACTAGGCGGATACCAAAACATAATGCAAGGGTGGACGATGCATTGTTTGAAAGACTCAAATGAGTGACATGAATCATGATAATGGATCGACTTGGAAGTAATTTGAATACCCAATTGACTGTATGAAATGCATACAAGTGCCATGTTCAAAGGTGACTAATAACTGCCATTTATTACAAATGATATAGTTCCCTTCCCTTACTTTCCCCATAATGATTGATGAGTGCCTCTTTTCATTTTTATGAGTTCAAAGAGGGTAACAAACACTCGTTGTAGCTTATCCTAAGATAAGTCCATTCTCATATGTTTCACGAACCTAAGAAAGGAGGGGTTTGTTCCCAAAAAAGGGTCTCTTAGTGTTTAGTTTAACGAGTCCATTGAAAGTTAACCTGACATCGTTCATGTTTTAGAGAGTTTGAACAAAAATTGAAGAAGACTCCAAAGGGTCCTTTTTCATATAATTGATTCCCTAGGGCCCGAAAAAGTATAAAATAATTCCCAAGAGAACTCTTCTGGTTGAAATCAACTAGACTATTCCTTTTTTTTTAATTAGTCAATCTGAACCAAAAAAGGGGTAAACTACCATTAGAAAGATGACTCTTCAAGTAGTTTTGTGAGCGTGAAGAAGACAAGTTCGGTCAGGGATCTTTTCAAATTTAAGGAGTCCAAAAAGAGATTAAAGAAGACTCCATTAGGGTTTCTTTTCACGATGGAGGGGTTTAATGAGTTTGAAAAGAAGCGAAAGTTGACTCAGAACTTTGGTACTCGGTTTAAAGAGTATGACCAAAATGTCGAAATCAGCACTCAATGAATTTTTCCATTTTATGAAAGCATGAAAAAGAAAAGAAAACTGACTCATAACCAAAAACTTTAACTTTCATCCCTGCAAAACCTTTGAAAAGAGCATTAGACCTCTAAAATATTAAAAAAACCAGTTTTTAATGACTGTGTAAAAGGGTATTTTTTAATAAAATGATTAAAATGATTAAAATAATGTAATAAAACCTAAAACATTTCTTATAAAACCAATGAATGGTAAAAAGAACTTACCATTTCACTATTTACCAAGATGGAGAGCTATTTGGAGCCATTTGTGTGCAAACTTCAGGCAAGGATTCCAGAGTCATCAACTGCATGTTTCTTGATCTGTTAGCTCTAGGAAAGAGATAAACCTATCCCTAATATTTTTATGGTTGCATTTCTTCTTTCCACGCATTTTTTTTGGGATTTTGTGGTTTTTACCCTAGGGTAAAAAATGCCCACAGGGTAACTCTCTTTCCCTTTGTGGGAAAGGAGGTGCCTGAGAAAAATCACGGATTTCACGCTGAAAAAGGAGGTGCCACCGCTCTGTCTTAAAGAGACAAAGGAAGTGCCGCAGGATGCTCCCAAATGTTGAACGGCCAAGTGAAAAGAAAGTTCTTAAATTATTTTTAATGGTTGGAAATGTGTTTTAATACTTCAATTTTGACTTTTAGCAGGTCACTTTGGAAAAAAATGGTTGTCTGGAAGAAGTGGAAACATGAAGATGATGATGCCAAGGCTGGAGCAGATGCTGGTTATATAGCTACTTTACGGGGCTGTGGTCTCCTAAAATTATTTCATGTTCCAAGCATGAGGTCTCATGTAAGATCATTGGAATATATACTAAGAATGTGGAACCTAGAGTAGTAGTATTTCGAAGTGGGGGCCCACGTTCTTATAATGGAAGTAGAAGAAATCTACTTCCTTACAGGGTTATCCAGGCATGGGGCACCTATCTCACTGACAATTTTTCGGGGAGGATATGTCACAATAGAGGAGCTCATAGATCACCACTATTTTCTAGCCACTTAGATGTCTAGGAAAAAGATCCCAATCAAATAGGTGATGGATTTTCCTCTCCACACAGTTCTCTTCACCATGTAGTGGGTTGTAGGGATCCAAGGGGTTCATCGGGATTCCAGAGCACACATGTTCTATGCCTTGGAAGAAATGGAACCTACGGTATTTAACTAGGTCAAAGCTTTACTGAGTGTCTTCAAGGAGCAGCTAACTAAGTGTCGATAGGGGGAGTTGAAACAATTTGGTTACGACACCATCTTGGCATCCTTCTTTTTCGAGAAGGTACCTCATTTGAGGCCACAGGTAGCTTTCACCGAGCTAAGAGCATGGGACCCTCACATGCTGCGGTGGGTAGAGATCATGGCCTGCACTGGTGGTGGCGGGTCCAAGGTAAAGTATGGGAGCGCATCTTTTTGTTGGTTAGATGACCAAATATTCATGATTGAGTTTCTTACACATGTATTGACTTTATAGGAGACCCTGATCTAGCCTTACCAGTCGGTGCCCAATGGGGTGATATTGGTGAGAATACTAATTTTTTCATTTTATGTTTTATAATTTTTATGGATGATAATGAGAATTGAAATTTTCATGCAGATGTTGGAGATGCATGACCCGAGGGTTCCTCCCCAATTGACAGGTGAGCGGGGGCTCGCTTTGTCCACATAGGAGACGATGAGTTGACTGAGGTGGAGGAGAAACTCAACTGGTTAACTCTTGAAATTCTAGACATTTCCATAGATGACCTCCCTAGGAGGTACCAAAGGCATACAACTGGAGTTTCAGGTCGATTTATATGCCCGCTACGGGGGGCAGCGAGAGCCATCATGTGTTACGATGAACATCACTAGTTATCTTACATGCTGTAGACACTAAAAACTATCTAGAATCACTATTTGTTGTCATTTTGTATATCTGAAAGCCAGTGTGCTTCAGTCGAGGTCTGAACACCATATTTTTGTAAAACACTTATATATATATATATATATATATATATATATATATACATACTTATTTATCGTATGGCTTATATGTGTTCAAATATGGAATGCCATTTGTATGAGTTTTTATGTCTTTTTATTGTTTATTTTATTTACAATAAACCATGTTCCATTTATGAAACGTTATGCGTGGGAAACATACCGGTCCAAGATGTAATTGGCCAATGAGTCTGCAATAGTGTTACAAGACCTAGGAATATGCCTATAAGTAATAGCTTCAAAAGATCTTTCTAATAAACACACTCTTCAAAAAATATGAAGGAGTGTAGGGTTTTAGATGGCATAAATGTGGTTCAAATGAAAAATCACTAGCTGTGAGTCCATAAAGACTACCAAGTGATCAATGTCCCAAGATGCAACCTCGGTTTACAAACCTATTACCGCATGATACTCGACGATGTTTTTGGTGGCTGGGCCTACACAAACCACTCCTGAACTAACTAGATCATGAGTTGGGGAATACAACACCCAAGCAGTTGAAGCAAGGTTAAGGGTACGACGACAAGCACCATCAACAAGACCATACAAATCCATTTGATATGCATAACCAAAACACGGTATAAAAAGTACTGACAAAAATCAAAACCATATTGAAATACTAAACCACACCAAAAATTCAATCAATGTACATATATACATGGTACTATAACGAAAATATCTTCAAGCATAGTACCTTTTCAGGTACAACCCATTGCGAGGTTTCTTGAAAGGTATCCCATCATAATCTACAAGCTCATATGCCCCTTTCTCTAAGGCTTTACTCATGATGAGGGACCATACCACATGGATTCTAGCTTCCCTTTTCCCAGTTTATCATGCTTTTGATCATAAGTCAGAACCAAGTCACCTTCTTTAAACACATGAGGTTGAACATAATTTTTGTATTGGGCCTTGATCTTTTTTTTATATTCCTCGTTAGCCAAGGAAACATCTCTTCGATTCTCATCAAGGTTTGTCAAATAAAAAAACGTTCTTCTTCAATAGAAGTATTTGAGAGAATCTCAACTGCAAGCTTGAGTGATGAGATCTCACATTCAATAGGTAGGAAAACTTCTAGTCCATAGACCAACTGAAACAATGTGAAACCAGTTGTTATTTTAACCGAAGTCCTATAAGCCCATAGTGCAAAAAATAGAGTTAAGTGCTAGTTGGATTTTTGATCTCCAAACATTCTATGAAACATAGTCTTCAAGAGTTTGTTAATGGATTCAACTTGACCATTAGACTACGGATAATAAGGAGTTGATTTTTCATGACAAAAACCCAGCTTAGCACTCAACTCATCCATCATTTGACTATGGGAATGGAATCCATGATCAGTGACTATGGCTTGTGGAAATCCAAACCTAGCTATTACATGAATAAAAATAAAGAGGGCGACAATCCTGCCATCCTCTGCATATGTAGGAATTTCCTTAGCCCATTTTGTGAAATAATCTACGGCTATGATGATGTAACCATACGCTTGACTGAGATAGGCTTACAATGTATAAAATATATCCCCCATTTGGCGAAAGGGCCAACGACAATGAAGGGGTGTAAAGGAGCAGGGTGGGTGCACTTTTTTGGATAAAAAAGTTGACATTTCGGGAATTTTTTAACCGCCTCATCACAATATTTGAATATTGAGCGCCAAAAATACCCAGCGTGAAGGATTTTTTGAGCTGTAGCCATCCCAAAAAGATGACCGCCACATGCTCCATAGTGGTAGTCATTCAAAACTTGTTCATCCTCTTTGTGTGTAAGACATCATCGAAGAACATAGTCGATACCACATCGCTATAATGTGTCATTTAAAATGAGGTAATACTTTGTGTGGTAATGGATGTGTCAACAATTGTCACAAGAAATATCAGGCTGAAACATTTGGGTCTAGAGATAGATGATCAAATCTCCCTACCATGGGTCGGTTGTGCTAATCAGGAAGAAAAATTCATCTGGGAATGCATCATTGGGCTCAGCTTCCATGAGAACACAGGGAAGGTCACACATTAACTCTATGAAAACTAAGGACTTCTTGGAAGTAGCCCTAGAGAACTCAAGATCGAATTCATGCAAGATAACGATCCAATGTGAATACTTGCTCTTTAGTACTTAACGAGTGAATAGGGTTTTGACCAGTGAGGAAAATTATGGTGCAGAGTAAAATGTAGTTATGGAAATGCTGCACAACGATGATCGTAGCCAAATATAGCTTCTCTACATGTGAATAGCGGGTTTTAGAGTCAAGAAGACCCTTACTCAAATAATAAATCACATGCTCTTGGCGATTGAGATCCTCCTGCGTGATAACCATACCGATGGTAGTGGTGGAGGAGACAACATAAAGTAGAAATTATTTTAAATAATTTTGGGGGGTGCAACACTGGTGAATGTGTGAGAGCATGTTTCAAATTATCATAAGCTCGTTGGGCCTGGTCGTCACAAAATAACACAGTGTTCTTCTTAAGGAGACACATATAGCCGTGCATTTTTCTACAAAGTTGCATACACAATGACGAAGAAATTTTTCCTTCCCTTGCAAAATTTGGAGTTTAGTAATATTGGTCAGGGTGGGTAAGGCCAAAATAGCAGCTATCTTCAAAGTATCTATCCGGATGCCATCTTTGGAAACCATGAAGCCAAGAATATGTCCAGTATCAACACAAAATACACACTTATGTGGATTAAGATGAATGTGATAATGACCACATCGAAGTAAAATGTCCCTAAGATGCCCTCGGTGATCCTCTCGCTGTTGTGAATGAGCAGGGAGGTCATCCAAATATGGTTCCACAATGTGTTTAATATCGTGAAAAGTGTAGGACATGGCACGCTGAAATGTATCTCTGACATTTTTCAAACCAAAGGGTAACTTTCGATAGGAAAAGGTTCCCCATAGACAAATGAATGCTAACTTATGCTGGTCTACAGGTAAAATTTATATCTGATTATAGTCGTAAAATCCATCCATAAATGAGAAGATGAAACTCCCAACAAAGTTATCAATGATTTGATCGATATGTGGAGTAGGGAAATTTTCCTTGGGACATGCCTTATTCAAATCTCGAAAATCAATGAAAACCCTAATAGTGCCATGCTTCTTAGCTACAGGGACAATATTAGATACCCACTCAGTCAGTGACATGGGATAAATAAAATTAGCTTTCATAAGTTTCTCAACCTTGAATTTTATTGCTATAAATTTCCTTGGATGGACTTGACACAGTTTTTGCCGGATAGGTCTCACTGTGGGGTAAGTATTAATTTTGTGTACAATGATGGACAGATCAATCCCAAGCATTTCTTCATACATCCAGGAAATTGTTTTTTGGAACTCTTTGAAAAAAGCTCTATACTTTTCAATTTCTTTAGTTGAACAGTTCTGGCCTGCATGAACATGTTCAACAGTTCCAGGCTTCAATGATATGTCAATGGGAGTAGTATGAGTGATGTTACAAAGTTTTCTTTCATAATCGGTTCCTTGTAACGATACAGGTGTTTGGGGATTTTTGATAATATCAGTACTAATGAGAGAGACAAAATTAGAATCTATCGAATCAACATTGGGAAGGAAAGAGGACCTATGGTGATAATATTCCCATACAGGTTCATCCTCACTCATGATCTCCATAATAGACTCATCTCATGGGAAAGTCTGCGAGAGATAATCTAGAGTGGGGAGAGGGGAATCTAGACAATAGGGTAGGTGGTAAGGATATGATGCCACTAGATGATGATCATCATAGCAAACATCAAAAATAGATTGAATAACATCGTAGAGTGCTTCGTAAGGACCTAGAGAAGATGTCTCAACAACTTCCTTACCTCTAGGACTATGGATGGTTGTGTAAATCATGTTCACAGTTGCCACTTCCGTACTAGGAGGAGTTGAGGTAAACACACCCATGAGATTTGAATCCTTCAACATTCCTACCCCAACTAATTGATAAGGAGGAGGGGATTTCCCTAGCATAGGAATATTGTTTGTAGTGGGGGAAGTAACATCAGGTGAACAAAAATCAAGTTGGTCAATAGTTAGAATATTCCCTAAGTGAGGGAATTGGAGAGTACGAAAATATTTGAAGCGACATCCATCATAAAATAAAACCAATTTCTCCCTAGTAACAGATTGTAATATAATGGAGCATCGACTACTTCCACTCGAATGGAAATAGTATTTCCCCCTAGCTCAATTGATAGTGCCAGTAATAAACCATGAGGTTGGAAACCTCATACATTGAAATATTTCAAATTTGTAGGTGAAATCATGAGTTTAGGAGAACCAATGACTCTCCAGAAAGACATCATAGGTGGAATCCCCTTCGTCTAATACGGTCTGATGGACCTTTCTCCCAACTACCTTGGTCACGATTTGAAACGAGAGATGGTGGGTTAACCTGGACTTCATGTAATTCTCAACATTAAAATGGATCATATTAGTGTTATCCATATCTAAGGCTCCTAAAGTCCTCAACAAATTTTTACGCTGCGTAGGACAACTTTGGAGCACCTCTAGCATATACATAACACAAGGTGCTTGAGCCAAATATTCAACAAATTTTTATAATTGGGCAGCTCAAGCATTTGGATTAAATATGGATTTTCGGAGAGTACTCTTAGGTGGGATAAAAATCAAGTCAAGGTTAGGTTTCTCAATCGTAAGAGGGCCATTAGACATAGGTGGAGGAGAAGAGTTTGTATAAGGAAATTTCTTGGAAGAAGTATTTTCATCCTTATTCTCTGCTGGTTTGTCATATGTCTGACTACGAGTTGTCAAGTTAATAGTTTTAGCGGACATCATTTAGATCTCTTCAGTAGAGTTAGAGTTTCCTTGTGAAGACATGTGATTAATCAACTGCTGTTTAGACAGAAAAGGATCAGTAAGTACCACCAATGTAGGGTAATTTTTCAAAAAAATATTAATTTATTCACAACGAGGGCACTCCTTCATGAAGTGGTCACCACCACACAATATGAAAGGATACTTAGCCTTCCTCTTACCTTTGTTTTCGTTCTCTGAGGTCATGGTGTTGGGGTTCTCTTGATGGTTTCCTAAATTTTTACCTTTTCCTTTTCCTTTCTTTTTATTACCAGGTGTCTGCATAGATTGAATAACATTCACCTTGACAGAAATCGTAGGAGAATAAGGAGTAGTGGTAGAAGTACTCTATTTCTTGGAAGGATTTGCTGGTGATGGGGGATGGATTGAACCTACAACCCCATCAACATGAATTTCTACGAGTATCTTGGCAGGATTTGTGCTAGGAGGAGGATTCCAAGGAATCAGATCATATAAAGTTTTAGACTGAGAATAAACTAAGTCCAGATACTGAGCCCGGCTAATAGCCTGCTCTTCAGTGAAAGCACCGCCCATGGCCACATCACGGGAAATGTGAGGCAACAGGGATTTCATAAACCAATAAACCAACAATTGGTATGGGATAGGATATTTAATGGGTCTCCACCTTATCCTCCATTCATGAATATGATATGATATATGCATGGAGGTATTCTGATGAAGCAATGTTAAAATATCTGTACCAATTTCGTAGCGGATAAGCAGTTGGAAATGGGTAAGAAAAAATGTTTCCAATGAGTTGAAATCCACAAACTAATGTTGTGGAAGCTCAATATACCACTTGGCAGCCGTACCAGTCAAAGTTCATTGGAAGAGTCTCAAACGGATTGAGTCATCCATCAAGGAGTTAGAATAACACCATAGATGGAAGGTCATGATGTGATTTTTTGGATACTCTCCCTCCTTACCATCAAACTTCAGAATTTCTGACAGTAACTTAACCATAATTGGATGCCACAAAGGGTTATGCTGGATGGGATCGTTGATTAACTTGGACAAATAAGGAAAGTACAAAGTTGCCAAAAATGGAATTTGTCGATTAGGTTGTACATAATGGTAATATTGATATGACATTTGCATACCAGTAGGACCATAAATCGATTGATACACTGGCTGTTGGGGTGGTGGATTCACATATGATCCTTGTGAGGACCCGCTTGATGGTGGTGGGCCTCCTCTAGGTGGTGTTCCTCCATAAGGTGGTCCTCTAGGTGGTGTTCCTCTAGAAGGTGGTTCTCTAGGTGGTGGACCTACCGATGGTGGGCCTTCAGGTGATGGTCCCCCAGAAGATGGTCCTCCAGGTGGTGGTCCTTTGGGTGGTGGTCCTTTAGAAGGTGGACCTCCACTAGGTGGGCCTCCAATTGGTGGTCCCCGTGAGATGGCCCTCCAAAATTTGGACCACCAAAATGTGTCCCTCCATAACCTCCAGCAGTATTTAGTGGTGTTCCTCCAGGGATGGGCATATATGACTAATTAGGTTTTCCCCATGGCGTAAACATATTTACAGGGTAAGAAATCCCAGGATAAACAATCCCTAAAGATGTAGGTTGATAATTCACATTGCTTATAGGTGGTTTGTTTCTTGGTTAAGTATAACCCCAAGAAGGTTGATTAACTGCATGTTGTACCCTTGAGGGTTGTCCTGTACTAGAAGGGGGAGTAATCACATTAGTTTTTGTGGGTGGAGCAATGAATACTAGTTGTCTTACAATAGGGGTCTGTATTGCACTGGAAGTAACTCCACTAACTAATTATACAACTTGTGTTGGGGGTTTCCCCCCAGTGGTAGAGGATATGGGAGAAACAGAGGAAGACCTAGGATTTGGAACTACAGGAGTAGGATTGGAGGGTTGACCTGGATCATGATATACCGAAACTAGAGTCAGTGTTTCTAAACTAGGAGCCACTTGAGACGATGAAAGTGCATGATATCATTGGGGGTTTTTTCTGAATGGTTGGGAAGAGGAGAAAAACTTCTCCCTTTTATATTTTCCCCCATACTATGCAAACACTCAATATATTTCTGAAACAATTTTGCATTTGATGCAACGTCTCTAAGGGATTGCCTTAGAGGAGTAAGTATGGAGGGTTCTAGTTCAATAACAGTAGTCCCATATTTAGAAATGGCTTGCCCCAGGGAATTTCTCCAAAATGAAGCATTTGGACCAAATTCTACTCCTATGGTATCATCATATGGGTGATTGAATACCTAATCCAATGAACCAGGTTGACCTTCTGTTGGAAAATGAAAGGTTGAATCAATCGTAGGATGCTGTTGGACCAAGGGATTAGTATAAGAAGTAAATTATTGCCTAGCTTCCACAATTGGATTCCCTTCCATATGGGAATCAACTATGACATTTTGGACTGTGGATTCCATAGCACTCTCTTCTGCAACAAGAGGAAATTCAGGTGGTAATCCTTGGACTCTTCGAGATCGTCTCAAAGGTAACTCAACCATACAACTAGTCACTAAAAACCTAACCTAGGGTTTGAAACTAGAATCACACAAAAAATCACTCCTACACAAGCTAAACGTAACAAGAAAACTTAGGTGATAAGAGGAGCTAATAAAATTCAGTTCCTCACTAGGATTGCCAAGTCTTTTCAACTTGCAATATACCGTAGGGTCCAATAGTAAAACACAATAAGGAGGATTGGGACCGTACCCTTTCTTGAATACCCAACTACCTGGATGACATGTGCTTAGTAGCTCCTTGAGTGTTGTTCTCGGTGTATTTCTCCAACAAGATAGGAAAAAGGATTTTCTCAGTTGGTTTAAGGTATCCTAGAGGGGTCTCTCGATATACGCAAGGTATGTGGGATCTCAAATCTGTTTCAGTGTTGTCTAATACACAACCATTCGACAAGAGCCTTCCGATATACTACCCAGTATGTGATGTACCTTTCTATATACCTCAAGGGTACATGAAAGGTCATTTGATATACCAGTTGGTACGTGGAAGAACTACAAGTCCCCGGGATGCAGTACAGGAAATAGAACGCCAAATCCTATGTTTTAAGACACCAGAACATGTCTCTAACCTATCACTCAAGTTAATACAAAATTTTAACCTAGAACTAGCGTTAATTTTATCTTAAACGATTAGTTGAATGCATGACGTGTGGATAGAAAAAGTAAAACCATGCAACATGATCATGCGAATTTTCACATTATATTTCAAATTATGCCCTACTTACAGGAGAGAAAGAGTGATTCAATTCCGTTTCTCAAACAAATAAATTCAAAACAATTAGACTGAACTATTTTTAAAATCACAAGAAAGAAAAAGAATTCTAATAACCAAACTGGAAATTAAATGAACTATGATCTCTTTTCCAAAAATAAAGATGCTACAACTACTTGGCACACTTAATCCTTTTTAAAATCTTCAAATGTAAAAAGACCTAACCCAAACTATGATATTTTTGTCGAGAAAAGAGTATATACAGAAAGGTAAGAATCATGAATTCCTAAAATATTATGAAACTAATCACTTATCCAATGGTTCATCCTCAAATATAGCTATGATCAATCTCAAATTTTTCTTGTAAATCAAAAGCAAAAGTAATCTTTCATTAACCTATGAAGAACAATAATGAAGAAACCAAAAGTAAAAGCTTTATTTTCAACTGTCTAATAGTAGTAAGAGATGTGACTATATGAATTCCAAGAACTCTTTCGAAAATCAAACCCAAGCATAGTAGGAAACTGAACAAATAAAAAAACCTAGATTTTTAAAACAAAATGAAATAAGCCTTTACCACTTTTAGATTTCGAATTTAACAGTAAAAAATTCAATGAAGAAAGCTAGAAACACATCCATAAAAGAAACAAACTCATACTAAGCTTTGAAACCACAGGGGTATAAAACCCTACCTGGCACCACTTGGAGGAGGTCACTGACAAAGCATTACCTCTTGAGAAACTCCTATTTTTCACCGAAAGAGAGCAGTGGCTTCGCCTATTGTCTACTGAGCATACGCGGTGGAACCACTTATTGTCCTTACTGAAATCATGGTGTTTGCTGTAGGTTTCAAAACAAAAATGGAGAGAAATAGAGAGCGTTAAGTCTCAGACAACTAACATCAAATCTAAAAAATTATAGGAAAATGAAGCATAAAAAGAAGATAGTTTTTAGATCTAAGTAGATCTGGTTAAACTGAACCCAAATCTCACTAGAAAACTAGTAGATATGATTACTGAAAAATTGAAGTTTGGAATAAAGATAAGAACTGAAAACCAAGAAAGATGAAAAGTTTCTAAATTGAAAACCAAGAAGGATCAGAAGTTCTGAATGTCTTCCCAAGTATGGTCACCAAATTTGCTGCTAGAAATTATCACCTCCTGCGAACATGAGTTGTTTCCCTATCTTGAATCCTTCACAACTAGAACAAATGAGTGATAACAATGATAAGCACTTTCCATAGAATTAATAGATTTATGGAATGAGTCTTTTAACTACCATGTAGTATGATGTATCAGTATTCTATGGTGCTAGATCTCCATAGATATACATGTAGTAAACACATCAAACACCAAACAAGATCAAAAGTACAAGAATATGATCTACGACTGTATATCAGTGACTAAGGAATCTGATAACAAAATGGGTGATTATAATACAATACATTTTATGGGAAAGGAACCATCATTGCATTAATATAAAAGAGGAGATATTACAACCATTGTGCCTTAGTGTTGTGATGCCTCCTCACATGCCAAGTCTTGTCGTCAAAGCTCCAACTTGCCTCCTCTATGCTCACCCTAGATTTGGCCAGAACTTAGGTGCCACAACATAACTTTCCTCTCCCAACCCATGAGGGGTAAGGCAGTATTTATAGCCCTTGGGAGGATAAGGATAGTTGAGAAAATGGTGGATGAGGTGGAAGGGAGATCCTAATAGAGGGGATATCGAGTCTAGGTGGTCCAAAAGATTAGGGATGAGGGTGCCATGAATCTTTCCTTCAAGAAGCTTTGTGAATATTCTCTTTTTCCTTTTGAAACTTGAGCACCTCTCTTTTGCTATGGAGACGGAGCATTACCAGGGTGGAACCACTTATTGCTCAAAGTGTTTAGGAGATGGCACCGCTCATTGTCAATTGACAAGTGGTGTTACCGAAGAGGGTAACGCTTATTTCATAAAGGGAAAAGGTGGTGGTGAACTCAAGTATGAAAATATGAGTCCTGGCCAGGGTCTAACTTCATTACTTGAGGAATTGAGGAAATTTTTGGTGTTTTGGTTCTCAATACATGAATATTTTCCAAGCTATTGTGGATTCTTTAAACTTTTGTTGATTAGATAATACATTATTTTGTACTTACTACTTTGTATGATGGCGGAGATAGATTTTAACCCAAAAACAAAGACATTACCTTCTCATGATGCAACTAAAATGAAAATGTTCTTGCTTTACATGGAAACTATTGTTATCTCCTTGTTTCTAAATGTTTTGGATGGCCTTCCTTTTCCTAATAATAATTGCTTATGCTTCATATTAAATCATCATTTTCCTTTTATTATATGTAATAATTATTCTAAACCTCCTTGTGGCCTTTATCAAGTCTAATTCTACCTCCAGTTTCTTCTCCATGTATTTGGCTCTTAAGACATCAACACACATATTCTTCAATTTGTGTAAGTTTAGAGTAGTTATAGAGAAATTTTTGGGAACATACTGTTGGATGCGATAAAATATCAGCTGAAAATTACTAGCACTGCTCCCATTTCCTATTCAATTCCATTTGGAGCCATTAATTAATAATGTTATTCCAATTATGTTCTCTCTCTGTGATTTTTCTCCTCATTGTTAAAAGGACATGTCATTGTTAAAAATGAAGGTAGAATATTCCCTTATGTATTTATATTGTTTTGATTTGATCTGGCTAATCACAAACTCAACTCCTATGATGTCCCTTCTAATCAAGAAAGTGATTGTGGAAATTGTGTGACTTGTATTTTGTCAAACATGCTCATCAAATATTTTTTCAAGTTTTCATAGTCTATAAGCAATGTGTTTTAGTTTTTCCATTTTCCTATGGCCAAATGAATTACTAAGATTTAATACCTCTATATGTTTAAGATACTAATGCTTTCTTTATTGATATGTTCATTCACTTAATGAAGGACATAGTTTCTGCTTATCATAGGTATACTTTGCCATTTATTCATAATAAAGAAATCATAGCTTTCACATGAGAGCTGACAATCAATCCACCGATTGTAGCTCTTTTTGGGATTGTTTTGTGAGGCCTCATCAAGTTTAAGGATCATGGAAGTTGGAACATATATCTTGATCTAGATTTTTCTTCTTATATTTTGAATCTTTACTTTTTGAACTTTAGTGGGATTGAAAATAATAGTTTTGTATAACATCATCATGCCATTAAGTCTAGTGCTAGCACTATGACTATTCATAATTGGTTCATAAAATTCCCTCTTATTGAACGTAAATTAAATATGTTTTGTAAATACTAAAAGGCAATATTTTCTTTCTTTCCTCATTGTAATAAAGATGGAGCCATTGTAGGTATTTTGATGAAAGTTGTATTCTTTGATCCAGAACCTAGAAGGACTACTATTTAATAAAATGTCCAAACTATTATCCAAAGAGAATAAAGGCAACAATTGGTTTAAATTGCAAGAAATTACAAGGGTAAGTTGTCTTTTATATTATTTGTCAAAATAGTTAACTTTGAAGGCCCCCCTCATAGTTTTGGTGTGTGTGTGTGATGAGGGAAACATAAAATCTTTGTTCCTTATGTTATTTATGTAAAAAAAAGTGACCTTTATGTAAATAAATAAATTTTTTGTACTTTATGAATTGTGGGTAATTTAAGTGATGTATTTAATAATCAATTTTTAATTATTAAAAAGTGCATTTAATATAGACCCTAGATCTTTTAATCTAATCCTAGTCTTTATATGGGTAGTTAGGAAGTTAATTACAACAACTACAATAAAAAACAATGGAAAGGGACAAAGGAGAGTACCCCACCACCAATAAGAGAAAGACGAGAATGTGAAAAAGAAGAAGAAAATGTTCACAAGGAAAGACTGGGCACATTTCCCAATAACATTTAGTAGCACATTTCCCAAGAAAACCAGAAAGGGTATCATATAACACTCTAACAATTCCATACAATAGAACGTGTGGGAACAAATCCCAAGGCATCCATTGGTACATTTATTACAGACTATTCAAACAGTATAACAAAGGTATTCTAGCACGTGTGACACAAATTTTGAGGTTGTGAAGTGAGCAGGTCGTACGATAGGTACAACACGTGTGGACATGCCATACAATGGGTTGTACTGCTATTCATTGACATTATTTTTGAGGTAGAAAAAGGTTCCCAAGGAAATATTGGGCACAATTCTAGTACCATACAACAACACGCGTTGGAACAAATCCCAAGGAAACCACTAGTGCATTTATTGAAAATTGTCTAGACTGTACAACAGAGGTATTCTGTTACATCTGGCACAAATTTTGAGGCAGTGAAGTGAGCAGGTTGTATAGTAGGTACAACTAGTGTGTACATGCTGTACAACATGTCGTACTATTGTTCATTGGCTCAATTTTTTAGGTATATGTTTGTTGTTATAATTTTGTGAAATATTGTTAGTGTGGGAAAAAAGAGAAATTTTGTGTAAAGGAAATTTCTGAGTTTTTTCTTTTGAATAAAATTTTCCTCTTTTGCTTTTCCCAATGTTGAGTTTTTTTCCTATTCATGATTGACCAAAAATAGCTTTGTTCAAAGTGATTTTTTAGTTTCATGTATTTTAACATCGTGTTTTTAATTTCAAAGTATTGCAAGTGGTTCTTTAATTAAAAACCTAGATGTTGAAAGTGTTTGACATAATGTATGAATGGGTGTTGGCCCTAGTGAAATATAGGAATAATTTAGATAGAATTCTTCCCAAGTCAATAAAGAGTCCGGTTGCATGGAGAAGAAGTCGCTACCGAAGCAGATGAAGAAGGAGGAGAAGTTGCAACATAAGTAGTTGTGGAAGGAAGAATAAGGTAGAAGAAGCAACTACAGTGGAAGATGCGACATAGGAATATAGAAGCAGATAAGGAAGAAAGAGATAATATAGAAGAAGTAGTTGCAGAGTAAGATGTGACAGGATAAGAGTTCGTGATAGTAGAAGAGAAGACGTGATAGAAGGAAAATATGTGACGAGATTAGTTGTGATGAAAGAAACCATGATAGAGAAGGTGTGCAACGATGCAACGAATGAAAAGGACAACTCGAGATATTGTGGGTACTAAGTCAACTAGAGTCACGCATGCTTTAAAGAATGAAATAATATTTGTATTTTGGGCTGATAGTGCCTACTGACAAGTGTAACTAGAATAGGAATGACAACCTATTGGCTAACATAATGAATTTAGTTGAATGCAGCATGTAAAGAGTCTATAAAAGGAAGAACATAAGTTTGTATGCGGGTTACTTACTTGTACTTACATAGATACTTCCTAGCCAATCATTAGGTTGCTTACTTCCTAGTTGGTCTATTTTGAAGAGTCATAGAGTTGGTTGATCCAGGATGTGCGTAGATCAATGGTAGAGTCAAAGAGAAGAGTATTCGATCCAATATGTGTGTGGACCGACAGTAGAGTAAAGTAGACTAAGATCTAATGACATAAGACTAGAGAGCATGAGGTGAGGGATGAGTCTATATAGATAATAGAAGAATATCTAGAACAGAGTCTGCAGCTAACTGCGCTAACAAAATATTCCATATATTTCTCATGCGAGATGAAGAGCACCTTTGTGGTTTTTCCCGTGCGGGTTTCCATGTTAAATACTATGTCAATGTATAGATGATGAATGTGTTTCAGTCACATGAATTATATGATGAATGTGCTTAAGTCGTAGAAACATATATTGTGAATAAGTGTTTATTTATTTTCTATGAATGCTATTCCCTATGGATGAGTCACATTGTTGATAGATAACCTATATGTTAAAGCTTATATTGTTGTTATAATCTCTGTGGCAGATAATTTAAGTAGTGTCTTATATGGGAACAATAAGAATAATTAATACACCCAATGGCTTCGGTCGAGTGAGTTGGTAAGGTTGCAAGGGATAAGAAACCCCCACCCAACTACATAAACCTAGTTCTGGAAGTCACCCTTAAGAGGTATCTCGGGTTAGACTGCATCTGCATCGCACATGCTTCCCAATGAGCCTTACTCTGTGATGTTGATATCTTGGGTTTTGTTGCATGCAAAAGAAGGTATGAACCTGGGTTGAAGGAAAAAACACCAACAAATGGTTTCATTGCCAGGACCGTGAATCATTTTGGTGAGGGATATGTTTTGGCATTCGACGAAGTCAAAAATACAAGACTGGGTGGATTCTAAAGCATTAGAGTTTGCACGAGAAGAAAGTGAAGGATAACAATTAAATCCTACAAAGTGGTTGGAGTGATACCTCTATATGGATATTCATGAAACTTTATTTTCCAAGTTTCCTATGGTGTTGTATGAGTGGTTGTTGAAGTTAGCAACCCAGTGAAAAAATCTACGAGGGGGAGAACCAACAAAGTGGAGTCCTTATTTGATTCAAAGGATGAAGAATATTATCAACTGGGTGTCGAGGGATGTTGATTTTTGGGTTGAAAATATTCTACAGAGATACATTACTATTAAATTTTCATATGCTTAGCTAAGACATTAGTATATCATTTCATTTTTCATAACAAAATCATATAAACATGATCACCGAAAGAAACAACATCATAAGAACAACACAGATTTATCCTGGGAAAACCCTAAAGGGAAAAACCCAGCAAAATCTTCCTCAATATAGATTCCCCAAAAAGGTAAAAGATAAAACCAATAAGGAGATCAAAGCCTGATCCTCCTCCTTCTCCTACTACTCTTCTCTTCTCCACTAATACGCTATACAAGTGAGAGTGTGTGATTCAAATGAGGAGCACTACACCTCTATTTATATTCATCCGTTCACTTTAACTAACTCATTTGACATGTAGGCTTGAGTTAATCATGTAGGCTCTAGTTACACATGTAGGATCAAGTAACCACATTGGGGTGCTAATGAACCACCTTTACAATTAGAGGGGACTACCTCATGACTCTTATTAGTTCTTCCGATTAGGAGCATCGGGGTACAAAGTAAGACCAGTGGTTCTCCTGATAGGACCATCAGGGACCAAAAGAGATACAAATAGAATATTCTTCAAAGTTACAATATTTCAACACTCCCCCTTAACGACAAGGGTATTCTATAATAGCATCAACAACAACAATAATAGGAGAGAGAGAGATATGACATCATCAACATCATTAGGGTAACACATCTATAAATCATTGAAATCTTTTCAACATCATGTAGTCTTCATCTTCAATCTTCAGTCTTCAGTGACAGCAATACTCTGACTGTATTTTATCAGCAACAACTTCGTCAGCATTTTGACTTTTCGAACAGCAACATCATAATCATCATATTCTGATCTTACGATCAGCAACATTAGCAAAATCATCATCAGTAGTTTGACCTCTCGATCAGCATCAACATCTTCAATATTTTGACCTTTCGATTAGCAGCAACATCTTCAGCACTTTGAACTTTTGAATGGTAGCAACATCTTTAGAACTTTGACCTTTCGATCAGCATCAAAATCTTCAATACTTTGACCTTTCGATCAGAAGCAACATTTTTAGCACTTTGACTTTTCGATCAGCAGCAACATATTCAGCACTTTGACCTTTCGATCGGTAACAATATCTTCAGAACTTTGACCTTTCGATTAGTAGCAACATCATCAAAGCATCAAAACATCGTCATCATCATATTCTAGTCTTTCGATCAAAAACATCATCATCAAAAAATCATCATACTCTGATCTTTCGATTAGAAACGTCATCATTAAATCATCATCATATTTTGATCTTTCGATTAGTACATCATCATCATCATACTCTGATCTTTTGATCAGTATGACATCATCATCATCATCATACTTTGATCTTTCGATTAGAAACTTCATCATCAAATCATCATCATATTCTAATCTTTCAATCAGTACGTCATCATCATAGTCATCATACTTTGATCTTTCGATCAGTACATCATCATAATCATACTCTGATCTTTTGATCAGTACAGCATCATCATCATCACATTCTGATCTTTCGATCAGAAACATCATCATCATCATCACACTCTGATCTTTCAATCAGGAAACATCATCATCATCATACTCTGATCTTTCGATCAAAAAACATCATCATCATCAGCAGCAACCTGCAAACCATATTACAAAGACAAATAAGTCTTTGGATCTCTTTTGGACTTAAAGTCCAGGGATGATGCAATCCTATCACATTCTTGACAACCGAGGTCACCATATTTGTTCTGAACTGAGGTTCAAGGATGATAAAATCCTACCACCTTCTCGATGACCGAAGTTCATCGGATCCATTCTGAACCGAAGTTCAAGGATGATACAATCCTGCCACCTTCTTGATGACCGAAGTGCACCGGATCCGTTCTGAACTGAAGTTCAAGGATGATACAATCCTGCCACCTTTTTGATGACTGAAGTACACCGGATTCATTCTGAACTGAAGTTCAAGGATGATACAATCCTGTCACCTTCTCAATGACCGAAGTACACCGGATCCGTTCTAAACCGAGGTTCAAGGATGATACAATCCTACCACCTTCTCAATGACTGAAGTAAACTGGATCCGTTCTGAACCGAAGTTCAAGGATGATACAATCCTACCACCTTCTTGATGACCGAAGTACATTGGATCTGTTTTGAACTGAATTTTAAGGATGATACAATCCTACCACCTTCTCGATGATCGAAGTACACTGGATCCGTTATGAACCGAAGTTCAAGGATGATACAATCCTACCACCTTCTCGATGACTGAAGTACATTGGATCCGTTCTAAACCGAAGTTCAAGGATGATACAATCCTACCACATTCTCGATGACTAAAGTTCACCGGATCCGTTCTGAACTAAAGTTCAAGGATGATACAATCCTACCACATTCTCGATGACCGAAGTACACCGGATCCGTTTTGAACTGAAGTTCAAGGATGATACAATCCTACCACATTCTCGATGACCGAAGTACACTGGATCCGTTCTGAACCAAATTTCAAGGATGATATAATACTACCACCATCTCGATGACTGAAGTCACCAGATCCATTCTAGACATATGTCCCAGGATGATACAATCATTGGATCCATTTTGAACAGAGGTTCACAGATGATATAATCCCACCACATTCTCGATGACCAAAGTCACTGGATCCATTCTAGACATATGTCCTGGGATGATACAATCACCGAATCCATTTAGGGAAAGTGCCCAGGGATGATACAATCCCACCACATTCTCGAGAATCGAAGTCTCCGGATCACTTTAGGGCAAGTGCCCAGGGATGATACAATCCCACTACATTCTCAAGGACTGAAGTCTCCGAATCACTTTAGGGTAAGTGCCCAAGGATGATACAATCCCACTGCAACATCACTACTCCCCCTTTCGGGGAAGGTCTTTTCGAACCACACCAAGCTTGTCTTGAAAGTGTTCAAACTTTACTCAAGACAGAGGTTTTGTCAACACATCATCATCTAAACCATCACCATCTACATCTTCAGTATGTGGATACTGAACTATCACCATCTGTATCTCCAGGATGTGAATACTGAAAGCATGATCACCTCTATTATTCAGTATAGAAATACAGAATCACCATCATCTGAATCTACAATATGTAAATACTGAAACATCATCTATATCTTCATTATGGGAATACTGAAATCATCATCATCTATATCTTCAGTATGGGAATACTAAAATCATCATAATCTATATCTTCAGATGGGAATACTGAAACATCATCATCTCTATATTCAGTATAGAAATACTGAATCACCATCATCTGTATCTATCTTCAGGTCAAAGGGACCTGATATTAGCTTCTGAAGCCATATGGGTTCACAACTTAGTAGAGCAATCTGATATGTATTCTGCTTCAGTCGTGCTAAGAGAAACACTGGACTATTTCCTATTAAACCATGAACTCATAACAGAACCAAAAGCATCTACCTAATGTGTTTTTCCTATTTGAGATACTTCCAGCTCAATCTGCATCTGTATAGCCATACAATCTTTAGTCATGGTTTCTATCATAGTATAGACCAAAGTCTATAGTCCCTTTCAGATACCTCATCACATGTTTTGCAGCTACTAGGTGAACCCGTCTTGGTTGAACACGATATTGACTTAAGGTGTTCACAGCAAAACAAATGTCTGGTCTGGTATTTGTTAAGTACATCAATGACCCAATGATCTGTCTATAATGAGTCACATCCACTAACTCTGATGAGTCATCGGCTAACTGCTTCAGGTTGAAGTCCATGGGTGTGGCCATGGCTTTGCATTCCAACATATTGAATCTCTTCAATATCTCTACCGCATACTTTCCCTGGTTGAGAAATATTACTTCTGAACTTTTCCATACTTCCAGACCTAGGAAATTATGCATTAACCCAAGGTCTTTCATCTCAAATTCTTCTGCTAGTTTCTTATTGCTTTCCATGATCTATTTCTCATTCCGTGTCAAGAATAAGTCATCCACATATAATAATAGGATGACAGGTTCATCTTCTACAACCTTGTAGTAAAGGTTAGGATCGACTTTACTCTTAGCAAAGCCTATGCTTGTTAGGAAACTATCTATTCTTCCATACCAATATTTGGGAGCCTACTTCAAGCCATAGAGGGCCTTCTTCAACTTGCATATGTGAGTCCATCTGTCTTCAACTTCAAATCCTTGTGACTATTCGATTGAAAACTCTTCCTCAATCATTCCATTAAGGAAGGCTTGTCTTTACTTCATCATGGAAGAAACTATCATGATAGTTCTGAAGGAAGTGTACCTTACTTCCTGGAGTAAGTGTCTCTTCAGAATTAATTCCCTCTTTCTGATAGAAACCTCTAGCCACAAGTCTTTCCTTACTTCTATCAGCAACATATTTTATCTTGCAAAACCATTTGGAAGATACCACATTCTTGCTTTTTGGTTTGAGTACTATATCCCAAACATCATTCTAGTATTATTTCATCATAACATCTTCCATGAGTTCATCTTGTCAGGTCATATTCTAGTCTTCTGCATTTAGCCTTGAAGGTTGGAACCCACTTTACTCTTAGTAAAGTCTCGATCCATCACGAAGCTATCCATCATGTCATACCATGTCAAAATTAGATATCTTCTATAGTCACTCCCCCTAAAGTGGAGTATCATCTTCCCTCTTCATTCTGTATAGGTGGTTCTATGCTTGATATATACTGGCCAATAGAGTATGTCATGTCATAGTCTATTCTTTCTAAGGCAAATCATGAACCTTGCTTTGTACACTTGTTCTTGTAGATCCATATGGAATATACTACGTACTTCCCTTTATGTCTCAAAATCATATCGTATACATCATTCCCCATGATCAACTGTTATTCTTTGATCATAGCATTCTTTTATTCATCTTGAGTTATCTCTCGTACCCATGGTGGTCTTCATCCTTTGAGGTGGATCTACCGCTCTCTGAAGCTCTTTCTTCCATCATGGCGTCTCTGACCCTGGGAGATTCAGATTTTATTGGATTGAATCTTGAATTGTCATCACTTGTTCTTTGGAACAAGTCTCATCCTTCTTGTAGGAGGTTGTACAGGACATTTCCTACAATTCAAATGCACCAGCTACATGGTTAGAACTATTTCATAAAACATATGCATAACGACAAATTCTTATGCATCATGCAACTATTTAGCCAATACAACATTCATCCATATCTCACAGAAACTTTCTAGATGCATTCCATCTCTATCATGACATTATCAATATTGTGCACTAATCCAATATGTTAGCAAGGAGGCTTCATTCTAGATAAGTAGCAATGGAGAGTTGTATAGGACCATGAGCTACTTACCCATCACATGCATATTAGTAGTATACAGTCATTAATGCAAACAATCTATCATGCATAACACATCAATTGAATAAAAACAAAACAATATCATGAAATGACAATTGAATACTTATATTTTATTTGTTTCAGGGGTAGACTCCATCTTGATCATTCTACTTTATCATCTTCTTCATTCATGAAATCATCATTTCTTATCCAAATGATAAGATGAATAAGAGGTTCTTCAAGAATTGAGTTCTTCATATTTGTCATCGCATGAGAGATCTTCTTTGAATGGTGAGAGCTTGATCTTAAATTGCTTCGATATTCTTCTTCTCTTCTTATGAGTCGAGCTGAAAGTAATCACTTCCTTCTGGCATACATTCTTCATATGAATGAATCCCATGATCCTGGGAGGCCATTCAAGGTGGCTATCACCACTTCTGCATTCTTCACTTCTTCTTTTACCTCTTCAATTTGTTTCTTAAGGTCATCTTCCGATGTATGTTCTTTCCTTCAAATATCTTGGTCAAGGAATCAAACATATCTTTCAGTGTCTTTAGGGAAGATACTTGTGGTACAAGTTGATCCGTGACTGAATCAACAATGATCTTCTTGGCCTTGACCAAGTTCTTCTAGTGTAAGGCTTTGAGCCTCATCTCCCTCTGGAACCTCTCTACTCATATAGGTGTCCAATTCATTTTCTTCAAAGAGATCAAATACTTCCATGCTTGGAAGTTGTCAACTTCATCAAGCTTATCATCAAGCTGATGTGATAAATGACTTTGAAATGAGAACCTCAAATGCAAATAGCAAAAGATTAGATCTTACCGATTTGAGGTGTCTCTCCTGCTTCCAGAGCTGGCTGATCTAGGGTTTGTCAGAGAAACCCTAATTTTCAAAACTTGGAATATTTCATATCTGATTAGATATAAGGATAGATATCTTCAAATGGAGCTGTCCAATTTACTCATTTTCTTAAAAAAGTGGAGGTAAGCTCCCGGAACAGGAAGCCCTAGTTTTCCAATTTCTTTTGCAGAAATGCCTGTCACTATTTCTGTGATATCTCTGAACTTACTACTCCTCTGTGTCTGAAATTTCAAATTGAGGTAAACTCACATTTCCATGATCCAAAACCATAGTTTTCATCAGAATTAGTTTCACCAATTGATATTTATGATCCTTTTCCCAAGGTGACCTGTTACAGGACTGTGCATAACAGCGAAGTTGTACGGCCTGCCACATGTCACTGCTTCATCTTCTGGTTCTGAAATTTGGACCACAGAAATATCAGTCTTTTTTATTTCTGGAAAATCTTCAAGAATTAAATTTGGACCTCTGTAGCCCAAGATATAGAAATTTTCCCCAGGTGTCCTGTTTAGGGATAAATTCTGGAAGAGGCTGGAACCCTTATTTCGAGGGATCATATATCCCATAATATAGTGAATATGAGGCTGGATTTTGGTCACAGTGTGCATCAGGATTTCAGCTTCGGTCTCTGCAACTTTTGGCTCCTGAACCTTCACCAATTTTAGGATATAGTGAATGTACCAAAACTTAGCCGTTTTAGTATTTAGGGTTTTTCTAGCTTGGGGTCAAACTAGGGTTTGACTTTCCTGGAGTTTCACCCAACCAAAAATCTTGATCTAGGTATCTAAAATTCGATTTTGATGAGGAGAGAAATCCTATGCTATGCTCACTCAAAAATTCCTCTTCAGCAAGAAGCCCTAATTTCTTTCGAGGAGAGAGAGAGAGCTATTTCACCTTGTGAAAGCTGTCCTGTTCAGGTTAGCTATGATACCATGTTAAATTTTCATATGCTTAGCTAAGACATCATTATATCATTTAATTTTTCATAAAAAAATCATATAAATAGGATCACTGAAAGAAACAGCATCACAATAACAACACATATTTATCATGGGAAAACCCTAAAGGGAAAAACCCAACAAAAGCTTTCTCAATATAGATGCCCCAAAAAGGTAAAAGATAAAACCAGCAAGGAGATCAAATCCTGATCCTCCTCCTTCTCCTGCTACTCTTCTCTTCTCCACTAATGCGCTATACAAGTGAGAGTGTGTGCTTTAAATGAGGAGCGCTACACCTCTATTTATATTCATCTGTTCACTTTAACTAACTCATTCGACATGTAAGCTTGAGTTAATCATGTAGGATTGAGTTACACATGTAGACTCAAGTAACCACACTGGGGTGCTAATGACCCACCTTTACAATTAGAGGGGACTAACTCATGACTCTTATTAGTTCTTCTGATTAGGAGAATCGAGGTACAAAGTAATACAAGTGGTTCTCCTGATAGGATCATCGGGGACCACAAGAGATACAAATAGAATATTATTTGAAGTTACAATATTTCAACAATTACTGAGTTTGTTATCGACACAATAACCTCATATAGTGAGGTAGAAAGAAAAATTTTCCAAGGACCACGAGGAAGATACCTGACATCTTTAAGAACTTGAATAAATATGCTTGTATGCAAAAAAGGGATCCTGAGAATGGAGTCTGACAATTAAAGGACTGTGCACATAAATTTGGGATATGTCAAAGAAGAATTGCATGAAAATTGGAGAAAACTAAGATGAGATGTTCCCTGCTGATAAGGGAACTGAACTAGAAGGTGGAAATCTAATAAGTGAAAGGATATTTCGATCAGGAAAAAGAAGAAAAACTATGATAAGAGGAGGAAGTTGTAGTATGACTAGAGGAGAAGACTATGGGTTGACATCAAATTTTGAGGAAGGTTCTTGCGATGAAGAAGAGGAATATCAACCTATATCAGAAGGAGAATAAGAAGAAGCTGAAGCTCCACATATAGGATACGAGTACGGAACACCTACAACTCCATGTACATCTCCAGAGGTAAGATCCATAAACTTGTTCCTAGTTGATTTGTAAATACAACTAACAATAATAGTGGAAATAGCGGACAAGGAAGTCCTTCTAGCCAATTTTTTTGTCCAAACCTACCAAGAGTCAATATCATGGATGGAAATGATATTAAGTTGCTGATATTTATGGAAATGGGTTAGAAGGCCCAGATAAACATTGGTTTCTATGTGAAGATGTATGGACCGTGCGACAGGTCCAATATGAAGCAATAAAGAAAGCACAAATGATAACAACCATGAGAGGTCATGCACTAGACTGGTACACAAATTTCTATATTGTTCCGACAGGAGTCACGTAGAAGATGCTCGACCAAATTTGAGCGGGATTAATAGATGAATTTGGAAATCCAAAATACGAATGTGAGTGCATCACAAAGATTAAGGATATTAAGAAATTACATATATAGTATGTGTGGGACTTTTACCAGAGATTTAAAACATTGCTGGCTAAAGTAATATTTCAGATGTCAAATGCATAACACAAGGAATGGTTCATTCTCCACTGCTATTACTACACATCCGAATCTCGTTGATGCAAAGAAATATTTTATCGTAGACTAAATCTATGGAGATAGAAATGAAGTTAGAATCCTCATTGATTGGAGAGATTGGTGTAGGAATGATGCATATTTAGTCACAACTAGACAACCTTACGCTACAACTCTAGGAAATTAAGAAAGGGAAAGAGATCCAAGAAGAAATTTGGTGTACCATATGTAAAAATAAGGGACACCATAAGGATAATTCCCCGACGCTAATGAAGTATGTCACAACAAGAGCGTCGGACCCAATGAATACATAAGGGTTTCCTTGGTGTAGAATATGTCAGAATCGAGGCCATAAGTCAAAAGAGTTCTTGTACTTGTAGAAGATTGTAAGTACACCATATATCCTATACTGTAAATTTTGTAAATCTGTAGGTCATGACGAGAAATACTACAGAGCATTCTAGCTGCTGCAAGAGAAAATGATGGATACCTATTTAATGAATAATGCAGAGCAGATCCAAGCTAAGTGAGCACAAGATCAATACCCACCTGCTCAATATCCATCAGCTTAATATCAACAACCTTAGTATCCTTAGGCTCAATATCAACAAAATCACTATCCGCCGTAGAAACACTACCCTCAACCAAGGGGGGTGGAAATTTTCTAGACCGAGGAAAAGAACATGGAGGAGGAGGATTTGGTCACAGAATCCTCGACAACAATCAAGCGTTGAAGTATACTTCTACACTACCAAGATGACAATTAAACAAGATTCATGAATGGTTTGATCAACTATTCAGAAAGCATCCGACGAGAAAGTTTAGTAAACTCAAAGAATTTTTAAAATTTTTCTTATAACTAATCCACGATAAAGATGTTGTCACAAAATTGACAACTCTAATAGAATAACATCAAGAAGAAGTGAGACCAAACAAAAGAGTAAACCATATCAAAAAAATATTAAATACTGGTCGCGAGTTACAAATGACTGCGCAGATAGGTAATTATGATATGGACTATATCATTTTGGACTTGGGCTCTGATATCAATATTTTGATGAGAAAGAGATGAGGAAGTATGGGAAAACTGTGACTGGATTGGTTTCCCATTCAACTAAAATTAACAAATTGGTCAAAGGTCCTACCTCTTGGTTGACTGACTCAGGTTCTTTTCGAGGTAGAAATCATGAGAACATATGCGTATTTTAAAGTAATCGACATTACGATGATACTAACTGATATCCTACACTTTTGGGGACCAATTGAGTGATAGAAAATCAAACCATCATTAATTTTAAGAAAATAATCTTATCATTTAAAGATGCAGAGATAAGGGTGGTCACGCTTGTTACAGAGAGAAACTTCCTATGGCTTGGGGTAGAACACAATAGACTGAATGGCACTAGAAATCAATCCACTTCAATATGAAATAGAGATAAATGCTGCTAACACTAAGGGATATGAAACATACCTTATTTTGGACGGTTGTAGTAGATCCCTGTTGATATTTTCAACCATGCTTGTACCTACATTCCATTCTCAACAATAATGAAACAACCAAGCATGATATATGTTAAGTGTTAGGCCTACTCTAGCATATATAAATCCAACACATATAATCAAATACAAATACATCTATGGAAAATAATATTCATAGTCATACACATGCAATGGATGAGAAATGGATATTTCTATTAATAATGAACATGGATAAAATGAAAAACTTTTTCGGCACCTCGTCGAAATGGAGAAACCAAGTTCTCCATTTGGGCCTCCACCACTTCAATCCTCCATCATAATGGAAAGCCCACAAGACAATGGAAATCTTGGGAAGAGCAAGAACCTGTGCTCAAAAGGATAAAGGGATGCAAACTCAAGCATGTATGAATGGGGCAACAATCCACTATAGTTTCCTTGCTCTCATAAGTTCTGCTCCTCTAATGCAGCTAAGAGGATCAATATATAACCCTTCAATAGGCAATGAAGGGTTGAGTCAAAGCGATTCCAAGCATATGGAAGGCCAATAGTCAAGTTACTCGTAACTCATTGAGGAAAAATCCAAATATTTTATTTTTATGCACATTTTCCAATGTACACAGGTCACAGTGGGAAAAGATGCATGTACACATGGATTTTAAGCTAAAACCCACATATAGCAATAAACATGTGTTTTTTAAGGGATTTCTTAGAGCATAAAAGTATATTTTGGGAAAAGGGGGTCCAAGGAGTTTACATAGGGATAGGGAAGGACATAAAAACTTGATCTACCATGTGTGGTAAAATCAGATATAATAGATGCCCCCTAATGTGTGAGGTCAGAGGGGTAACATGATGGCTGAAATACATTATATCCATCTCAGAAGTGGAGTAATGAAGACCTAGGTGGAAAAAAAACCACTCATCAGTACAATACAATGATAAATCTTAGCATGTGACTATAAATATACAGTGTAGCAGTCTCGGATACACAAGAGTACAATGGCCATGAATAGGCATAATAAACATATGTCACATGTGGTTATCGCCACATACAATATATAGTGAAAAAGATCTACTTAATGGATGAAGATATCTGATAATACACTGGAATTTGGTCACAAGAGATGACATCTCATGGATACTGGCACGATCAAGGAGGTAGGATATGTGGAATACGACCAAGCTCAGAGGTCTTCTACAAAACCACTATTGGTACATGTTCCATCACATGAATAAAGGTGTTGGGGTCGAACATGATGACCCATCGTCTGATTATCGGTTGTTGATGTATATTGTTAAGAGACACGAGATATCCCACCGATAATGATAATGGGAATTAAGGTACATAGTGTAATCCAACAAGTGTGAATAGATGTGTTGAGGTCAAACACTTGAAATAATCCATCGATCAGGGGCCACTGATGTATTCCCAAAATTGTCAATGGCGAGAGAACCTGCCACTGATGAATACAAGTCTCAAGGAACTCAATGGATTCTAGACTCCTATTCTAGAATATATGATCTAAAGTCGATGGAATGGAATACTGTTACGGAGAAAACTTCCTATGGCTTGGGGTACCACAACAGACAAAGTAACCACAGAAATCAATCCTTTCCTATATGCAAGAGAAACCAAACATCTAACACTAAAGGATCTCGATACATACCTTATTCTAGATGGTTGATGTAGATCCCCATTGAATTTTTCCACTCTCGCTTGTATAAGTAATTTTATCCCTCAACATTCAGCAAACAAGACAAGCATGCTATATATAATTATGTTAGACCTACTCTAGCATATATAATCAATAACATATAAGAATTTAAAAGCATCTATGGATTCAATACTCATTTAAATACACATTATTGGATAGGAAAATATATTTCTATTAATATAAAAAAGAGATTACAGTAGTGACAACCTCTGTTAGCACATTTGTGAATCGAAGAAATTGAGTCCTCCACTTGGGCCTCCACCACTTCAATCCTCCATCTCTCGATAGCAAGCTCACAAGCAAAGGAAAGATTGGGAAGAACACAAAGTGCTCCAAGGGACAAAGGGATGTAGACTAAAGTATAAGCTCCAACAACAATGGACTATAGTTTTCTTTCTCTTCAATTCCTCCCCTTTCAATGTATCCAAAGGGTTCCTTATATAGTGCTTCAATGGGGTAATGGAAGGTCAAATCCAAGCGATCTCAAGGCATATGGAAGGCCAATATATAAGTGACTTGGATCCACATCAAGGAAAACTCCAAAACTATTTGTCCTTTTGCACACATCTCGATGTACGCAATTTTAAGGGTCAAATCCACGTATATACGTGAGAACAGGTTTAAAAGTCACGTATAGCAAATAAGAAATGTTTTTAGGGATGATCTTGGAAACATAAAAGGTACAAAAATGGTCCATGGGGTCTAAAGAGTCTGCAGAGGGACAGGGAAGGCCATAAAGGTGTGATCCACTATGTGTGGTAAAATCAACTGTAATAGATGCCCCCTAATGTGTGAGGTCAGAGGGGTCATACGATGGCCGAAATACATTATAAGTCCATCCCAGAAGTGGAGTGATGAAGAACTAGGTGGAAGTACCAGCCATCCAATAGTACAATACAATAATGAAACTTTGCACATAGCTACAAGTAGACATAGCAGTCCCAGATACATAAGAGTACAATGGCCATGAATAGGCATGATACAAAATATGACATGTGTGGTCATCGCCATGTACAATATAGATAGACCAAAATCTCCATGATGAAGATATACAAAGGATCATGATCTCCATGAAAGCTGAAGATATATAATGGATCAAGATCTCCATAATGGCTGGAAACATTTGAGATATACTGGAATCAAGTCATGAGAGCTGAAATCTCATGAACACTGGCATGATCAAGGAGGTAGAATATATGAAATGCCACCAATCTGGAAGGTCTTCTACACAATCTGCTACAACTACATGTCCTACTATACGAATAGAGGTGACGAGGTCGAACATAGTAGTCCATCGTTTGATTAACGGTCATTGATGTATGACGTTAACAGACACAACATCACCCACCGATAATGAAAATGGGAATCAATGTACTAGAATGAAAAATAAAAAGTGTGAATAAAGGTGTTGAGGTTGAAAACTTGAAAGAATCCATCGATCAGGGTACATTGATGTATTCCCAAAAACTGTCGATGGCGATAGAACCTGCCACTGATGACTGCAAGTCTCAAGGCACTCAAAAATGACTCTAGATTCCTATCCCAGAATAAATGATATGAAGTCGATGGGATGAAATCCGCTGAAAGGAGGGCATTAAGGTATCCCCCATCATCCAACACGAGGTACTCAGCAAAGCTGTATAATGTGGAAGGACTCAATCATAATGTGCACGAACCAGTATCAGTACCGGGAATGGTCGACATGCAAAGTCAAGAGAACTGAGGAATGGCCGACTCGGTTTTTAACTTCCTTTGAACAAGAGCATAAAGGAAAATGGTGACTGAATGTAGGTAGCATAGCCTTGATATTCAAAACTGGGACATCTCTACGACATAGGAGGCATCGACAGAGGCTCCATAGGGACTGGAAGCTTAACCAGTCAGTGGAGATAAACTCAGAGAAATGAGCATAGCTCCTAAAGTCAAACTATTAACCCAACCAATGGATGTGATATACAGTCCTCTGTTCGAAGGCGACACGACTCAACTGCTGCCAAAGATAACATCTTTTCTTGTCCAGATTTTTGGTTTTTTGATTTTTTTTTGTGGACTTTTTCAAATATTTTGAAAATCTTGAAAAAGAATAAAAGTGCTTTATAGTTACAGACTAGGAGGAGACAAGTGTCAATGGGAAAAAAAACTAGCTCCAAATAGTGGAACATACCTATGCTCAATGCAAGGATAGATGTGTAGGATAATGACACTCAGGGGAAAGTCCCCTCCTGGTAAAAATGGGGAATCAAGCTGTAAAAGATATATAAAATGGATCTGCATGGCTAGACATGAGACAAGCTCAGGCTATATGGCTAATAATAAAAATCAGGGAAGCCAGCATAAGGCTCAATGAGGCAGGAAACACTCATGATAATGCAATTACAACTTAACATAAGGGAGTCCTGGGGACAAAGGCCAGCAAAAATATCAAGAGGAGTATGAGGCTCTTGCGCAAAGACATGGCGATACTATACAAAGGACTCCCACACCCTAAAATGAAAAATGTTGGCATGGGCACCAAATGCAATAAAGGAGCTAACTAGGGCACCCATGTATGGTCAAGCTCTACCATTCACATCGTGTCACTTCTAAAACAACAAGAAGGTTCCGTGACAAGATATAATGGGTTCGTACCTAAGGTTATAATGAAATGGTCATAAGGTCATGAAAAATTCACATGGATGTGAAATCTAACCTACATGCCAATTTAGACATAATACCTGAAAGCGACATGAATGGGTCAAAACAATGGTCGAAACGGTGCTCAAAACGGACTCCTACATCATCAGATTAGTCCAAAACGGTATAAAATGGTCAGAAACGGTTCAAAACTATAGAAAGGGGGGAAAATTTTCAAAAATTTCAAAATTTTTCTATAAATAGTAAAAAATTCAAAAATTATATATCATTTGAAATTTTTACCCATTTGAGCTCAGAACTTCAAACACGAATTCCAGGAGCTTCCTCTGGTGAAATTCAACACCGTTTGTTCTAGGTAACTTCTCATGTCCTCCTCTTCCATTTTCATGTAAAATTTTTCAATTTCCATGGTCAATTTTTTACTTTTAGGCTAGTCTATATTAGTCTTTTTGGCCCACGCAGAAATCGGGGCTTTTTCTGCGTATAGGGTTGGCTATACATGAAAAAACCACCCAAACTCCCATACATACACGACTGTTGTGCAAACAGTCACGTATGCGGCCACGCACATGGTTTTTTAGGTTAAATAATGACCAAAAATTATTTTTAATGTGCAGGATGGTTCTAGAATGGAGGGAGAGGGAACATGGAGATGTAGAAGAGGCTATTTGGGGTGATTTGATGGCTCAACAAGCTCTACGTGCATGTGGGATATACAAGTTTTGGTGTCTTGGAAGCCTATGGGCCAAACCAAGACTGCTGCAGATGCTAGTAGACTACTAGGATCCAAACTCAGAGTCTTTCCATATCAACGGGATGTCCCTCACTATATAGGTGGAGGACATATACTTCATTACAGGATTGTCCTGACGGGGAGAGGTGGTTAACCTGCGTTCTCGTGGGCTTGGAGGTGGCCTCACCATTGATGAGTACATTACAATATACTATTTTATAGACATGGAAAAGGTTGGGAGTCAGATCCCAACAAACTCCATCCAGGTACTAGGCCTAAAGGCCATAATACTGGCACTCGACAGGATAGCGGGGCTAGCATCACTCCACCAGGCCTCATGGCCATTGATGTTCTATGTAGTGGAGTGCATGACACCCACAGTTTACGATTAGAGCACTGCACTATTGAGTAACATGAAGCAGCAGCTCAATGACTGCAAGATGGGCAGGGTACAAAACTTTGGTTTCGGCAGTATACTGAGCACGTTATTCTTCGAGCGTGTTCCAGGGCTAAGCCCTAGAGCTGACGTTCCTCCTCACGGGGTTTGAGATCTAGCCCAATGACATTGGGCAGATGCTATGCGCATACTGGGCGGAGGTTTGGTGTCCAACCCCTACCCAGCTGATTTCTTTCCATGGTGGTGGCGACAAATAGTTTCCATCGATGATTACCCTTATGCAGGGATAGATTTTCGGGGAGATCCCAACATGCCCCTACCACCTGGAGAAGCATATGGTGATATTGGTAACGAATCCGAAACCCTCTTTTTAAGTTTTTTGAATTATTAATTTTTTTTGTGTTTTTTGATATATAGACTCAAAAGACATGTTTTTGGTGTGATGACACATAGTGACACTCTGTCATATGTATGCAGATGTTGGACCACGGTGGCCTGATGGATTCCCTTGTCATAGATAGAGGGGAAGAGGAGATGACATCATGGGTGTGGATGCGGAGCGAAAACTCCAAAGCATCAACACAAACTTTGTACGACTGACACACCGGGTACCCATGGCGCAAATCGAGGACTTTCCTGAGGCCATGCAGCATCAAGTGGTTGGAGTACCACGAGCATGGGTTCAGTTATTCTGATGAATAGCTAGAGCCATGGTGTGCTACCATGATCAGAACCCTCCTCCTCCTCCACAGGCTTAGTGACCTGAGAGTGAATCATTTTTGTACTACCGTGTATTATATTTTGGTGGCTCGAAAGACCTATTTTTGTATTTTGACACTTATGTATTATGACATCACATTTTGGATGTTTAATGAAAAACTTTTATGATGATCGATTTTATTTATTTATGTGTGTGTAAAAATGTATGTTTGTGATGTGCTTATGGTCTATGAAACAAATGACAATCTAACACATAGTTAACATATGAGTTAGTAGCTTGATTATAAATTCTTGAAACATGTATGTATGTTATGTTGTCAAATTGCCGTTCTAACAATACCACACGTAAGAATCTTCATAATAATGTCGGATCCCTAACACGATACAAGCCATTAAGTTGTGACACTACTAACTACGAATCAAGATGTACCTCAAGAGAGAGAACACCATATGAAATGGCATCCCGTAACAGCTCGATAACAACACTATACTCCGCAACAATGTTCGAAGAAGGTCATAAACGTATGCCTCCTGAAGACAATACCTAACCCGTAGGAGTATAAATCACCCAAGCAGCAGAGGCTGAGTGTTGAGTGTGGCGGCTAGTACCATCAACAAATCCTATGTAAATGGAAGACTCCATTGACATCTTCCATAAGAAACAAACGCTAATCAACAAACTCGATCACCATAAGAAAAAACTAACTATGAAAAAAAAACTATACAATAATCAGCCCTGGCTAAAGATCATGCATAGTATTTTTTAAGATAAAGCCCATTTCTAGGCTCCGCCAAGGCTGTCCCTTCATAATCCACCAGCTCATAGGCACCATTCTTTAACACACGTTTGACCACATAAGGACCATGCCACTTGGGATTAAACTTCCCTGCCCCCAAGGGTTCTTTAGCTTGATCCCATAAAAGGACCAAATCTCCTTCACTAAACATCCTCGAATGGATAGACTTATCATATTGGACCTTAACATGACACTTATTCACCTCTAGAGCCACTAAAGCATGTCGGTGCTGCTCATCAAGCTTCTCTAAGTGGACCAAACGTTCCTCCAATGTGGAAGTTTCTGGTAAAATATCTATGGCTAGATTCAATGAAGGGATTTTGCATTCAAACAACAATACAGACTCAAATGCATGTACAAGCTGATATGGAGAGAAACTGGTGGCAGTCTTAACCGTGGTCCTATATGCCCACAAAGTAGGATATAACATGATATGCCAATTCGTTTTGCTTTGTGCAATGGTTTGTTGGAGAATGGACTTAAGTGATTTGTTCACTGCTTCAATCTGTCTATTCTCCTGAGGCTAATAAGAAGAGGGGTGCTCATTCTTATACCCTAACTTCGAGGCCAACTCTTCCATCATTCGATTCTGAAAGTTCCTACCATGGTCAGTGACAAGCTCTTTTGGAATACCGAACCAAGTAATAATTTGGTTGAAGATGAAATGTGTGGCTATCTCACCATCGGATTTAATCGTGGGCATAGCCTCAACCCATTCCATGAAGTAATCAACAACCACTATAATATGATGATTCCCTCCAGCTGAAGCTGGGCTGCAATCCATGAAGTCAAGCCCCCACTTAGTGAAGGGACCAACAGTGATAATTGGAGGTAACAAGGCAGGATGTGAGCACATATTGTGTGCAAACACCTGGAAAGGGTGACACTTCTTGACCACATTAACACAATCTTTAAAGATCGACGGCAAAAAATATCCATCTCTCAATATTTTTTGGGCTGTAGAAAGCCCAGATAAATGACCACCACATGCCCCTCCGTGGCAATCATTCAGCACAACCTCAGCCTCCTCATGGGTTAAACAATGACATAAAATGGAATCTACCCCACAGCGGTACAAAGTGTTATCCACTATAAGGTAGTTCTTAGATATGTGACGTAATTGTCGTCGCTCCTCCCGTGAAAGGTGAGTAGGGACCTTCAATGTTTGTAAATATACGATAATATCCCCACACCATGGATCCAAAGTTGAGATAAGAAAGATATGCTCATCGACAAATGTATCCTCATAAACTTCCTCCTCCTCCTCACTTGGGAAATCAGAAATGAGCTCCGCAAAAATTAACGATTTCTTCGATTTCGCTGAAACAAACTTGAGATCGAATTCTTGTAAAATAACAATACATTTATTATAATTTCCCCCAATAATAATTCTAGTAAGGATGAACTAAAATGGATTGACATGAGATACCACCAAGGTGTGGCGAAGGAGAATGTAGCGTCTCAATCTCTGAACTGCATGAACCGTAGCTAAGGCAAGTTTCTCCACATGGGAATAAGTTAACCAAGAATCTCTGTAAGGAGTTTTCCATGCCTTGCAAACATTGAATATGTCTAATATTTCTTAGGGGAGACAATTGAAGTATTGCCTCAACCTTTAAGGGATTGACTCTTATACCGTCCTTGGAAACAATGAATCCTAGCAAGCGACCAGACTTCACGCAAAAGATGTACTTATGCGTATTTAACCTAACTTGGTAGTGATGGCATATTTCGAATACTAATATCAAATGGTATGGATGACACAATCTCAGCTGAGAATGAGCAGCAAGGTCATCCAAAAAGACTTCAATAATTGATTTGAGATCGTGAAAAATCAAGGTCATAGCCCGCTGAAATGTGGCTCCAATGTTTTTAAGACCGAAAGGCATCTTACAATATGAAAACGTGCCCCAAGGACAAATAAATGCAGTTTTGTGTTGATCCCTGGGTTTAATTTGAATCTGAATATATTCAGAAAAGCCGTCCATGAAGGAAAATACCTCGCTTCCCGCACACTCATCCAAAATCTGATCAATAAATGGTGTGGGAAAATTATCCTTAGGACATGCATGATTTAAATCATGGAAATCAGTACATATATGGATTGATCCCTATTTATTATTAACCGAAACATGGTTTGAAACCCACTCCATCAAGGGAACATGATAGATAAAGCCGGCTTTCAACAGCTTTTCTATGTCAGCCTTAATTGCGGGTGCTTTTCTAGGGTTCACCACACACAAACGTTGTCGAATAGGCTTCGCATTAAGATAGGTATTAATTTCATGTTCGACAATATGAGGGTCGATACCTGGGATTTCCTTGTATGACCAAGCAAAGATATCATGAAACTCTTTAAACATCTTGGCATACTCTAGAATCTCAGCATGGGAACATTCTATCCCATTATAGACATTCTCAATATTGCCAGGATCACGAGAGATATTGATAGGAATCGTAGCGGATATATTCACCATGTTCCCATCAACGATTTGACCAGGAGAGCTTAATGGAACCACGAGACTACCAATCTTCTCGCTAAGAATCTCCCTAAATTCCTCATGCTCCAAACAGTCAAGCTCGGGAAGAAAATAAGATCTATGATGTAACTCTTCCCAAGGTGGCTCAACCCCAAACATGGCCTCGATAATAGATTCATCTGATGGAAAAACACTATCAAGGCAGTCATGTGCATGAGAGGACTCAACTGCCCATGCAGGAAGCACATATGGGTCCTCCTCTTCCATCCACAAAGAGGAAGGACTAGGCTCTACAACACAATCAAGATTTTCTTGATATGCAATCATTGCTGTAGGCAATGTCATGTTTGTTTCGATAGGTCCGTTCGAAAGACTCGGTGTAGGAAGAATCCAAGGATCTTCCATATGGGAAGTGCAAAAAGACACCAAATTCAATGAAGATGAAGCCCCATCAAAACTAGATCCAATCATAAGGATAGGTGCAGGACAACTAAATGTCCCCATAAGGGATGGATATATACCTACACCCACACTCCAAGTTGCCGGCTGAGAGTGGTCGATAATCGGGATCGAAGCTCCCGATGATGCACTAACACTTAGATTTTTGAATGATGTTTGATCAATCATAAAAATATTCCCATTAAATGGAAATCATATAACTCAAAATAGAGAAGAGGCTACGGCTTGCATACTATACATCCAATTTAGACCCAGTAAAAGATTGTAATCAAGGGGTGCATCAACCACCTCGACCTCTATCACGACGGTCTTCCCTCCCAAATGGACCTTAAGAGAAGGAATAATTTTGTGTGACCAAAATGATCTACCATTAAAGGAATTCAACATGGTAGTGGATTTAGACAACTTAAGAGAACCCAAACCCTTCCAACATGACAAAGACATCATGGAAGCAGCAGTGCCTTCGTCAATAATAGTGCGTTTGACGGTCATGTTAAGACATTCTACATGAATCAAGAGAGACACATAGTAAGGAAAGTGAGGCTGTAGTCCCATGGTTTCAAATTTGATGATGGAAGAATAGTTACCATCATTCACTCCAAGTGCAGAAATAAAAGATTTCCTTTGCGACGGACAACTCTGAAGAACTTCAAGTGCAGACATCGAACAAGGAGTTTGGCCCAAATCCTCGACAACAGAATAGTTCTAGGCAGCTCGGGCATTAGGATTGTGCCCCAAACGCTTTAATAATCCCTTAGGAATGCAAGGTACAGTCTTCGGTTTATCCATAGGATTTTCAATATGCAAAGGACTCTCGATAGAAGGAGGTTCTTTCCCAAGGTCTGGTTGTGATGAACCATAGTCTTTCGCACGAGTCACAAACTTATTAGCATGCACCATATTGATGCACCCATGACCAGTACTAGTTTTCGATGGATTTTTATCTCCACCTAATGCAGAATGAGGATCATGGGTACTCGAGTTCATATTTTGGTTATGGGGTAAAGGATTGGTAAGCACAGCTGGGCCCTGTGCTATGAACCTCAAGGCATCTTCCATATGAGGGCACAAGTGAGTGAGGTGGTCATCCTTACACAAATTGCAAGGAAACTTAACCTTACATTTAGACTGCTTGTCTCCCCCAGCACTACGGTCGTTTTTGTCATTAAAATTGACATTTTCATTCTTATTCCCACCCTTACAATTGTTGTTACCCTTTTTCTTATTCATTCTAGGCTACTGGTTGCCCTTTTGGTCTAATGATTGCATAGAAAGTACACTCACCATTTGGGTGGTCTGAGATGAAGTCGTGGCTTGTCCCGGAGTGGATTGATTTATAGACAATTGACTCACTTGTTTCGCAACCGAATCCGCAGGTTTGGCACTTGTACATCCCACAATGCCATCTGCATGTGGTCTAGGTTTGATCTTGGGATCAAAACTAGAACACAGAGCATTAGGTATTATCTCATATAATAGTCTGGATTGAGCATAAATCAAATCCAATTCCTGTGCCCTAAAAATTGCTTGTTCCTCATTCTGAACTCCGGATGTAGAAAAATCCTTCGTGATGTAAGGTAGCAACGATTTAAGGAACCAATCAAGGAGAAACTCTGGAGGTATGCAAGCTTTAATCAACCTCTTCCTTCTACACCATTCTTGGATATGGTCCAAGATATGTGTGGCCTTGTCCTACCAAAATGTCGACAAGAGCTCCGTACCAGCGTTGTAATGCACTAGCAGTTGGAAGTGATTGAGGAAAGTCATAGCAAGGTCATAAAACAAATTGAATGTCCCCCTCAGTAACTCTATGTACCATTTCACTACAGGTCCGATGAGGGTGCGTTGAAATAGCCTCAAACGGATCGAGTCATCATGTAAGGAGTTGGAAGAGCACGAATGGTGAAAGGTAGTGACATGTTCACTAGGATCTTCTCCTGGTTTTCCCTCGAATTTAGGAATGTCTTAGGGAATCTTAGTAGGGACAACCGGCCAAGCTAGATCATGAGATATAGGATCGTTCATGAGTCTCGATAAATCAGGTAAATTTAACATTGCAAGGAAAGAGAGCCTAGGTTGAGCCGGTCTATGCCACGCTCCCTGATAGTTTTGGTTCATATAAGGCTAACTACTGTAAATACCATGGCCTTGGCCATAATATGCTCCTCTTGTTTGACCCGTATAGGGTGGCATGGAAGCATTATGATGTGGTGTACCTTGACTATGCGGTGCTCCAAAGCCATAATTAGAGGAGTAAGCGGGTTGTTGATACCGGTACCCATAAGCTTGATAACTCTATCCATACTGCGGTCCATAGGCTTGTCCATGAGAAACTCCATAAGATGTCCCATGGGATATCCCATGAGAAGATCCATAAGTAGGGATATGGGGAATTCCTTGCGATGGACCGTAAGATGATCCAGAAATAGGAATATGATCTCCCGATACAATGGGAGATACTTGACTCTGAGATACTACTGTGCGAGTAGTCGCAGTACGAACCTGACTAGTAGCAACATTCTGACCCGAAGGACCACGTGAATGCAGGGGAAGAAGGGTTGTCAAAAATCCATTCATAGTAGGAATAGAGGACGAAGGGACATGTGAAGGGATATAAGTGGTATTTCCTCTGGTCACTTGTCTCGGCTTTGGTATCTGTATATGACTACTAACATTAGGTCTAGGACGAGCATGTGAGGTAGCTTCCATCGCTGGGATGGAAGGTGCAATGTGATTAGTGCTCCCAAATCGCTCCGCATGGAAAGTAATAGGAGTGCCCCTAGGCGTAGTGCTAGGTTCAATTTTTGACTTGGCATGATGTGTCGGATCATGTGCAAGGATATCAGACATGCCATAACTAACATGACTAGTGCTTGTAGGTTCATGGTGAGTCTGTTCATCGGAAAACCAACACTGACGACCTATGAATGAGGGATCATAACTGAAATGTGAAGGTATATCAGGTGAAGGATCATATACAGGAGTAGGATCTTCCTCCCCAACCTCTTGAGGTGGAGAAGACATCTCAGGAATCTCATCCTCGTGATCTCCCATCGTGTGTGAATCAATGTGAGAAGTAGTCCACCCAGATTGTCTATTTCTCTTTCCTAAAGGAAAAGGAGATGTGGAAGGTAGAAGTCTTGCTAAATGATGAGAACGGAAAATTACTGCACCCGAATCCACAATGACTCAAAAAATGAGAAAGGCTCTTCAAATTACGAAAACCCTAGGCAAACTAGCGTGCACAGATCATACACCTATATAATGTAAGGCCAAATCATAATCAAGAAAGGGTAGGATATGTGAGCTCCCAAATGAAGCAGGTATGTCTCTCCTAGGAGAGGCTTGAGACTCCCATACACAACAAGTGGAGGTTCGTAACCAATTATTGTGGCCCTCAGCTTTAACGCATATAGCGACTGTGCTGTCCGACCCCAACTTGGCTGGGACGCCTGCAGAATAACCTTTGCGAAGTACCCCCTTGTTAAACTAGGTAAGGAAACTAAGGTCACCTTAATATAATCAATGCTCGGGTAGACAGTCACAAGCGGTATTGACGGTATGGGTAGGGTAACAAAGCCTGAAACTCTCGAAAGAGCCCCCAGATATGAATACAATCCTGGAAATATCTCCAGTGCTACTTAGTTATGAATAGGGGTCATCCCAATCAATAACCGCTCACACTGCCTCGTGCTTAACTCCCTTGTAAGAGGAGAATCCTGAGAAACACTAATTATACCAAGGAATTCCACACTCTCACCTGGACAGACACATACATGTTGTTGTTTAGTGGTCTTGGAGAATTTACTCACAATGAACTATTCCAAGACCCTAAAACCTAATCTTGTTGGTGCACCCTATAAAAGAAAAGAGTGTAATTCATTTTATTATGCATTGATTTTAATTGGCTTATTACTCAAAAGGGTAAATGATCGTGCAACTAATGGTGTTATGATGCAACAAGAAGTAAAATGCACACCTAACAATCAATGCAAATGCACTGTGTTAAATGAAAAACAAGGTATGCTACTACGTGAAATGCAAAATTCTCCTTCAAATGAAAAATGCAGTCATTCCTATATGAAAATATAACTAATACTTTTCCAAGCAAACGTAGTGCAAGTACCATGCAAAATGCATAATGCAAAAATGCATCATGATGCAAAAAGAAAATATTTTTTTTATTTTTTGAATTAAAATGAGATAATAAAGCAAAAGAATGAATCTACCATCCCCAGACTCTGCAAGCACTACCAAACAGCACCCACGCAAAGTACTAAGGCAAAAGAGGCCTAATGCACTAATCCCAAAACAAAAAATAGAAAATGCGATGACAAGAACATTTAAAAAAAAATTGAATTAAAATATGCCTCTGGTCAGAAATAGAGGTGTATACAGACTCTAGAAGCATCCAATGAGACTCAGCAATCATCAAAACTCACCCAACAACACTTGATCTTCCCCTAAAAATCAAAACTCAGGGCATACATGACTGTGTGCAGAAAACCTGTGTATATATGTGGATATCCCAGTAAAAACCGTGTGTACACGTGACTGTGAAGCAAAAACTCGTGTATAGGAAGAAAAAGAGAGAAAAATAAGGTAAAACAGATAAGCTAAGAAAAAATTTACTCCTATTAGACACTACCAGACAAACATGCCCCCAAACCCGACTCAAAAATAGAGAAATCAGAGCAATTCAAGAACAATGAATGCCGATAAAAACCCCCAAAGCAAATGACTAGGAACTCCCCAGTTTGGTCGCCAATTCTGTTATGGAGAAAAATTCCTATGGCTTGGGGTACCACAATAGACAAAGTAACCACAGAAATCAATCCTTTCCTATATGCAAGAGAAACCAAACATCTAACATGAAAGGATCTCAATACATACCTTATTCCAGACAGTTGATGTAGATCCCTGTTGAGCTTTTCCACTCTTGCTTGTATAAGTAATTTGCTCCCTCAACATTTAGCAAACAAGACAAGCATGCTATATATAATTGTGTTAGACCTACTCTATCATATATAATCGATAGCATATAAGCATTTAAAAGCATCCATGGATTCAATACTCATTTAAATACACATTATTGGATACGAAAAGATATTTCTATTAATATAAAACAGAGATTACAATAGTGACAACCTTTGTCAGCACATCTGTGAATTGGAGAAACTGAGTCCTCCTCCTGGGCCTCCACCACTTCAATCCTCCATCTCTCGATATCAAGCTCACAAGCAAAGGAAATCTTAGGAAGAACAAAAAGTGCTCCAAGGGACAAAGGGATGCAGACTCAAGTATAAGCTCCGGCAACAATGGACTATAGTTTCCTTGCTCTTCAATTCCTCCCCTTTCAATGTATCCAAAGGGTTCCTTATATAGTGCTTCAATGGGGTAATGGAAGGTCAAATCTGAGCGATCTCAAGGCATATGGAAGGCTAAGAGACAAGTGACTTGGATCCACATCAAGGAAAACTCCAAAACATTAGAGGAAATTTGGGGTCTAAAATGGGCCTTATAAGAAAACGTGCCAAAATAAGTTTTTGTGAGTTGGAATTCAAGAACCAATAGAATTTCAATAAAATAAGTCAACCATAATGGTTGAATTGACATATTTGTCATTAAAAAAAACTACTTTTTTTGTTCGTATTTTCGACATATCTCATTGTGTTTTTACTCAAATTTCGATCGTGAGAGCTCGTTGGATGCGGAATTTGATTCCGCATCCAACGAGTACCCACACTGCATACTTTTGATGGACCCCGCTACCCCAAAAACAAGAAATACCTGAAAAAACGTGATGATGATGTCATCATCACGTTTTTTCAGGTATTTCTTGTTTTTGGGGTAGTGGGGTCCATCAAAAGTATGCAGTGTGGGTACTCGTTGGATGAGGAATCAAATTCCGCATCCAACGAGCTCTCCCGATCGAAATTTGAGTAAAAAATCAAGGAGATATGTCAAAAATATGAACACAAAAAGTAGTTTTTTTCTTTCTTCCTCCAAAATTAATCAATATTATTTTATTATTTTAACTATTATTTTGCTATTTTAACTCTTATTTTATTATTTTCCTTAGGAGGCCCATTTTAGACCCCAAAATTCCTCTAATGCTATTTTCCCTTTTGCACACATCCTGATGTACTTGGGTTTAAGGGTCAAATCCACGTATATACGCAAGAACAAGTTTAAAAGTTGCATATAGAAAATAAGATATGTTTTTAGGGATGATCTTGGAAACATCAAAGGTACAAAAATGGTGCATGGGGTCTAAAGAGTCTACAAAGGGACAAGGAAGGCCATAAAGGTGTGATCCACAACGTGTGGTAAAATTAGCTGTAACAAATAAGCTGGAAGGAGGGCATTAAGGCATCCCCCATAAACCAATGCGAGGTACTCAACAACGCTAGATAATCCATAAGGACTCATAGGAACAAGATGTTCACAAACCAGTAATTGTATCGGGAATGACCGGCATGCAAAGACAAGATAACTAAGGAATGGCCGACTCAGGATAAGACTTCATTTGAACAAGAGAATAAGGAATATGGTCAGTGATAGGAAACATAGAATCAACATGAAAACTGGGACAACTCTGTGACATAGGAGGCATCGACAGAGGCTCCATAGGGACTGGAAGCATAACTAGTTAGTGGAGAAAACTCAAAGTAATGAGTACAACTCATAAATTCATACTAATAACCCAACCAATGGATGTAATATATAGTGCTATATTCGAAGGTGACATGACATGACAACTTACAAAAGTAATATCATTTCCAGTCCAAATTTTTATGTTTTTAATTTTTTTGGTCTTTTTCATATTGAAAAGCTTGAAAAAGAATAAAATTGCTTATAGTACAAAACTAGGAGGAGATGAGTTTCACGGGAAAGAAAATTAGTTCCAAGCAGTGGAGCATACCTATGCTCAATGCAAGGAATCATGTGTAGGATAAGGACATTCAAGGGGATGTCTCCTCTCGGTAAGGGATGACCAAGATGCAAAAGATATATAAAATTCTCTGCTTGGATAGGATTGAAACAAGCTTGGGCTATATGGCTTATAACTCTGAAGTAGGGAGCCAACATAAAACTCAATAAGGCAAGCAAACACATCAAATGCAATTACAACATGATATAAATGAGAGTCCATGTGGGAGATGACTAGCATAAAGTTCAAGAGAGAATATGAGGTTCTCACTCAAAGACATGTCATGACTATAAGGGACTCCCAGACCTAAAGGAAGAATCTCAGTATGGGTACCAAATAACAAAGAAGGATCTAACTACTGCACCCATGAATAGAAAGGATCTACCACTTACGTAATGCCACTTCTAGTAGCAGTGTGATGGTTCTGTAAAATTACGAAGTGAGTTCATACCTATAGTTAAGGAGACATGGTCATAAGGCGATGCATAATGCAAGCAGAAATGTGATCCTATCCTATATGCCAGTTCAAAATTATACCTGTTCTAGACATGAATGAGTCAATACCTCGACAAAAGTGCACTCAAATCAAGTCCATACACCACAATATTAGGCCAAAACAGTTCAAAAAAGTTAATAAGGGTAAAAAATTTAGGATAGTGGGTAAAAATTTCAAAAGAATTTTTATAAATAGTAAAAAACTCATTTTTCACCATAGCATTTTGATTCTTTACCACACATAGTGCATTGGATCCATTTTGGACCATGAACTTCAAACGTCAATTTCGGGAGATAGGAGCAACGCGATCATGAACCGTCAGGGCCATGTATATCCTCATCTCACACTCCATCTTTTTAGTGTTTTTATTTCAATTTTTAAAGGTATATTTTTAAGTTTGAAGCACCCCTAAATGGGTATCTCGGCCCATGCAGGTCATAGATCATTGGGCCACGTATAGGGCTTGGTATACACACAAAAAATCGATTTTGTGTATACACATGACTTTCAACATGAAAAGTCATGTATAGGTGCGTACATACCCAAATTTATGGTAAATTCTCATGAAATATTATGTTTTCTTGGAAGGATGGTGCTATAATGGCGAGAACATAAACATGAAGATGTGGATAGAACATCACAGGGTGACATGATTGCTCAACAAGCATTAAGAGCATGTGGTTTATACAAATTTTGGTGACTTGGGAGATTGAGAGATCAACAAATACTTATTTAGATGCTCGTTAACTATTGGGACCCAGATACAGAGGCAATTCAGGTGGATGGTATGCCCCTAAGACTCGAGGTAAAGGATGTGTATTTCATTACTGGACTATCCCACCAAGGCGAGGTAGTAAACTTGAGGACTTGAGGGGTGGGAGGTGGACTCACCATCGAGGAGTACATTATCGTATGCTACCTTCCGAACATTGAGAATATTGGAAGTAAGGTTCAAGTGAACTCTATCTAGAGTCTCAGCCTCAAGGTCATGGTGCTAGTGCTATCCAGGATAGCGGGGTTGGCACTGTTACATCAGGATTCTAGGCCTCTGATGTTCTATGCGGTCGAGTGTATGAGACCTACCATTTATAAATAGAGTGCATCCTTGTTGAGCAACATGAATCAACAACTAACTTACTGCAAGATGGGATGGACAAAGAACTTTGTGTTTGCCATCATAATCAGTAATTTCTTCTTCGAGAGGTTACCAAGACTTATCCCAAGAGTTCATATTCCTCCACATGGTCTACGATATCCAATCGAAACTTGTTGGGTGGGTGTGATGCGATGGTTAGGGGGAGGACATGTAGCCACACATTTCCCACCAGACTTCGACCACTGGTGGCAGAGATAGATCGTGGTTGTGGATGATTATCCCTATGCAGGGATCGAATTCCATGGAAACCTTGACATTCCCATACCATAGGGTGCTGCATAAGGAGACATCGGTAAACAATTCCGAAGTCATTTTTATTTTCTAAATTATTTGAGTTTTTGGATTTTTTGATATAATGAAATAAAAAAACATGTTTTTGGTGGTATCATGTACTAATACTAATCATGTACATGAATATGTGGGTCCTAGACGACCTGATGGCTTCCCTCAACATTTTCGGAGGGGACCAGGTGATGATATAAAAGGTGAAAATGTGGAGCATATGCTCTAAAGCATACACACCAACTTCATCCAGTCGACACAAATGGTGCCTATGGTGCAAGTCGAGGAATTTCTCGAGGCAGTGCAAAGACATATGGTAAGAGTACCCTATACATGGTTTCAACTATTTAGATGGTTGGCCAATGCCATTGTTTTTTTCCATGACCAACACCCTAGTCTATAGGAATAGAGGCCTAAATAAACATTTTGTACCAGTTGTATAGTGTTTTTGGGTGGCTTAAATCCCCAATGTTGTATCATGACATTTTTTATACCGTGACACCATTTTGGACTATATTTTGAAATGAAAATACTATAACGATCGGTTTATTATATTTACATGTGTTTTGAATGTGAATGTGATATGTATGCTTCATTTTTTATGTAATAAATGGCAATCTAAAATTTAATTTGCATAAGAATCGACAAAATGATTGTAGAACCTAGGAATATGAATGTATGTTATGTGTTCAAATTGTCGTTCTAACAATTTTGCACATAAGAATATCTGTAATAAATTCGGATCTATGATACGATACATGCCATTTAACTGTGATACGACCAACTGCGATTCAATATGTACCTTAAGGGATCAAATACCATGAGAGATGGCATCACATAGTAGCTTAATCACGACACTATATTCAATGACATCATTGGATGATGGCTAGAGACATACACCCCTTGAAGACACAACATGACCCGTAGATGTATAGATAACCCAAGAAGTCAAATCTGAGTTCTGGGTAAGGAGGCTGGCACTGTTAGCGTATCCTACATATACCGAAGACTCCAATGACATTTGCCACAAAAAATAGAAGCATGCCATTAACAAACAAAATCACTCCAAGGGGACCAAAATTAAACTATGCAATTGTGCAATAATATACAAAGTATCAACCTCGACTGAGAATTACATAGTATTTTTTAATATAGAGCCCATTTCTAGGCTCCACCAAGGATGTCCCTTCATAATCCACTAACTCGAAGATACCTTCTCTAATACTCGTTTAACTACGTAAGGCTTGTGCCAGATGGGGTTGAACTTACCCACCCCTAACGGTTCACTAGCTTGGTCATATAGAAGAACCAAGTCACCTTCACTAAATCTCCAGGGATGGACAAAATTATCATACTGAGCCTTAACGCGACGTTTTTTCACTTCAAGAGCCACCAAGGCACCAGACACTTCTCATCAAGGTGCTCTAGGTGGACTAGATGTTCTTCCAAATCAAAAGTATCTGGTAAGATTTCTATGACTAGTTTCAAAGAAGGAATCTCACATTCAATCGACAATATCGAATCCACCCCATGTACTAACTGATATGGAGAAAAAATGGTGGTAGTATTAACGATGGTTCAGTGGTCCGACAAGAATGGTAAAGCATAATGTGCCAATTATTCTTGCTTTGTGCAATGATTCTTTGCAGAATGGATTTAAGGGATTTATTTATAGCTTTGACTTGTCCATTCACTGAAGGATAATAAGAAGAGGAATATTCTTTCTTATACCCTAATTTTGAAAGTGCCTTCCATGGTTCGTGACAAGCTCTCTTGGGATACCAAACCAGGTAATAATATGATTGAACATGAAGTGAGCATACATCTCACCATTAGATTTGATAGTAGGCATAGCCTCTTCCCATTTCATGAATTAATCTACGACCACTATAATGTGATGGTGCCCCCCAACTGAAGCTAGGTTTCAATCCATAAAATCAACTCCCCACTTGGTGAAGGGATTGATAGTGATAATAGGGCGCAACGGGGTGGGATGCAAACACATGGAAAGGGTGGCACCGCTTGACAGTATTAAAACAATCCATAAATATCGACAGCCAGTAATAACCCTCTCTAAATATTTTTTGGGCTGTATTAAGCCCGCATAAATGGCCACCACACACCCCACCGTGGCAATCATTAAACACAATCTTTGTTAACACAAAAAAATGTTCACTTAGATCTCTATGGTATAAACCATACTCATACACCATATTCCCACCATTAATTCCTCCATTGTGACCTTCAAAATTGTATTTCCACTAAATATGGTCCAAAACGTCATTATTCATTTCCCATAAATGAAGGGGAGATGAGCATTTATTGTGATTTATCCCCACTCTCCTAAAAAAGGGGTAAAAAAACCTAAAAATGAGAATGGGTAAAAAAACCCTCAAAATGAGAATGGGTAAAAAAACCATAGATAAATACCATGGACAATAAAATACCATGGGTCAAAAAACCTAGCACTATCCTATAAATACATTGTGAAGGGCTCCCCCAAAACACTTTTTGGCCATTCTAGAAACATATACTTTTTTCTCCATTTGCTTTCAGTCACTGTTATATTTTTAACATTAAGCTAGCATTATTAGGATCTTTAACTGAGAGAATAACAAGAACAAAAATCAAACACAAGAAACAAAGAACACAATGTTTTTCCTCGGGGAAACCATAAATGGAGAAAACCCCGCAACTTCCTCAGAGATAGAATCAACACCAAAAGTAAAACCCCAAAACAGTAAGATGATCTCTTGACAGTAGCAACCTCTTTCTTCCTAGCCCCAGTGTCTTCTTGTTCCTTAGCTATGCGCTACAACTGAGTGTGACTGAGTGTGTGATAAACAGAGATGCTAGTTCTCTATTTATACTAATTCCCAACTTGACTAAACCCTACTAGGGCCGACTTCTCTAGGAGAGTCTAATAACCCTAGTGCTTCAGAACTATGGGGACTTAAACCCTTGAACAATAGGAGGGTTACCCACAATGACTTGACATGACTTGCTTATATTATAGTTCCTCCCGATCGGAACATCGGGGCATGACAGGACTCAATTATATTACAGACACATCCCAGAATAAACATCAGGGTACAATACATAAGATACATAAGTGAATACATTCCGAAGTTACAAATACATCAACACTCCCTCTTAACTAGGAAGGTATTCTTTCAACACAATTTTCAGCATTGGTCTTCTTCTCTGTATCGACTGGATCATCTCATCATCTTCATCTTCAAGTTGTCTTCATCTTCAAGTCTTCTTTGTCTTCAAGTCTTCTTCGTCTTCAAGTCTTCTCCGTCTTCAAGTCTTCTTCGTCTTCTTCATCTTTTTCATCTTCTTCATCTTCAAGTCTTCTTCGTCACAGGACCTAGATCATCACGACTACTGGAACATCACTACTGTATCATCATCACTATATCATCATCAAATATGGATCATCACTTGATCTAGATCATCATCAAGTCTGGATCATCATCACATCTGGATCATCATCATCGGTGCTATCTCTTGATTCTTCTCGTCACAGGAAGTTCTATAGAGCCAGCCCTTTTTCATGATGGTTGTAGGCCTAGCCTTCATGTAGGTATTCATTAGAGCTTATATATGACCCTAAGTTAGAATGGCCCACCCAGCTCTTACATATAACCTCATCTTGTCAGAAAGGTATGCCCAACACTCACATCTAACCTCATCTTGTCAGAAAGGGCCAGCACTCAGATCTGACCATGTGTAAACACATCATGCTAGAATGGCTCAGCACTTATATTCGACCATGTGCGAACACACCACATTGGAAGGGCTATGCACTTACATTTGACCATGTTCAAAAACACCGCATCGGAAGGGCTCAACACTTATATTCGACCATGTTCTAAAACACCGCATCGAAAGGGCTCTGCACTTACATTCGACCATGTTTAAAAACACCACATCGAAAGGGCTCTTAGTCCTAGATTGAGGATTCCTGGTAACTGACCAGATGCCTCCATTCTCCTAGAGAATGGCATCAACCCTTATATCTGATCAAGTGGGAACACCTCCCTCAATCACATCAGAATGGCCATGCACTCACATCTGATCATGTAAGACTACATGCTACAGTCATATTAGAATGGCCCTCAGTCCCAGACTGAGTTTTCCTGGTAGCTGACTAGGTGCCTCCATTCCAAGAATGGCATTTAGCCCTTACATCTGATCATGTAGGGACCAATCCTACAGTCACATCAGAATGGCTTAGCACTCATATCTGACATGGAAGGAACCAAATCCTCTCACCATGATAGAATGGATCAGCCCTTACATATGACCATGGAAGGAACCTAATCCTCTCACCATGTCAGAATGGCTCTCGGTCTCATCATTTCCCCTTAGAGGGAACCTCGATCTGGAGAACACCAAGCTTCTTCCTGAAGTACTCAAAATTCACTCTAGCCAATGGCTTCATCAATACATCAGCTATCTCTTCTTCTGTCGCAACATACTAGAGCTTCACTTCTCCTCTCTACACCATATCCCTGATATAGTGATACTTGATCTCGATATGCTTTGACTTTTCATGGAACACAGGGTTCTATGGAAACTTCACACAACTCTGGTTGTTGCAATATATACAAGTAGCATCCATCTAGAGATCAAATAAATCATACAGTAGCTTTCTCAGCCATACTTCCTCACAAATAGCTAAACAAGCTATGACATACTCTGCTTCAGCTGTACTCAGTGCCACATAGGATTGCATCTTGCTAAACCAAGAGATCACACCTAATCCCATACTGAAACAACATCCTCAAGTGCTCTTCCTATCGATGGCAATGCCAGCCCAATCGGAATCAACATAACCCTCCAGGTTAATCTTTTGATTTTCCTCGTACTTGAGCCCATAGTCAACTATACCCTTCAGGTACCTCAGAATATGCTTTGTGCCAATCAAGTGAACATGTCTTGGATCTGTCAAGAACTGGCTCAAGGTGTTCACAACAAAGCAAATATCTGGTCTCGTGTTTGTTAGGTACATTAAGGACCCAATCATCTGACGATACATCATATCATCAACCGCTTTTGATGAAGCATCTCTAAATAGCTTCAGGTTTGATGCCATAGGTGTGGTTATGGCCTTGTAGTCCATCATTCCGAATCTCTTCAGAATCTCTACTGCATACTTCCCTTGTCCAAGGAATATTCCATCTGCATTCTACCACACCTCCATGCCTAAGAAATAGTGCATCATACCCAAGTCTTTGATTTCAAACTCACCAGCAAGTTTCCTCTTCATATCAGCAATCAACCCATCCATACCTGTTACAAATAGATCATCTACATATAGTAGGAGTATCACTGGATTGCAATCTTCAACCATGTAGTAAAGGTTAGAGTTTTTTTTACTCTTGGTAAAGCCCAAACTAGTTAGGAAACCATCAATTCTACTTTACCATGTCCTGGGTGCATGTTTCAAACCGTACAGGGCTTTCTTCAATATACACACATGAGATTCCTTGTCATGTGTCTCAAAACCGAGTGGCTGCTCCACATACACTTCCTCTTCTACTACACCATTCAAGAAAGTAGTCTTGACATCCATCTGGTGTATCTTCCATTTCATCATTGCAGCTAGAGCAAGTACTGATCTGATGGAAGTGTATCTAGATACAGGTGCAAAGGTTTCTTCATAATCTATTCCTTCTTTCTGGGAGAAACCATGAGCCACAAATCTTGATTTATATTTATCGATGCTGCCATCTACAGCATGCTTGATCCTGTAGATCCATTTGGAAGTTACAATGGAATTCCCTTCTAGTCTTGGGACAACATCCCAAACATCATTCTTCCTGATCGATTGATACTCTTTGATCATAGCATCCTTCCATTCTTTTAGTTCTGTCGCTTCTTCATAGTTGGAAGGTTCTTTATCAATAATGTCACATAGCAAAGCTACATAACTGGAACATGAACTAGTTCTCTTTCTTCCTTTGGGTGTTTCTTCTGAAGCTCCATATCTTTCTACACCTTAGATAATTTCACGTACCCAAGAAGGTTTCCTCTTATGAGGATTCTTCTCCAGAGGTGGATCTACAGGTTATTGAGGTTCTTCTAATTCTCGATCTTCTTCTTGAATTTCTTCGTTCATGGTTGTATCATGAACTCTAGGTGCTCTTATTTCTTCGAGTTCTTCAGCTGGTTTCTTCCTGGATTTGATGTAGGATAAAGCTTCGTCAAATGTCACATCTCTACTAATGTCAATTCCTTGAACCCTGGGAAGTATATTCTGTAAGCCTTCAAGCTTTTAGAGTATCCCACAAATATACCCTTCTTTCCTAAAGGATCTAACTTCATCCTCTTTTCTTTCGGAATGTGTATGTATACAGAACAACTGAATATTCTGAGATGGATAAATTTTGGTTTCTTGCTGAAGAAGACTTCTTCAGGAGTCTTGTTCTCGAGTACTCTGTGTGGAGTATGGTTCTATACATACACCGCTGTTCTAGCAACTTCTGCCCATAGATGCATAGGAAGATCTTGATCATGAAGCATTGCTCTTGCAGCTTCCATGATAGTTCTATTCTTCCTTTCTGCAATCCCATTTTGTTGTGGATTATAGGGAGTGGAAAACTCCCTCTTAATCCCTGAGTCTTTACATATCTCTTTGAATTCATTCGAAGTGAATTCTCAGCCATTATCCCATCAAAAGGTCTTGATCTTCTTTTTAGTGTGGTTCTCAATCAAGGTTTTGAATTCCTTGAACTTACTGAATACTTGATCTTTGTTCTTCATAAAGTATATCCATGCCTTTCTAGAAAAATCATCAATAAAAGAAACATAGTATGCATACCCGCTTAGTGAACTTGATGACATTGGACCACATACATCGGAGTGGATAATTTCCAAGATTCCTTTTGCTTTGATCTCGCTACTTGGAAATGTCTTCTTTGTGTTCTTCCCTTTCGCACATCCTTTGCATACACCTTCATGTTTTGTCTGCATTTCTGGGAGTCCTTCAACAGCTTTGCTTGTAAGTGGTAGTGCTTTGTAATGCACATGTGCAAGCCTTCTCTGCCAAAGCTGATTTGGTTCTACCAAGTCATGAACCAAAGCTTGTTCTGGTTGGCCCTTCAATTTGTATAGTCCTCCTTCTTGTTCCCCAATCACTACTGCATCATCGAAAGACTTTCCCTTTGGCCACATGAGGACTTGGCCATCTACAAATGCAACCCTCATTCCTTTTGCATCCAATGCAGATATGGAGAGGAGGTTCGTCTTTAGTCCAGGTACAAACAATACATCTTTCATCTTGATAGACTTTCCAGAGTCTAGCTTGTATGCGGATTCACCACTACCTTTTATTAGATATTGGTAGTCATCTTCAAGTTTCACCTTGTGAGGTGATTCATGTTTAGATAGTTTCACAAAGGATTCCTTGAATCCTATCATATGTTTGGAAGCACCACTGTCTATAAGCCAATCATTTCTACCATGTTTGATAGTTCCCATGAGAGTGGAGATCAGAACATATTCTTCATCACTTGAAGAATCATCATTGACTTGTCTGTTTCTCTTTGTGGAAGGTTCATCATCTTCTGCAGCATGAGCATGATGTCTTCTCTTGTTTCCCTTCTTCTTGTGAGAGCTACTTTTGTTTCTAGGACAATCTCTAGAAAAGTGTCCTTTTTCATCACATGTATAGAAAATGTACTTAGACAAATCTCTAGGATTTCTAGAGTTATTCCTTTGATTAGAGTACTTACTTTTGTGGTGTCTAGATATAGTTTTCTTGGATTGTACTGTGAGAGATTGATCTTCACTTCCCATCTTTTCTTCTTGAGCTGCTATCCAAGCTTCTTCTTGAGAGCATTCTTCCCATAGTATGCTGAACTTGACTAACTTCTTTCTAGCATCGATGCCTTGAATAAAGGAATCCCATGATCTAGGGAGACCATTCAAGGTGGTCATTACAATCTCTGCATTTTCTACTTCTTCATCTACTGCTTTCAGTTGTTCCTTGATCTGAGATACCCTTATAAAGTAAGACTAGATGGTTTCTGCATTCTGTATCTTTACATTCTTCAGTTGGTTTCTCAGAGTCATCTTCTGGTTTATGTTCTTTCCTTCAAACAGTTTGGCTAGGGAATCAAACATAGCTTTAGGTGTCTTTAGGGAGGACACCTGTGGTATGAGGTGATCTTTGGTTGAATCAGCAATGATCATCTTTCCCATAACCAATTTCTTCTTATGTAAGGCCTTAGCCTCATCTCCCTCTAGAACTAGAATCTCCTCATGGATGTAGGAGTCCAACTCATTTTCTTCTAGGACCATGGTGATCCTATACTTCCAGGCTCAGAAGTTATCATCTCCCTTAAGATTTTCATCAAGATTGGTATGATGAGACATCTTAACTGAGAAACTCAAATGGAAATATAAAATATTTAGATCTTACCAGGTCAAGATGTCGGATCTAGATTTGGAGATGAAATTCTGTAGTGCTGGTTCAGGAGCAGATTAGGGTTTTTCTTTTCCAGAGTTCTGTCCAACCAAATGATTTTATATTGATCCCTAAATTTGATTTTGAGGAGGAGATCAATTTAGGCCTGGGCTCACTGAAAAATTCCACTTCTGTGGAAAGCCCTAATTTTTGGCAGCAGTGTTGGGTCCAAAACTGAAAAACCTCAGAATTGGATTCTGCTTCGACAGAAATATACTCCCTAGGGAGGATAGTTATTCTAACATTCTTTTTCTGAAAATCTATGGAGGAAGATCCATAAAGTAGGAAGCCCTAGTTCTCGTAGCTGCACAGTGTCTTCTTCTCAGGTTAGCTCTGATACCATGTTAGATTTTTAACATTAAGCTAGCATTATTAGGATCTTTAACTAAGAGAATAACAAGCACAACAATCAAACACAAGAAACAAAGAACACAATGTTTTTCCTCAGGGAAACCATAAATGGAGAAAACCCTGCAACTTCCTCAGAGATAGAATCAACACCAAAAGTAAAACCCCAAAACAGTAAGATGATCTCCCGATAGCAGCAACCTCTTTCTTCCTAGCTCCAGTGTCTTCTTCTTCCTCATATATGTGCTACAACTGAGTGTGAGTGAGTGTGTGATAAATAGAGAGGCTAGCTCTCTATTTATACTAATTCCTGACTTGACTAAACCCTACTAGGGCTGAATTCTCTAGGAGAGTCTAATAACCCTAGTGCCCCAGAACATAGGGGACTTTAACCCTTGAACAATAGGAGGGTTACCCACAATGAATTGACATGACTTGTTTATATTATAGTTCCTCCCGATCGGAACATTGGGGCATGACATGAATCAATTACATTACAAACACATCCTGAAATAAACATTGGGGTACAAGACATAAGATACACATGTGAATACATTCTGAAGTTACAAATACATCAACAGTCACACTATACACTTTTTCTGCCATTATTCCCATATTTGCCACGCCATTCCCCACGATGTACGCTAAGTTCACTCCATACCCATTTGGATCCATTCCCCTGTTTGACAACTATGCTTGGAAGACATTGGAGATCCAAACCATGGAGTTGTGAAACCACTTCCGAGGACGACTACAGTGGCCCATTTTTCAGAAAAAGGTATTTTTGTTCTTGTTACACATTAGTTAGTTTTATATATATTTGAAAAAACATAAAAATATTTGTTATTGTTATCTCATTTCTTTTTTTTATTGTTGAACTACACCCTATGACCAACATTGTATAGGGTTGGTTCTTTTGCACATAGTATGGGAGAAATCCCCACTAGAGTTTTGGCAACTCCACTCGGTCGATCCATACAGATATTTTCTTTTACAAGTTTTGTTATTGGTTTGTTCTCCCTTGCTCCCTTTAGCCATCATATATCTGACCCTCTTGTGGTCGATACAAATCAATATCACTTCAACGCTTTCCCCTCGGCCCTAGCCGACATCCATTTTTCCAAAAAATCCCAGTTTCGGTCAAGTTTCTCTTATTCGGCCAAAAGTTGTGACCTAGCCACACCTTTTTTCTTGATTAGCACAGCCTAGGTCATGCCTTTTTCCATAATAAGTGTGGCTTGGATCAGAAATCCAGATCACACCTGTCAGAGCGACCCTAGTTGATATTGTGGACTCGGTTTTGAGCGAAATCTCACGCTTAATCCTCAGTTTCACGCTGCTTGAGTCTATCGACTATTTTTTTCCTCGATTGCGATTTTTTCCTAGTTCTATGTGACCTTGATAGCACCTATTCCACTGACATGTTTCACCTATTTAAGCCAGTTTCCATGACTGAGATCCTTGTTTTAGAACCCTTTTCTGTGTTCTACCCCTTTTCGACCTATTTATGTCCAGATCTGATCCTTTACATCCCCCTGGTATGTTTTGTGATCCTACTTACTTGGTTTGTGAGTTGTTCTAGTTTTGTTTTGTGGTTGAGACCCCATGTATGTTTCCTACATTTGATTAATTCCTTTTTCTGCTCATTTACTTCAAGTATATTTTATTTCTGGATGAACAAGTTATTTTGCAGCATATTTACTGTCATTTACTGCTTTTTATCTGCATTATATTTGCATACCGGTAGTAATTTTGCTACATATTCGTCGTGAATTGTTGGGGTTTGTATACACATCAGTTGCACACATATCACACCATATTAGTGAAAAGGCATGGTTCATGACCCCAATCAAGCCTTAAAAATAACTTAATACAACTAACATTGTAACCTCATTTGAGGAAAAAAAAATACTATAGCTAAGTTAGGATATTGGGGATAGGCATCCAAAAAACACCCCTCTATCACTTACACTTGCCATATAGTTTTTGTCCATTAGGGGAACAAAATCCTCTTTTACTTGTTCACACAGTCACGACTAGTCTGTCGAGAGGCCCCCTTCTCTGCAGGAGTAAGTTGCAAAGGAAGGATTACCAGAAGTCAGGGTGGAATACCGCTCTCCATTCTATGCCTACAAATAAACCTTCACAGTCCTTATATGTATCACCCAGCTGGGGGTTGATGGCCAAATGGATTGAGTGCTAGGAAACCAATTGGGCATGTCATGAACTAGGTAGCCTAGTTTCCATTCTTTCTATGGCTCTTTTACCCAGAGATCCTTCTATGTAGTGGGATTCTCTTAGCCTATTGTTCTTCAATTTTGTATTGTCTGACTAAGATTTCATCACCATGCTGAGGATACAATTTGTGATGGGATTCCGGTGTGTAGTTAGGATTTTTATTGCACTCTTATTCCATAGGTAGTGTTTCTTGTTGGATTTCTAAACACTTTGTTGTAGATTCTCCTTGTTGTAACCCACTATTGTAGTTTAGTTTAAATATTGTTGTTGTCTTGCGAGCCACCATTTATACGCTCTCCTTCTATACACTTGGTTGTAGTTAGGTTTTTGAGCCTGCGATTAATACTCTTGAGTTTTCATTGTTTACAAAACACTCCATCACATCATCATAGCTCCACCACGCTACTGACATAGCCTTAGGGGGAACACCCCCCATTTCGATTCCTTGAACTGTCATTGTTAGATCCATATTCGACATCATTCACCACCTTCAGAACCAAATATGGCCTCTGAGTCTGATTCAGATTCATATCAATCCAAACCTACATTGTTCATTGACCCATCTAGCCCCATGGATGGTGCAAATACTGATCCCTTTCAGGGGGGTGGTTAGTAGTGGGCTTGCGTCCATTCAACCCATCATTACCCATATCCCTTCCATTGTACCAATAGGTCCTATCCCTAGTGTGCCTCTTGCCACCACACACACTACTGTTAGTCTACTTCCCATTATGGGTGGCCCTGTGCCAATCACCTTGTTTCCAACCATTCCACCATTTATACCTGGGGGCAGTGTCCCTTTCACTTCGATTCTGACTATTCCTACCATTCCAGTGACTATTTCTCCTATAGGAAGTCAACTTTACACACCCCTAGCTACACAAAATAACTACGTTCCTGATGCCATCAAAATCATTGTTGGACCTTTCGGATCCACTCTCGGTTCTAATCTACCTTTTATGGCTAGTCTCAACCTTCCTGATTTGGTGCGGTTGACCAATGACCCCATTCGTCATAACCCACAATGACCTCCTATTCCTACCAAACTTCCCTTAGACATCCCTAATTTTTAGGGCAAGGCGGGAGAGGATCCCCAGAATCACATTATGTCATTCCACTTATGGTGTTCATCTAACAGCATAATGGATGATTCCATCTGGTTGAGGTTATTCAATCACACACTCACTAGTGCCACGACCAAGTGGTATATCGAACTTCCTCACCCCACCTACCCCTACTTTTCCTCATTAGACTCTATGTTCCTTCTATACTTCCAGTTACCTGTCTGTTATGATGATGGTGTGGAAATATTATTATCTTGTAGATAGAACAAAAATACCCATATCATGGATCATATCCATGAATGTCGCCATTGATGTAGCTTGTGTAAGATCCTGCTAGATTATAGGATTTTCCTAGATTAGTTTCTCAAAACCTTAATCCCCCCCATCCCTAAGGACATTGCATCTAAGAACCCACAGAATGAGGAGGAACCGTCTTAAAGGATCAACATTTCGATCTTATATAGACCTAATCAAGCTAATTATATACCATAATCCCCAATGCCCCCTATATTGGATCCTCACATCGAGATACGCAGGGGGAATCCCATGTTGTTGATGGAGTCATAGGCTCTGTTACACAGCATCCTCATTTTTATCTAGCCTATCCTGTGATGCAACCCCATTCTGGTCACACCCCTAATGTTTTCCAACCAAGTTACACCCCCTGATTTTTCTTGCATAACGAGTCAGTCCAAAGCCACCCCTTCCTGTGCTCCTTCCGCACCAACTCCTCATGTCCATGGAACAACTTATTCGAAACACTCGTGTACAATCCAAATGACTGGATTTGCAACCCCGCTAGCTACTTTGGTCTATTACGCACCGCTTGTACAACCCACTCTGGATTTGACCCCAAATCCTCCTTCTCCTACAAGACATGTCTATGCACAACAAAACCTCCCTAAGCAACATGCCCCCAATAACCAATAAGGGAAGGGAAGGAATAAGAGAGGTAGGAATTGGGGTAACAACCAAAATCAAGGAGGTGGCCAACAAGAAAACCCTGTGAACAATAACAGTGCTGAACCGCCTACACAGAATCCCCAATGTCTTGCTCAACTTGGGAAGAACCCATAGTTTCAGACTAACCATCCATGTGCCATATGTAATACTTATGACCATTACACCCATCAGTGTCCTCACTTGAATCATGTCCACTATTTACTCCAAAATGACAGTCAACGTGACCCCAATGGGGATGTTCCAGCTTAGCCAAACTTGACAACACTAGGTCCTCCACCTATCATGCTCCAAAACCCCCTTCCAAACCAAGGGATGGTTTCAACCCAACCCTTGGCACCTCAAAATCATGCAACCACTTCTACAGCTCAACCCATTAATCTTGGTGTCCATAACCTCATGACGTAATCATCTTCTGTCAACCTTCAGTTTCGATGAAACTAGTATGGTTCCACCATGAAAAATATTGACCCATATGCGGCATCTACCTCCACCAATCCTGACATGTCTTTTCATTTGTCGAGATCCCCCATGGATGGGATTGCAAAAGTCCCGCAGTTCCCTATACCCCGCGTCGTAAACAATGCCACTACCAGATCTGTGCTCAACTACAGTATAGTTGACAACTTGGCCCAATCTCCCACAACCATGTCTACTCTGGAAGTGCTCAAAACTCATTCTTCACAACATAAGATGTTGCTATCCACGCTAGGTGCTTTCTATACCTCTAATTCTAAGTTGATCACCTTTGACCTAGATCAAGGAGAACCCTGAATTCCATCATCTGTTGCCTTGCAAGTTTTGGTCACAAAATCATTTGTTTGGCAGAAACTCAGAAACTCATATCCCCAACCCTTCAACCTTCCACCATCACTCTTCACACCTATGATGGCCTCTCTCGTCAACCCCGAGGAATTATCATGAATGTCCCTATTGAGCCAAAAAAACAGTGTTGATTGACATTGAGGTTGTTAACTCCCAACTCGATTAAACCTCCTCCTAAGATGTAGTTACATGTATGCAATGCAAGTTGTTGCCTCTACCGTCTTTCAAATTTTGATGTTCCCTAATGATGGGAAGATCATAACCATCGACCAGTTGAAATACTATGATATGAAGGAATCAGACACACCAGAACATGTCCTTTCCACTATCGACACTACCATTGACATTGTGTCCATACCATCCCTCTCTACCATTGGCCCGGGCTTGTTTCCAAACGTTCCCATAGGAAGTGTTCTCCATAACATAATTGGCAACCATAATGGGGAGTTCCTAGTCATTTCCTTTGGGGCTTTTTATCGGCATTCAATGTTCTTGAATTGCTCTTATTTCTCTATTTTTGAGTCAGGTGTGGGGGCATGCTTTCTTGGTAGTGTCTGATAGGAGTAAATTTTTTCTCAGCTTGTCTGTTTATCTTCTTTTTTATCTCTTTTTCTTCCTGTACACATGTTTTTTCTTCATAGTCGCATGTACATGCGGTTTTTACCGGGATTTCTGTGTATATACGCGGGTTTTCTACACACAGTCACGTATGCCCTAAGTTTTTCCTTTTAGGGGAAGATTAAGTGTTTCTGGGTGAGTTTTGATGATTGTTGAGTCTCATTGGATGCTTCTAGAGTCTGTATACACCTCTGTTTCTGACCAGATATGCTTTTTATGTTGAATTTTTTAAGAATGTTCTTGTCATTGCATTTTCTATTTTTTGTTTTGGGATTAGTGCAGTAGGTCTCTTTTCCCATAGTGCTTTGCGTGGGTGTTGTTTGATAGTTCTTGTAGAGTCTGGGGATGATAGAGTCATTATTTTGCTTTATTATCTCATTTTAATTCAAAAAAATACAAAAATATTTGCTTCTTTGCATCATTATGCATCATTGCATTTTGCATTTTGCATGGTACTTGCAGTAGGTTTGCTTGGAAAAGTATTAGTTAGATTTTCATATAGGAATGACTACATTTTTCATTTGAAGGAGAATTTTGCATTTCACGTAGTAGCATATCCCATTTTTCATTTGACATAGTGCGTTTGCATTGATTGTTAGGTGTGCATTTTACTTCTTGTTGTGTCATAACACCATTAGCTGCATGATCATTTACCCTTTTGAGTAATAAGCCCATTAAAATCAATGCATAATAAAATGAATTACACTCTTTTCTTTTATAGGGTGCATTGACAAGATTAGGTTTAAGGGTCTTGGAATAGTTCATTGTGAGTAAATTCTCCGAGACCACTAAACAAAAACATGTATGTGTTTGTCCAGGTGAGAGTGTGAAATTTCTTGGTATCATTAGTGTTTCTCAGGATACTCCTATTACAAGTGAGTTAAGCACGAGGCAGTGTGAGCGGTTATTGATTGGGATGACCCCTTGTCATAACTGAGTAGCACCGAAGATATTTCTAGGATTGTATTCGTATCTAGGGGCTCTTTCGGGAGTTTCAGGCTTTGCTACCCTGCCCATACGGTCAATCCCTCCTGCGACTATCCGCCTGAGCATTGATTATATTGAGGTGACCTTAGTTGCCTTACCTAGGTTATCAAGAGGTACTTCACCAAGGCTATTCTGTAGGTGTCCCGACCAGGTTGGGGTCAGACAACATAGTTGCTATATGTGTTGAAGCTGAGGGCCAGAATAATTGGTTATGAACCTCTGCTTATTGTGTATGGGAGTCTCAAGCCTCTTCTAGGTGATACATACCTACTTCATTCGGGAGCTCACATATCCTACCCTTGCTTGCTTATGATTTGACTTTACATTATATAGGTGTATGCTCTGTGCACGCTAGTTTTCCTAGGGTTCGCGTAATTAGATAGAGTCTTTTTCATTTTTTGAGTCATTGTGGAATTGGGTGCAACACTTTTCCGTTCTCATCGTTTAGCAAGACTACCGCCTTCCACATCTCCTCTTACTTTGGGAGAGAGAAATAGACAGTCCGAGCGGACTACTTCTCACATTGATTCACACATGATGGGAGATCACGAGGATGAGATTCCTGAGATCTATTCTCCACCTCAAGAGGTTGGGGAGGAAGATCCTACTCCTATATATGATCCTTCACCAGATATACCTTCACATTCCGGTTATGATCCCTCATTCACAGGTTGTTGGTATTGGTTTCTGGGCGATGAGACTCACCATGAACCCATAAGCACTAGTTATGTTAGTTATGGCATGCCTAATATCCCTACACATGATCCAGCACATCATGCCGAGTCAAAAATTGAACCTAGCACTACACCTGGGGGCACTCCTATTCCTTTCTGTGTAGAGAGATTTGCGAGCACTAGTCACATTGCACCTTCCATCCCAGTGGTGGAAGCTACCTCACGTTCCTGTCCTAGACCTAATGTTAGTAGTCATAAGCGGATACCAGAACCAAGACAAGTGACCATAGGGAATACCACTTACATCCCTTCACATGTCCCTTCGTCCTCGATTCCTACTCCTTTGAATGCATTTTTGATAACCCTTCCTCCCCTGCATTCTTGTGGTCCTTCAGGTCAGAATGTAGCTACAAGTCAGGTTCATACAGCGACTGCTCGCATAGTAGTATCTCAGAGTCAAGTATCTCCCATTGTCTCGGGAGGTCATATTCCTATTTTTGGATCGTCTTATGGTCCATCACAAGGAGTTCCCTATATCCCTACTTATGGAGCTTATCATGGGATATCCCATGGGACATCTTATGGAGCTTCTCATGGACAATCTTATGGACCGCAGTATGGACTGATCTATCAACCTTATGGGTATGGGTATCAACAACCCACTTACTCATCTAATTATGGCTTCGTAGCACTGCATAGTCAAGGTACACCACATCATAATACTTCCATGCCACCATACACAGGTCAAACGGGAGGAGGATATTATGGCCAAGGCCATGGTATTTATAGTAGTCAGCTTTATATGAACCAAAACTATCAGGGAGCGTGGAATATACTGACTCAACCTAGGCTCCCTTTCCTCGCAACGTTAAATTTACCTGACTTACCAAGACTAATGAACGATCCTATATTTCATGAACCGGCTTGGCTGGCTGTCCCTACTAAGCTTCCCTTAGAAATTCCCAAATTTGAGGGCAAACTAGGAGAAGATCCTAGTGAACATGTCACTACCTTTCACCTTTGGTGCTCTTCTAGCTCCTTACATGATGATTCGATCCGTTTAACGCTATTTCAACGCACCCTTACTGGGCCTGTAGCAAAATGGTACATAGAGTTATCGAGGGGGCATTCATTTTGTTCGATGATCTTGCTATGAATTTCCTCAATCACTTCCAGCTACCAGTCCATTACGATGTTGGTATAGAGCTCTTGTCGACATTTTAGTAGGACAAAGCCACACATATCTCAGACCATATCCAAGAGTGGTGTAGACGGAAGAGGTTGATTAAAGCTTTCATACCGCTAGAGTTTCTCCTTGAGTGGTTCCTTAAATCGTTTCTACCTTACATCGCAAAGGATGTTTCTACATCTGGAGTTCAAAACGAGGAACAAGAAATTTTTAGGGCACAGGAATTGGATGTGATTTATGCTCAATCTGGATTATTATATGAGATCATACCTAATGCTCCATGTTTTAGTTTCGATCCCAAGATTAAGCCTAGACCACATGCCGATGGAATTGTGGGTCGTACAAGTGCCAAACTTGCAGATTTGGTTGCGAAACAAGTGAGTCAATTGTTTGTCAATTAATCCACTCTGGGACAAGCCATGGCTTCGTCTCAACCCACCCAAATGGTGAGTGTACTTTATGTGCAATCATCGGACCAGAAGGGCAACCAATAATCTGGAAGGAATAAGAAAAAGGGTAAAAACAATCGTAAGGGTGGGAACAAGAACAAAAATTCCAATTTTAATGACAAGAACGACTGTAATGCGGGGGGGACAAGCAGTCTAAACATAAGGTTAAGTTTCCTTGCAAATTGTTTAAGGATGACCACCTCACTCCCTTGTGCCCTTATATGGAAGACGCCTTGAGGTTCATAGCACAGGGCCCAGCTGTGCTGACCAATCCTTTACCCCATAAACAAAATATGAACTCGAGGACCCATGATCCTCATTTTGTGTTGGGTGGAGATCAAAATATGCTAGAAACCAGTACTGGTCATGGGTGCATCAACATGGTGCGTGCTGCTAAGGTTGTGAATTGTGTGAAAGACTATGGTTCATCACAACCAGACCATGGGAAGGAACCCCCTCCTACCGAGAGCCCTTTGTGTATTGAAAACCCTATGGATAAACCTGAGATTGCACCTCACATTCCTAAGGGAGCCCTAAAGTGTTCAGGGTACAATCCTAATGCCCAAGCCACCCAGAACTATTATGTTGTCAAGGATTTGGGCCAAAATCCTTGTGCAATGTCTGTGCTTGAAGTTCTTTAGAGTTGTCCTTCGCAAAGGAAAGCTTTGCTTTCTGCTCTTGGGGTGAATGATGATAACTCTTCTTCTGTCATCAAATTTGAAACCATGGGGCTACAGCCTCACTTGTCTTACTACGTGTCTCTCTTGATTCATGTAGAATTTCTTAACATGATCGTCAAATGCATTGTGATTGATGAAGGAACTACCACTTTTGTGATGTCTTTGTCATGTTGGAATGGTTTGGGATCTCTCGATTTGTCTAAATCCGCTACCATGTTGAATTCCTTTGATGGTATATCATTTCGGCAGCATGAAATTCTTCCTTCTCTTAAAGTCCATTTGGGAGGGAAGATCGTTGCAATCGAGGTTGAGGTGGTTGATGCGCCCCTTGATTACAATCTTCTACTAGGTCATAATTGGATGTATAGTATGCAATCCATAGCCTCTTCTCTATTTCAATTTGTATGCTTTCCATTTAATGGGAATATTGTTACGATTTATTAGACATCATTCAAAATTCTGAGTCTTAGTGCATCATCGGGAGCTTCTATCCTGATTATCGATCATTCTCAGCCGACAACTGGGAGTGCGGGTGTAGGCATGTATCCATCCCTTATGGAGACATTTAGTTGTCCTGCACCCATCCTTATGATCGGATCTATTTTCGATAGGGATTCATATTCATTGAATTTGGTGTCTTTTCACACTACCCATATGGAAGATCCTTGGATTATTCCTACACTGAGTCCTTCGAATGGACCTATCGAAATGGATGTGCCATTGCTTGCAGCAATGATTTCATATCAAGTGAATCTTGATAGTGTTGCAGAGCCTAGTCCTTCCTCTTTGCGGACGGAGGAGGAGGACCCGCATGTGCTTCCTGCATGGGCAGTTGAGTCCTCTCATGCACATGATTTCCTTGATAGTGTTTTTCTATTGTAACACCCCGGTTTTGATCTCATTTGCATTAAATGTATATTATGTATATATTGTAATTAATTGTGGTGTGGAGGTAAAGGAAAAATCCCCACCATCGATTTGGTTGTTTTATGTTTCGACGATCGAAATCGTTGCCGATGGTATATCATGCTATCCGACACATTTTAGTTTCGGCATCATGTAAATATGCACTTTAATTAAAATGAACCCCAACCAACTATGTCTATGCAACCATGATGAAAAGGGCATGATTTTCCTAAGGATAAGGAGGGGGAATTATTAAACTTTGAGCCTATGGGGGAAAAGCCATGTGTCAGCTGTTAAACCCTTTTGAATTGCTCACCTATCCTTGTCTCATCAGTCAACTACCACATTAAACTTCTATTTTTAGTTGGGGCAGTTATTGCTGGGCAGTGGTGTGTGGCAGGACTATCAGTCCTTGCCCACATGCACACTCCACTAGCAGACCCTTTCACTTCACGTGGGAAAGAAGGAAACGACTCCATTATTCCATTGTTTTCCATCCTCACATAGAGATAGTGGTTCTACTCATCCTCACGCACATGATTTTCTTCATCGTGTCCTCACGCAGAGAGCTGGGAAAACCGTTTACTGTCACCCACGATTTTTCTTGTGAAGGAGCCATTCATGATTTGGGTTTGCTATTATTCTCCCAATGAATTGTGGTCTTGCTGTAGGTTCATTCACGTTGTGGTTACTGTTGGTTCATCCATGAATTTGGTTGTTGTTGGTTTAATCCACGGTTTTGGTTTGTTGTGGGGGCAATTACATTTTGGTTGCTACCGAGTTGTTTTGGCCATGCTAGGGCCAAGAAAAACTTTGAATTGCTTTGCTTGGTTTGAGCTGCATTCACCATTTTTTTTTGGTTACCATCCTGTTTTCTCTTGTTTCTCACAGAGTTGTGAATTGCTTGGTTTTGCTACGTGTATGCAGTGGTTGGTCTTCGGACTATGTTGGAGTGGGAATGAAGGTTGGAGTATGCTTGATAAACCTGGTGTGTTTGGGAGCCACACAGATAGAGCTAGAGGGTTGGATTTCTTCTCCACAACCCCTGAATAGCACTGGAAGGGAGGTCAGGGCCTGAGGGACTGTGTAGCAGAGAAGGGACTGATTTCCTTG